>VZSE01012854.1:325385-382733 GCA_013398275.1 Promerops cafer
TTTTTTTTTTTTTTTTTTTTTAATGACTCCCCAGCATTACCATGCTGCTCTGGGAAGCTTGTGACAGAGCAACTTTGCCAAATGGCAGCTGTGTTTTTTGAGTTTGCCTCAGTTCAACTCCAGTGATGGTTTTGTCACTGGGAGTTACTGAGGAGTAACATTATTTAATTAATTCCCAACACTTTATGGTTGCTTTCATATTGAAAAAAAATAAGAATACTGAATAACATAATAATCATGCTGTCACTTGTATGTATTTTATTTTTTGGGACATTCAATAGGTAAATCAGCTGGGGAAAAAACAACAGCTTGAAAGTGGTGTTAAGTTTTGTCATTATTTCTGAATTAATATTTACTGTGCTGTGGTTAGCTGTGTGTTCTCTTTATTTTCCTTCTTCAGTTTTATTTTATTTGTCTGGAAAGAGGGTTACTGTTCCATAGCGAGAAATGAGTTTTGGCTGCTCACTGCATTCAAGCTGTCTTTGGATTTGACTATGAAAAAGGGCTGACCATTTTCAGACATTTACAGGAAAGAGCCTCTGTTGTATCACATTTAATTAGAACAGATATTAACGAGAGGTTGCTGAAAGAAGTGTTTGACTCAAGAGAAGCAAAAGATAAGCATCTACAAAACAAAGGTGCAGAGGAATGAAAAATGAGTAATAGAAATGTGAGTTAGCGAGGAACAACAGGTAAAAAAAAGTTATGTTTATTTACAGTGTAGTTCTACATGTTCTTTGTGGATATTCAGTGACTCACAGCCTGCCTCCTACCTGCATGGTAAACTGTGACAGTTCAAGAAATCTCCATCAATGTTCCCAGCACATTTCAAGAATTAGTTGTCTCTCTTACCTTTGGGTGTACTTAGGTGGGAGTTGTGTTTGCCTTTTCTTGGCAGAATTAAAGGCAGTTCATGTTGTTGGTTGTGTGAATGTGAAAAGGTAGAAGAAGTTGTAGAAGGTATCAGTTGAAACAGTTGTTTGATGCCCCAGTCATAAGTATAGTAAATACATCTGTCCCCTGTAGAATATTTATGTTCTTATGTCTCTAGAAGAGGATCATTCGCATAGTGTGAAAGGCAAGCTGAGTGCTTGATTTCTCTATGTAAAACTTCAGAATACATGAATTTATTTTAGCATACTGCTTTGCCACAAGCTACATTGTCAAGGTAACATAAGGAATTGATTAATTGCTTCCTTTCCTCTGGTTTACCATACAGTTTCGTGAGTTTTTTGTTATTTTCTGTCTTGACAGCAACATTTTTTGATTTTGAGTGGCCTCTGCTGGCCACTTCATGGCAAAAGTTTTACTCATGGAAAATCCACCTCAGTCACTGTTTCTGAAGTGTTTTCATTTCAGCAGCTGTGACCATTCTTGTGTATTTGATTTCATCTGTATGCTCGTAGAATCATAGAATGGTTGGGTTGGAAGGGACCTTAAAAGAAATCTAGTTCCAAGCCCCCTGCCATGGGCAGGAACACCTTTCACTAGACCAGATTGTTCAAAGCCCCATCCAACCTGGCCTTGATGTCAAACTGCGCCTGTAACTGCAAACATGAAGCATTTTTTTATTAACAGTAGTTTGTTCATCAAAATTTCTCAGGAGCCCTGAGATGCTGCGGTCAGAAGGTTCCTACTCCACAGGAGAAAGACATTCTTCCACAGACTCCAACAAAGCTTCCAGTGGTGATGTCTCCCCTTACGACAACAACTCCCCGGTGCTGTCGGAGCGCTCGCTGGTGGCAATGCAAGAAGAAGTTGCCCACAGCCCAGATAAGCTGTACAAGGTACCTGAGCAGTACACGCTGGCTGGACACTTGCAAACTAAGCCAAAGGAGAATTCTTCTGCATCACAGGCTGGAAAAGGTACAGTGCATCCTGCTTGTGCTCCTTCTCCTCAGTGACTGATGGGGATTCCTGAAAAAATTGAAAAGTTCAGGGTTTGTATTAGCAGCTAGCAGGATTTGAGGAGCAATAGTGTAAATAGCCTTATAAAAAATGACAGACCAATATCCTTTTTTTTGTATTGAGCCCAAAGGGTCTGTGCTGAGTCCTTCTCATTAGCTCAGCCAACTGTCAGAGATGCTCTTGGTATGGCACTTCTTGGAGATATTATTTAGGAAAATAGAACTATGTGTGTCTAGTTTCTCAGCCTGTCTGTGACAGCGTGGCAAAGTCTAGTCGTGATCCCTGGGACTGTAATACCTACAAGGTTATGGTCCAGGCTTTGGAAAAAGCCGAGATTTTAAGATTTCAGGCACAAGCTTTCTCCAGTTGTAAGGAATGACCTCAACACCCTGTCACTGGAAAACATAGCTGAGCTGCATCTCCAACCAGTTACACACTGAGCAATACTAGTGCAGGGATCCATTATTCCCATAGCCACGTGGGGAGTGCATACCTGACTGATTTCTTTGGTAAAGAGCTATGGTTTAAACTAATAGCTCACCAGCACTTCAAGATGCTTTTCCTGTAAAAATATAGATATAAAAAATTGTCATCCATGAAATCGATACTTAGTGAGCCAAACTTTAAGAACTTTCAATGCTGAGGGATGCATGTTACTGTTAGGTGGTATTTTTAAAACCACTTAATTTCAGATGTACTGCCTAGGCACTTAATTCCCTTTGGAATTAATGGGATTTAGACTAATATGTCCATTATATGCTTTATAAATGCCAGTTGGAATTTATCTTCTGTATTCAACATCTAAATCTCTGAACAGGCTTAAGAATTTGGTCAGATTTCTACTAAGTTACGAACAGGAAATTACATGAAGCTTTATCATATGAACAATCTTTTGGACTTTAATATGCATCACAAAGATACTAGACCAGGACAAATTAGGAAAGTCCTCTACTGACTAGTGGAATTAGAAAAAGGCATTAAACTGTTTATAACCCAGCATTTCATTAAATCTTTGTTCTGTGGCTGCACTTCTGGGTAAGACTGGCAGCATCCTTGGGTTGATAGAGCCTGCCTTAAAATGACCCCTGGGGCTGGGGCTGTCTGAGAGAGCTTTGCCAGAAACTACCTTTTGTGGACCAAATGCCCCTGTTCTTGTGCAAATTCTCTGACTTCAGTAAGGCAGAGGACTTAAGGACTTTGCAGACTCAGGCACCCTGCCCATACAGAGCTCACTGAATCCATTGCAGGATCTGATCTTAGAACAAGTAGCTGTGAGCAAATACATAGAATCATAGAATGTCAAGGTGTTGGAATGGACCCTAAAGATCATCAGTCCCAACCAATGGGCCTGGACACCTCCCATTAGATCAGATTTCTCAAGGCCTTATCCAGCCTGTCCTTGAACACTGCCAGGCTTGGGGTATCCAAAACCTTCCTGGGCAACCTGTTCCAGTGCCTCACTACCCTCACAGTAAAAAAATTCTTCTTAATATCTAACCTGAATTTCCCCACTTTGAATTTGCACCCATTAATCCTTGTCCTATCACTACAGTTCCTGATGGAGAGTCCCTTACTGGCTTCCCTGTCGACCCTGTTCAGATACTGGAAGGCTGTTATGAGGTCTCCATACAACTTTCTCTTCTCCAGGCTGAACAGCCCCAATTTTCTCAGCCTGTGTTTGTAGACAAGGTGCTCCAGTTGTCTTACCAGCTTCATAGCTCTCCTCTGGATTTTTTCCTGCATTTCCATGTCTTTATGTTGGGGTCACCAGAACTGTTCACAGTACTCCAGGTGGGGTCTCACATATGAGATGCTTGTGTTAGGTACACAGTGAAGGTGCCACTGGATGTTAATGACTCTGATACATTACATAAGGTTTTACCTTTCTATTTGTATATTTCTAAATAATGTCTTTAAGAGGATTGATTCTTCATCTTTTCTCTGCTCTTACTGCTGTTTAGAAGTTTGTGAAGATAATTTTGATATCTGGGGCACTTGGCATTCAACGCTGAAAAGTGGCTGCAAAGATCCAGTAATCACAGGTCAGTAATTTCTCAATTTTAAAGCTGAAATCCAGCAAAGAAAAGACCAATTCCTTGTTTTCAAGAAATCACAGTGAAATCAGTAGGAGAATTCACATTGTCCAGAGCTGGACTTTTAAAAGGTGACTCTTAACTAGAATACAGAGGAGCACAGTGGTTATACTTCTCTGTATTCAGTGGAATACAGAAAACAGCAACATTTCAAATTATCAAATATAATTTAAAAAGTCATTTTAAAATTGCTTCAAGAAATAGTTTTAAATTCTTCTAGAATTTATAGAATCATAGAACCATAGAGTGATAAGGGTTGGAAGGGACCTTAAAGATCATCTAATCCTAACCCTCTTCCCTTGGGCAGGGACACTTCCAACTAAACTGGGTTGCTCAAGGCCTTATCCAGCCTGACCTTGAACACTACCATGGCTGGGACATCCCCAGCCTCTCTGAGCAACCTGTTCCAGTGTTTAACCACCTTCACAGTAAAAATTTCTTCCTCATATCTAACCTGAATTTCCTCTCTTTCTATTTGTACCCATTACTCCTTGTGCTGTCACTACAGTTCCTGATGAAGAGTCCGTCTCTGGTTTCCCTGTCAGCCCCCTTCAGACACTGAAAGGTGCTATGAGGTTTCTGTGCAATCTTCTCTTCTCCAGCCTGAACAGCCCCAAGTTTTTCTGCCTGTCTCAGCCCCCATCCCTCTTCTACCGTGTGATACAAGGGAAAAGCAGTAGCTTGTTAAATGCCACATGAATGGTTCTGCAGACTCATGTTTTGTTTCTGACTCTACCCCCAGGTTCTTACGGGAACATTTATGAAAGCAGCTTGCTGCGCCCCGGGCAGTGCTCCCTGTCCCAGGGGAACCTCGCCATGTATTCCCCTCGATGGCAGGGCAGCTCCTCGGAACTGGACAGTGGCAGGCAGGTCATGCGGAGGAGCCAGACGACAGCTGCCATTCCTGAGTGTCAGCTCCAGCCCGTGGTGCCTCGGGTGTGCAGTAACCCACACAGTGAAGTTGGCTGCAGGAGTTCAGACCTGTCCCACTCCAAGTCAGAGCAGCACTTGACTTTAAGCAGTGTGGAGGACCTCAGCGAGCACGACTCGAACGCGCGGTGCTTGCAAAGCACAGCCAAGCCCTGCTACAGGAAAGAGCGGCCACCACCCCCGTACCCAGGCCCAGCAAAAACAAGCTCTGCGTTGCCACAGCGGTCGAGTGTTTCTTCAGCGCTGCACTCTGTGTGGAGACTTCAACGCCCAGAAAGAAGTTTGGGGCCAAGAGCAGCTGGAGGGCCACCAGGCAGAGCTGCTGACCAGGCCACCTCCCGGCAGGAGCAACCGGCCCGGCACACACAAGCGGGTCACAACTATTCCACAGCACCTCACAGCCAGAACAGTAAAACTGTTTCAGAGGCGGACTGGAATGAGTGGCAAAGGGAGAGGTGGCAGATTTGGGAGCTGTTATCAGCTGATAACCCTGATGCCCTCCCAGAAACCCTTGTATGATCTGACTCTGTGGAACTGCCACTCATACCCAAGCCTTCGTCTCATAGGAAAGCAATGGTGATATTGGAAAACAGGGAGGGCTTGTGTGTTTTATACCAACTGAATTGCATATACTTTTTAAAAACTTTGTTCACTTTAATTTCTCAACAGCACTGTCAAACAGTTAATTTACAAATACAGTATGTTCCTGTTTTTCAGCAAGCTTTTGAGAAAAAACAAGGTGAAAACTTTAGTGTAATAACTCTGTATGCATATGCTGTGTATAAGATAAAACTGTTGCTTTGATGTTGCTAAAAATGTATTTATATATCTGCAGTTTTGATGATTGTATATTCTGTAATGGGTATTGTATGATAATCATGTTATGTTTTCATATACAGATGTCAATCAATCATGACTGCTTTTTTTAAAAAATCACTGCACTTACATTACCATGATATGCATTGGAATTCTATAGAAAGTGCACAAGCTGGTTTCTGTGCTTATATATATATTAAAAAAAAAGCTGTTAAAGGAGAAAGTTGTACTTCTTTTCACTGCCTTTTGAAAAACACTAAAATAAAGTGGAACATGAAAAGCCATATATTTTATAAGGATAGTAGTGAGCTTAGAGGGGGAAATACAAAATATTTTTTTCTTATGCATATGTTTGCAAAAAACTTTAAAATTTGATACAAGATTATAAAAGTATTTTTTTAGGTTCTGATAGGAAGCAGCTCAGAGAATCTAAGAACAACATTGTGCCTAAACCAATGAAGTATGTAGTGCAAAGTCTGCCCTCCCATTCTAAAGGAAAACCAATGTTATATATGCAGGATATAATATATATATTTATAAATGTATGATTTTATGTGTTGTTTTAAAACAATAAACTGGAATCCAAATTTTTAAAAACCAAACTAATAAATTGAGATGCACAACACTGAGAAAGAATATGGCTTTTCCTTTGAAATAGCAAAGCTCCAGCATTAAGAAAGTTAGAGAAAAGAAAAAAATGCAGACAGACACATGAAAGGGAGTCAAGTAGAGTTTCAGAAATGAACCTGACATTTGGAGAAGCTCACAACTGTGTTTCTATAAATACTGTGCCAAAGTCTGGGTCAGTCACACCTCCTCGGTGGCTGTATGTTGCGTTGTGTTTAATGTTGCGGTTTATACACGCTGTTTTTCAGCTGCAGAGCCGTTTGTGGGCAGCGGGTGGCAATGTACTGCAGCGTTCCAGAGAAATTTCTCCTTAGCACTCCGTAAGGGAAAGCGTATCATACCAAAAGAATTTTATAAAACATATTAGTCTTAATTTTAATGAAGTTGAAGACTTATTCAGTGATGTTGTCTTTAAGTTCTATCTTGTGTCATAATGATGGAATAAAAAGTTAAGTAAAATAATGAGCATATTTTTTGCTCCTTTTTTTTTTGGAAGGTTTACAGGATATTGATGTGTTTGTATTACATTCTTGAGTGTCTCTATCAAAAACATCTAGAAGGCACCTTCAAATGCAACTTAAATATGCAAGATTCAAGGTTTTACTTTAATTTGAGGCTTAAAATCCGTCATATAAAGAGTCCTTCCCCTCATATTTCCGTTTCTCATCATATCCCAATTTTCCAAGTAAAGTTATATGATAAAAGCACTAAGCCAAGTAGAAAGGGGCAGGATTTGGCCTTTGACTGTTGTAGCTCTTTTTATGCAGAATAAATATCATTCTCTTCTGGTACTTGCAAGGCTTTTCCAAATATTATCATGGTGTGAGACTTGGTAGGGAATGGTTCTTGTGTGTCCCTTGTTGCAGCAGCTCTGTGTCAATTTATTCCAAAAAAAAGGCAGTCCATCCCAAATTAAAATGATAGTGGAATATAAGGAAAGACAAAAATGAGCTCTTACAATCTTCGCTATTTGATCTTGCCTCAATATTATTACAGGCTTGATACAGATTTGCTACAGGGAATTGGCTCCCAAAAAGTCCTCAAAACCAGTCATAGTGTGAAGCTTGCTGCAGAAGATACTGTATTCACTAGATATCCATCTCATCACTTTAAACCCTTCTAAATACAGGATCACCTGCACCCTTTTTAGTGAAAGATGTTTGAGGATTACTCAGCCTCATGTAGAGATTGCCTTTTGCCACTCCCTCTCCCTCTATGTATTTGTATATATATCTGTGTATTACCATCTACATAGAGTTTATGCAACAAAAGATGAAAACAAAAGACAAGACAAAAGACAAGACCACTGCTGGAGGATAGCCTTGCGTGCACACATTTCAATAGATTGTCATGTGGAAGAGAAGAGATACAAAATAAATTCCAATAAATTAAAGTAACACTTGGCAAGACTACATAATTTCTGTCATTTTCATTTGAACAGGGCAGAGCAGAATTATCAGGAGCAATTATCAGGTTAACGTAATCTTTCCAAGCTGAAATCAGTGACAATTTTTAATGCCTTTTTTTTTTTTTTTAATATTTCACAAGAAAGGTAGCCATGAAAGCTTGTTTCTAGTTTTATGTTGGGTGATAGATCTGTGTGGGATATTCTGTTTTAGATCTCTAAATGATCCTATGACACATGCTCTTGAATAGCCATAAAATTCATTTTACAGGGAAAGTCTCTAGTGGGAGGGTATCAAAGCTTTTTCTCTGACTCTCTCACTTGGGAGGAGGATTCCTGTCTTAGCAAAGGGGTCATGGTGTCTGTCACACTCTTCATTAAAGCCTGTGCTTTAATGAAGAGTGTGATAGAGAAGGGCCCCTCTGGAGGTCTTGAGGCCTCTAGGCAAACCCAGTTTCCCTCCTATCACTTCTTATCACACCACACTGGTTTACACCTAGGATTGTAAATAAACCCCTTTCCCCTCCTGGGCTGCATTACCTCTCTCAGGAGGTGTTTCCCAGTTGGGAGGAGGAGTGTGCTGCACTCACAGGTGAGCCCAGGAGAGATGGCATGTGGGTGCTCCTAGGACAGGGAGCCTGCGAGTTGCCTGTGGGGGAGGGGTTGCAGTTCTGCAGCAGAAACAAAAAATGCAAGGATTCAGAACAGCTGTAGGTACAAGCCAGATGTGAGAATCCGTCAGCCAGGGGAGAAAGAAAAGACAGACTTTAAAATACTGCTTTAAAGGTTACTGTTGCTGCCATCTTTTAAAACAAGATGTGGGTGCACTCTTGCGCTGTGCATTCTAAGACCATGCTCCTCAGCTGAAGGGTCAGCTGCACCTTGTCCCTCTTCCCCAGCTCATGGAGTGCTGGGAGGAGTTCCAGGGCTTGTTGATCTGGCTGAAACTTGTCCTGAGCAAGGAACACATAAAATTAATGGCTCTCACAAGTGGTGGGCACAGGGGAGGAGGAGGCACAGGGTCAGAGATGGGGAGAGGAGAAGGGTGGGACTGGCTCCTCTGTCAGGTGCTCCAGTGAGCCCTGTCAGGTGCTTGAGCAACCTGGAGGCTTGCTGCTTCAACCTGCAGGCAGGAGCCCAGCCAAGCACTTGAGAGTGGCTCTGAGATACAAACCCGAGCCAATCCAGCTGCTGCCTTGGGTGCATGAAATCTCAAGCACTCTGCTGTCTGCATTGGGAGCCCAGGCTGCCCCCATGGCATAGATTAATGCCACTCAGAACTTCTCTGCTGTTGAAATGATGAGGTTCAGTGGACTGGAATTTGTGGTGTATAGTGTAGGGAGGGAGGCATTACCTGGTTTTTCACTGGCTTGGTTGTTTCACAGGCATTGGTTAAGATCAGAAATCTCAATTCCAGCCTTTCTGGAGCACCAGTTTGCCCTGCATTGCTGGTCTGGCAGAGGATCAGGAACTTCTTTCTCCTGGGAAACACACAGGATGTCTGAGCTTCATCTTGCTCCTTCTCTCTGTCTCTCTCTTTCCCTCCCTTCTTTTTGCATTAATTAAAGAAAAAGAAAAAGAAAAAGAAAATAGTAGCTCCATTGTGCAATACATCACCTCAGAGAGCTGCAAAGCAGTGGAAATGGTTCTCAGTTGCATTAAAGAGTATTTTGACATCAGTAAGTCCTTTTACAACACTGGGAACTGTAAAGCAGTGCTGTGCTACAGTTGCTATAGGGGAAAGTATCTGCAGCCACACTGCTGCAGAGACCACAGAGCTATTCCAGGCATGTAGACACTCAGGCTACTGAGTCATAAAATGCACTGTCTCTGAGAATAGCATTAATTTAATTTTTTCTGAAGTGCAAAGCATCTCAAAAGGTGATATCTGCATCTGGAAAAGTTACTCACAGTGTAACTTTTATTCAGTGGAAAGAGGTGGGTATTTCTGTGCCACCTTGATACAGCCTACATGTGTCTTTCTTTGAAGGACAGTCTCTTGAAGGGCTGGTTACTAGAAGGGCCTGTTTTCCTCTCCTGCTATATAAAGGGAGCCTAAATAAGTCACCCAAATATGGTAGCCCTCCAAATTTGTTGGCATGAATCCCTCCTTGAGGGTCTAGTAAAAGAGAAAATGGATGGTGAATGCTCAACACAGCTCCTAGAAAAAGTGAAATTTTCCCAGAGGCCTCACCATGGTGGTGCCTAGGTGAACCTGGGACTAGTGGGGCTGGCAGAGCCAGTGATGCTCCTGGGGCCTGGGGAGAGGGCACAGTCAGCTCTGTGAGAAATACAGGCTTTTTGCAAAGTGAGGGAGAGATGCTGCCTGGTCTGGAATTTCACTTTTTTTTTGTTGTGTGACTGGTGGGTTGGTTGGTTGGTTTGTTTTAAAGTTGGATTTCTTTATTCACTGAAAACTCTGTTTCCAGATGAAGTGAAAGTGTTCATGAACAGACCATGATTTAATTAATTTGTTCAGTGACTTAAAAAACAAATATATGATTTCTGGAAGCAACCTAATTTGGGCATTTTATATATATATAGCAGGGAGGTGGCTTGTATTGATTCCCAAGTGGCACTGGCAAATGGAGACAGACAGATAAAATCTTCCTTTTGAAAGATGAGTGTTAATTCTCTTTCTTCTGCTTCTGAGAAAGTAAATCTTTTTCACTGGATTTTTAGAGTCAAAGAGAGAAGAGAGTAGGAAGGAGGGAGGAGGAAAGAGGATCCACTTCTCTCTTAAATTGCAGGTGGGAGGGGTGAAGGCTTGTGCAGGTGAGAGCAGTATCTCCAGCTGGGTAGTTGTCACACTCTTTGGGTGAGGATTTCAGCCCCAGACTCTGTGCACTCTTCTAATGATTTTTCAAACTTTTAAGTAAAAGAGAATAACTTTTAACAATGTCTCTTTTGAACAAAGGAGACATGACTAGACACTTCAATAACCATTTCCTTTTGCTGTGTTTGCTCAATTCCATTTCCCTTTGTCTACTTCCAGCCATAGCTATGGGCTTTAATAAAAACAAAATTAAAACGGGCCTGGGAAAAAAAATATTTCTTTCTGAATCATCTTAATAGAAACCCAAAATTTGTCTGCTTTGAAAAAGGACTATTGACCAACCAAGGCATCCTTTAGAGTACAGAAACTCTTCAGTCATTATGAGAAAAGACCACCTGACCCTGATTACTGTCTTCAGATTCACAGAGGTGAATTAGAGACACCATCGGAAGGAAGGAAGGAAGGAAGGAAGGAAGGAAGGAAGGAAGGAAGGAAGGAAGGACAGACTGAAAAGCACTTTATCCTGCAGAAAATAACAAATGCACATGGTAGCCTGCCAAGCAGGGTTACTGAAGTAAAAACACACTGTTCACTCGAGGACAAGAATCATATGATCACTTTGGGGAGATGGAGTGTTGAATATGGAAGCAGCATCTGGCTTTTCTCCTAAAAAAAGGTTTAAAAGGGTGAAATGCTGAACAAACTCTTCTTTTCACCCACAGGCTATTTCTGTAGCTCTGAACAGCAGCTAAAGGTTACCAGCTGTGCTTTCGCCCACGGTGGTATCGACATTGTGTAGTTGTGGCCTTATTTCTGATTGCAGTGAGAGCTGGAGCCCTAAGAGAGCTCAGAGCTGCAAGAAGGCTCTTCTGAAATATTCCTAAAAAAACCACAAAAAGCCCTGGCTCCACTATTATGAGCCACTCTTCAGTCTGTGAAAAAATGAGTAAAATTGAAAGAAAAAAGAGAGCTCTGGAGTAGCAGCCTCATCCCACTGGGGCTTTCAGTGGTGATTGTTATTTTGGAGGAACCTATTGCTTATACCCTGACAATGGCTAGCAAGTGGTAGGACCCAGGGAGCTGGGAGGCTCCCCCGTCAAAGGAACAACAAAGATAATTTAAAAAATAAGGGAAGAAAGATGGAGAGAGAGAAAGTTTGTAATGCAAAGTGAATGCTGTTTTCCCATGTCTGCCACTAACAGACAAGTTTCCGAATCTTCAAGTTTTCCCATCCTTGAAGAGTCAAGATCTGTAGTTGGAAACATTGAGAATTGGTGTGATGAAGTAGAGCAAGGTCCAGAGAACCCAGCAGATGTGATGAGGCCCTGCTATCTTGTCTGTCTTGTCCTCCATGGCACTGTAATTAATTCTGTCTGATCCTGGTGCTAGTGAGAAGATGAGTGTGCAAATATGTGTGAATTTTGAGCCTTGCTGCAATGGCATTGCCACACAAATGCAGGAACAGAGTCACACTGCCTTTTGTTCTGCTTTTCTTCTGGTTTTAGGGCTTCTTTATTCTGCCTTGTGCACTAGCCAAGACTGAAGAAGTAATCTTCAATATGTCCCTCCTGTCCTCTGGTGATTTGAACAATACTCCTGGGATATACCAGGAGTATATTTAAACTCTGAGTATCTATCATCTTGTTCTCTCATCCCACTGGTTAGTGGGAGGGAGCAAGGGCAGTGCAGCAGCTGCACAGCTCTCGTCAATGGACCACACACAACTTTCAGGTCCTACCTTCCTCAAGCCTCTCCCACTGGACTGAATTCTGTGGGGCAGGGAGGTGGTGTGTGCGTGTCTCTCCCACAGCCCACGATGGCTGAGAGCTCAGCTGGGAAGCACACCTGAAGGTGGTGCTGCCCAGCACCAAGGACAGGGAAGCACACCTGAAGGTGGTGCTGCCCAGCACTCAGGATCTATGTGGAAGTTTCCGTGCCCTGGGACCCTTGGACAGTTGCTCAGCACTGAAGATTAAATTGCCTGAGCTGTTTTGTCTTGTGTTGCGCTGAGACTCCAATGCCCCAAGGGTTGGAGCATGTGGGTATGGCCCATGGTGTTTTAAGGCACAGGGAGCCTGGGAAAGCTTCATGTGCCCTGTGCCAGCACCACATTTTGGGCTGGGAGTAAATAGAAAGCCTCATAATCTGGGGCAGCCCTTTGGACACCTTCAGACTCACCTTCAGACACCAAATGAGAGTCTTCCCTGAGAGCCAGACAAGCTGATCCAGGAGCCTTGGGAAAGCAGCAGTGTTACTGCTGCAAAATGATCCTTTGCTAGCTGATACCAGAAACTTCTGTTCCACTCTTCTTGCAGAATAATGGGGAAGTGCCAAGGGGAGGAGCTGAAAAGAAATTAAGGATCCCAGAGAAACCTCTGTTTTGGTGGGTGAGATTCATCACTCCTGCCCCTGCCCACAAGGAGACATCCAATTGTCACTGCAGGTGAGCCCTGAGAAATGGAGGTGCTCTCACATCCTCCTGGGATGGGGCAGGGCAGTGTTCAGCTCCCTGCTACAAGAGCTATGCCTGTGGTGTTTGTCCTGTTTGTGGTTGTTGTGGGGGTCTTGGTTTTGTTTAGTATTTCTCTGCTCTGCTCCTTTGTCTCACTGATCTTCATATGCACAGGGAATGTAGGATCTGCCTTGTGCACGAAAGAGGGAGCAGAAACCTGTACTCTCCTGTGAGGAGAGCTGTTCAGAAGATTTTTGGTTTAATATTCATACTAGCCTCAGGCAATATTCCACTCTGTGTTTTAAGGAAGTGGGCAGGGAGAACATGTAGTTGTTGTTTCCTCTGGTATCAAGGGATTAGCTTAAGGCCATGGATAAGGAGCATCAGGGGTGCAGATGGCAGTGGAGGAATAAAAGTAACCATAGGAGACTGGGAAGACAGAAAGCCCCACCATCCCTTCTCATGGAAAAGACTTCTAAAAAATCTTCCACGACCATTTTTCCTTCAAGCAAGTAAGAAATACCCCATGTCAAATCTGATCAGCCCCCACCTAGTGGACTGAGACAGAACTGAATGCTGTATAAGGCAAGGAAATAAATTTGGGCACCACATACAATAAAACCATGCTGTTAAGGTTTGTATGCCATGTTCTGCTACAGCAAAGCTCACATCAATCATAACAATAAAATGTGGGTAACTTCTGCCTAATTCTGGACATTTGCCACAACATGCATAGTTCCTGAAAACTAAAAGGAATAGGATAAGATTAGAGTTTCCAGGTCATGATTTGTATTTACAACTTATTAACAAGTACTATCCTCCCTCTTATTTTTTTCCTTTTTTAAAAATACCTAGTGCTCCTATAAACTTGCCTAGGCACAGCAAGGAGGGCATTTCTCTGCAGTGCTGCATATTAAAAAAGGGCAGCAAATACTTCTGCATGTCCATTGTAGGGCTAGGTCTGGACTCAATGTCAAAAGCCAAAAGCTGCCTTGTGCTGACCCTCAGGTTTGCATTTACCTCTGAAAAACCTTAAAAGGTTTCTTAGATGGGAGGGAGAGAGAGAAAGAAAACCTGAACGACAGTCATGATGCTTTTGCCTCTTGGTGCATGTCCACTTCACATCTTTGTAGGCAGTTTGGTGGATTTGCCAGTCTTCTTGAGTGCTGTGGAGACAGCCCTCACTTGCAGAAAGCACCCCTCCACCCTCACTACACTACTGTGAGGAGCACATGGGGCCTCCACCATCAGTGTCAGCTGCACACAGCCCTGTGTGGCTGCAGCAGGAGTGATGCTGACTCTTCCACAGGGCCCTGGGACTCATTGCTGTCTCCACACCCTGGGTCTCTTTTCTCTGTGGCTCTGATCCCCTCCATAGCACATCTCTCCCTGCCTGGAAGTTTTGTGCAGGACAAAACTCTGTGCCAGGAGGTAGGTGGGCAGGCCATGAGCCCCAGGATTTTTACATCCTCAGCTCAGCTGCAGGCAGTATCTCAGAGTGGCCATGCATCCAGCTCTCACTGCCAGCCCACAGGCTTTGCTGTGTGACCCTGTCAGATCCAGTGCTTGGAGAAGCCTTTGTAGAGCAGGGATGAGATTACACTGAAAGGATTAGCCTCTCACACTCAGGACTTCTTACACTTGTTTCCAGTCACCCAGCAGGGAATGTTGTTTATTTGGCAGGCCTCTGCAAACACACTAGCAGGGCATCTGGAGCAGACCTTTCTGCTTAGAAAGTTTATGCTCACTGCACAATTGTGTTAATGTAAACCCATTATATTGGCATCAACAAGAACCGTGCTGAATACCTTAATTCTTCCACCCAGCAAACAGGCTGCTGGGCTGAGCTCCTCGTGGCTGCAGCCAAAACCCTGCCAACCTTGTCCCCTAGGAACTAGATGTTCAGTGAGGAGGGAGACAGGAAAAAATGTCATTTCTTAAAATACATCCACAGAGGCCTTTCCTTTCAGCTTTATAGTTTTATTTGGTAAACTAAGATAGAAGTCACATAGCAAGATCAGCAGAAAACTCAAATATCTGTTGCATGCCAGAGCCTGTGGACCTTTTCTTTTAAAAGTATGAGAGTTCTGGACCATGGTCCCACAAAGGGATTAACCAGAGAAAGAGTCTCATTGCCCAGCTCTCTCTGCCAGTCTGGGGTCTAAACTACCTTTCATGTTTCCTGAACATTATACTCTTTTAGATACAGCAGAACAGACATAAAATTAGCTGTGTCTGTGGGATCTTTTCTAAGGGCATTAGGTTCTGTTTCAGTGTTTCCACTTGTTGTTGTCGCATGTTTAACACCAGGGCTGCTCTGGAGTGAATACTGAATGGTTGGGCTGCCAAAGAAAGTCTGTTTGGGGATTTGTGTTAACAGGATGGCACTGCAAGGCAGAACAGGCTCATGTAATACTGACCATTTCACATGACTGAACGCCAGAAACCATCATTTGGAGAACTGAGATTTCAGCTGTCAGAAGAACAAGTATAAAGCAAGAGTGCATGCTGTGACAGAAACAGTAGCAGGACCTTTGTGTGCTCTTCAGGTGGTGTCTGAAGCGCTTGATGGAATTATAAGCGCAGTGTCCCAAGAAATGTCCTCATGGCTCACGTCAAGGGTAATCTGTGCCCATTAGAATGACTTCCCTTTATTTTAGCCATCCACCCCTGGATGTTGTAGGGGGCATATAAGGACATTGCCCGTATTATCACAAGACAAATCCTTGCACAGCCCCAGGTGTGGCTGGGGTGCCTTCCCAATGTTTTGGAAGAGCACCTGGGGAAAAGCAACACTGTAGCCCTCCTTTCAGCTTTTCTGTCCTCCCAAGCATGAGGTGGGCCTGTTCTCATAGGCAGGAGCAATCCTAGAATGTTTCTTAGTATTTACCTCTATATTGCATGATTGATGCTCAGCAAAGTGAATGAGGTGGGCTCAGATGAACATCCTGTGATGTGATGTAGTAGTTTAGAAAGAACTTCTTATACTATAAACTTTCAGGCAGAGTGAAATAAAAATTCACAAATCCCCTTTCAGAATTTTTAACTGACATTGCTGCCTTATCTATCCAAAATGTTTGGTTTTTCCTTATTTTCCTCTCAAGACAAACCTTTTTATATGCAAAGGTCCCATCTTTGGTAGCATCCCAGCTGTGCTGCTATCCTAACTGTGCTGTGGTATCTTGGGCATCACCTGGGACAGCTGAATTGCATGCCCGCAACTTGTTCTCTCAAGGTCTGGGAAGGCCACTGTATCCTGACCACTGGGATGATGGAAGCATCCACACAGTTTCCCAAATCTCTCCTTTTGGAAGCTCTGTCTGGAAAAACAGATTGGGTTGCTATTCTTTGTTAGTGGTTCCTGAGGCCTCCACTGTCAGGGAAGACGAGAGCACATATGGGAGCACCTGTGGTAGAGCAGGAGGTTCAGCTTCAACCTTGCTGATCCCAACACCTTCTGTCTTAGCCAAATAGGGAGTTACCCTCCATGTTGTGCAATGTAAAACATCAGGATGAGTATCCCAAAGCAGCTCATCATTGTGTCAGGAAGGTCTAGGATTTTGAAGAGGATGATGAGCTATGGCTTTCAGTCAGGCTGTTAAAATCTGCTGTGTTCACACAGTACTGTGATGGGTTATTTGTACCCCTACTAGTTCAACAGCCAGCTACAGCAGTCTGGAGATTTTGGTATATCTATGCTTAACCTACTCAGACAAATTACCATTTTAATTTTTTTCAGAGCCTATCCCTATCAAAGGAATCTTTGCTTGCCCTCTTTGATCCCACAAACTTTTTCTTTCCACAAAATCTCTGGGACTTACCCCCAGAAACTGAGTACCAGTGCTTAAGATCCTGCAGCAACTGAAGACCTTCTGTACTTCGTTTCCTGGCTTAATCTGTCTCAGCTAAAGTATAATCCAGTGACATTTTGCTGCCCTGACTGACAGTGGTACTTGTGTTCATAACAGGGAGGCCCAGCACCCCTTACTGATGTAGCCAGACGTAAGAGTGGTAACAAATGCTTTATTGATGAAGTCCAGTCCTTCCAGAAGATCCCTTGTTTTAGTACTGAGTTGCAGAGAAAGCTGCTGGGCAAGTGGTTAAGTCCTTTGCTCTGCTAATTTTGTGTAAACCCCCTCCTCTTGGGACTAGTGTTATAGGAAATTGTCTCTCTCCCTACAACTCATCCCATTGTACCAAGGGCAGTTGCTGCAGCCTTTGTTTAGTGTTTACATCCATCTGTTCTTCTCACAAAATTGTTTATTAAAAAATCCTTGTTTTCTCTGTGTTGTGTACATCTTTGTTTCTCTGTTCTGTCCTGTTGTATACTTCATGCTTTCCATGCCACTACATTTCTCAGCCATGAACCCCCCTTTAACACTGCTCAGCGTGGGGTTATCTTTAGGGGCCATCCTGTGCTCAGCACAGTGAAATAAGGATGGTGAGTTGGAAGATAAGAGTTTTATCTGCATCAGGATCTAGGGTACATACATGTGTCACTGCTGGGAGGGACAGGAATGGAATATGAGTATTTTTTCTACTCAGGGACTGGAGAGGAGAAGGGGTGGTTTCCCTGCTATGCATTTGCCTCTAGAACTGCTCTCTTCTGAGCCCATTTTAAGAAATCCCACCCAGAGGGTCTATATTATCTTTCTTCCTCTCTAAAGCAATGTACTAGATTGACTTGGCAAGATCAGTAATACTCTCAGACTCAGGATATTAGTTGCAGGTTTACTTTCTGGAACTATATAAAAAGTACTTCTTTAAGATATTAACTATGAATGGTTCTTAGGACCAAAAAATATTTTATTTACTAGATGGAAAAACTGTTCTGATTCAAGAGATAAATGCTCTTATGGAGTGCTGCCTTTGTATAGACAAGCCTGGAGGGGTGGGCTGACAGATTCTTTTTAATCCCCTTGGAAACGGGGCTGGGGAGAGGGATTATTTCCCTCAAGGAAACATGCAGATTTTGCACCCTAAGGCTATGTGTCTGAACTTGCTGAGCAGCGTGCATTCTGTTGTTTTATGCTAGATGAATAGAAGGGAGTCAGGCAGCTCTGTAATTTGCTCAATAGCCATTCCAGCAGGAATGTGGAAGACCAAGTTTTGACAACTTTCTCTTCCTGAGCAGGAGTTTCAACTCCTTCCCTCCTCATTCCATCCCAGTTTTTCTGAGAACAGGTTATGAAATGCAAGGCTTAAGGGTATTTGCAGGCAGATCTTCCTCAGGGTGACCTGGTAGTGCTATGCCATATATTATTAATGTGCAGATATTAGAAGAAAGTAGGCAACAGTACTGAGAGGTGAGACATGCTGGGAGAATGCAGCTCCTCCTCCAGGCTGTGGCCAGGTATTTTCCACAAAGCTCAGTGGTGTGAACAAGAGGATGAGGGAACTGTGCCCAGACAACCCTTATCACTTGAAGAACAAGGCATGTAGAAAGTGAATGGTAAAAATTAAATAACCTCACACAGAGAATGAGATTTAAACTAAATTTTACATGCCTCAGGTAAAAATCCTGACCATTTGACTGAAGGAGTGTGTATTTGGGGGGGCACGAGTGCTGATTGAAATTTTTGGTTTAGGTCTTGACAAGTGTTTGCTTGATTTGGAGAGAAATGTGGGATTATTTCCAATAAAATAAAACCAAAATTTTCAGTGATATGCTCTTTATTTTTGGCCTAAAGACAAGCTCTTGAACTGGAAATGTCCATTCCAGGGCACATGATGGTGCCTAGCAGCAAAATGCCCATTTAGATGCAGGATGGATAAAAGCAATAGTGTGGTCCTTCAGGCTGCTGTGCCAGGGTTGCCCAGGTACCTTCAGGAGGATGGAGATGCTGGTTATAGCTTGCACAAGAAATAAGTTCTTGCAAATAAGAAAAATTATCTTTTCTCTCTTTCTTTTCCTTATCTCAGATATTTTGGACCATGCTGAGATTTTGGTCCTAGAGGCATAGCCATTCAGTGAATTCTGAATTGGTTCCTTGCTAAATAATCTGAAAGAACTCAAGAAAGCAGAAAAGCATGACCCTAGGTGGAGTAAGAGCTTGTATTTCTCTTGTTAGTTCTCATGGTCACTTAATGCACACAACAATTCAAAATATACATAATTTACTTTGTATGCACTGCGCCCATTTTGGTGTCTGAAGATTTATACATAATACGTAGGAAATCTCAAAGGGCAATGAAATGTTTTGCTTCTTTGAAGTGGAAACAACTGAACTCCCTCTAGGGTTTTTGGAACAAGACCATGTGAAAAACTAGGATATTATTTGCAAAGCTGGCCATGTAAATTTGGGCTGAAAACTTTCTTCCAGGTGTGTCTTTAACCTGTTTTTCTATTGTAAAATTAAAATCTGGCCCTCACAAGCAGCAGAGTGATGGTTAAGAAATCTGTATTTACTAAAAGAATACTGAGTATGTTCAGTCCTTGCAGTGAACTTGTCTGCCTTCAGAGTTGGCTGTGAGCACTAGTGTGAATGAGATGAGAGCACCTGCAGGTGTAAGGAAGTCATATTAAAATTGTTAGTGGTCCTTGAAAATAGATGCTTTATACAATGAAACTTCAGCAGAAAAAAAATCCAGTCTATCAAGAGGAGGAAACAACTGGTATTTGCAAGAGAAAAGTTTCCAAATATGACAAATAACAACTGTAGTCTATAGTACATGTCTGTAGGTAAGTAAAGGTTAGGGTGGGAATGAGGGAATAACCAAAGTGTCAGTTCTTTAACCTGAAAAGATTTTATCTTATCCTGTAGCTTTTTCAGCTGATTTAAATATTACTGTTGCAGTTTTAAAGCCCTTGGAGACAGGCGTGTGTGCATTTCTGGAAGCTCTACTTAACAACCTTTGTATTGTCAAGGATGAAAGTTCCATTTAAATGACCACCTCAGACCCTATCTGCAGCAAATGGATGTTAAAAATCTCAAAATATCTCTTTTAAGACTGGGAGCTTTGCCTTGGTAGTCAGCCTAAGCATGTGCTCTTTCGTTACCTCCACGCAGTGTAGCACGTGCACCACTCAACCCTCTTCTTGCCACAAGAGCAAAGCTTCAGGTGTGCTCGTATGAAACCTGCCTGCACACATGCACATTTCCCCTTTTTCCTCAGTTCAGTACCTCAGCTGAAGGTACAGCTATCTAGACTGAACACTCTCTGTTTTGGCTTATGAGACACATGACCCTCAACCAGCTCATTTATATTTTACACTGCATTTCACATAACTTTTTTTTTCATGTTTCAGTTATACTTTCCAGTGAATATATAGGTATAAGGAGTATAGAATGACTTTAAAGGGATGCATTATTTTCTCTTATTATACTGTCAGAATACTCTCACAATCAGGATTAAATTTCTTCCACAAAGACTTCAAACTGTTCTAATGTTCTGTTTCTTTTTCCCCTCTTAGGTTGTTACGTATAGTCTGGAAGAGTTTGCTCTTCTGGAAGATAAGCACAGGAATAATCCAACTTTCCTCTCTTTAGTAATTGACTGGATTTCTAAACTTAAGTGACTGGAAACGTCACTAGCAAAGGAGAATTTGTTCAATGAACTGAGAAAACACTGAATTTCAGGAATACATGCATTTAGTGAAGGATTGATTAATTTACTTCATTCTCTCCTGTCATCAGGACTTTGGGAGAATGGACAGATATTTTTACAGGAAGTTCTTAGCACAGATCCCTAGAGTTGACCTCTCCAATACCTGCACTCATTGGGTTACTACTGCCTTTACTGCATGTGCACAAAACTTGCCCTCTCTTCTACCCCCACCCTTTTGCTGCGTGACCCCTCTCCAGCCTGAATCCCTCCCTGCAGCTGTGGATGCTCAGCCCCCTGTCCCAGGTCTGACTGTCTCCTTGGGAAGCAAACCAGATGCCTCCAGGCCTTGCTACATCCCTCAGCTGTTGGCAACAGGGACCCCGTGGGACTGGCACACCCGAAACCCATGCATTGCTTTAGCCTATTAGGAGCTGATGCTTTACAAGGGTTGTCTGAAGAGGGTGTAGAGGAGGGCTGATGTCCAGGGATAATCTGGGGAAATGCAGAGCTATTCCTATGTAGTGCTCAGTGTTGTGGGGCTGGGACACTGATTGCACTCTGGTAACCCTCATAAACCTTCATAGGGTTTTTTCCCCCTGTGAAGCAATCTGTGCTCCAATAATTNCCTTGCTACCCTTTTATCTTGCATCCCTTATCAGAGAGTTTTCATAGGCAAATAAGAAACGTTAGGTCCTTGGACACAGCTGAGGTTCTCAGAGAAAAGACACCCTAAATATATGCTTGACCACTGCATAAATTTTCCTTTTGTGAGGACTGAAACTGTGGAGGGTTATAGGGGTAGGAAAAGAAAAGGAAAAAACAGAAAAATGGCTGCCTACCCATGTGTTTGGATGAAATGGAAGGTGTCCACAATGGAAGACAAGCTCCACCATATACCTCTGGACCCATTTCATGAGGTACTGTCTGTTTTCTTGCTTCATGCAAGAATGAGGTTTATGCAACTCTTAAACTGACAAAAATCACATTATGTATGGATTTTAAAGGTAACAAGAAAAAAAGTTTTTGTTGTTTTGCATAATATTGGCAACAATAGTTAAAAACCATAATTGCAAACAAAGTTTTCGAGATGCCGTGTCAGGGTTTTTTCCCCCTATGAAGCAATCTGTGCTCCAATAATTGACTTCAAGCAAAAAAAAAAACCAAAATCACACTCAACAGTGGGAATACTGGTGCAAATCCCTGTTTGTTATGGCTCTAATAAAAATTTTTTTTGTTGGTGCTCCCAGACCTTTTGTAGTTCCTGACTGCTGGACTGCTTAGTGATAGAGGAATTCTTCAGTTGTATGTTTAGGCTTTTTTTGGTGTTTTTTCCTCCCCTATAAACATCCTTAGAAGGGTCCTTTCCTTTTCCTGGGTCCCACTCAGAGTGGGGGTGGGCTGGGGTGTGGGGAGCAGCAGGTGAGAGGCTTGGTGGGATTTGGAGCGAGCTGTGGATAAGTTCTCTCCAGCAGAGGTAACCCAGGAGATCTGGCAGCCGGAGGAGTGTGACTGACTTGACATTTTCTGCAGGTTTCTGTAAAAATGAGGGCCGGTGTGCAGCCCGCTCTGGGAGGCTCTTCCTCCACTACCCCATGGCCCTCCCAGGCATCTGTGCAGGAGATGCACCCCATGGTGCTCCATAGGCACCTTCTGCTGAGATGACTCTGGACCACAGTCATGTACATCCATGTATAAAACAAAAATGCACATCCCCATTCCTCCCTACAGACCCTGTGGCTCTTTATCAAGATGAAGGAACAGGACACTGTGGTGAAAACCCACCTGGAGTACTGTGTCCAGCCCTGGGGCCCCCCACATAAGAAGGATGTGGACCAGTTGGACCAAGTCCAGACATGGGCCACGAAGATGGTAAAAGAGCTGGAGCACCTCTCCTGTGAGGGCAGGCTGAGAGTTGGGGCTGTTCTGCCTGGAGGAGTGTCTGGGATGACCCTATAGCACCTTCCAGTACCTGAAGGGGACCTACAAGAAGCTGGATGTGGACTTTTGACAAGGGCATGCAGAGGTCAGACAAGGGTAGAATGGTTTAAAGTGAAAAAGAGTAGATTTAGACTAGATATAAGGAACAATTTTTTTACAATGAAGGTTTGAGGCACTGGAACAGGCTGCCCAGAGAAGTTGTTGATGCCCCATCCCTGTGAGTGTTCAAGGCCAGGCTGAATGAGGTTTTGAACCTGCTCTAGTGGAAGGCGTTCCTGCTCTTGGCACAGGGTCTGGACTAGATGACCTTTAAAGGTCCCTTCCAAACAAAACCATTCTATGATTTTATGCTTCTGTTCTATGGCAAAGCCCAGTCCTGGTTTACATGGTGCTCACAGCCTTTGTAATATCCTTTCACCTGGTGTAACTGCTAAAGAGACTGACTAACACTTAGTATTATTGTCTTCTAAACCCTAAAATTTTGGGGGTAAAATATTTGGACAGAAACTGTAAAAAGAGGAAACAAAAATAAGCTAGGTGGCTTGGTTTCTGCCTGAGGACTTTTTGAAGCAACCCTCAGGAGATTGACAAAAGGCTGAGGAAGCAGTTACAATCAGTGTCCATCAGGATTTTCAAAGCCTTGCTTTGAATTGCATCCATTGCATTTGAATTCAAATTGCATTTGAATTGCAATTTCCATAAGAATCTCTGGTTCTTATGGAAATCAGCAATGAAATCATTTCAGAGAAGTGTGATCCCACTTATTCCCATTTTCTCCCTTTATTTGACTGCTAACAAATTAGAAAATATTTAATGCAAAACCCTCAGAAGCCTAAGCAGTCAGAGTATTTCTCCTTCATGCTTGGCTTGGAGATGATATCTAGCTTTTCTTCCATCTTTTATTATTTTAAATACATGCTCAGCATTATGTCATTTATGCTCACTGCTGATAATTACAGATATATGAGGAGTAAACAACTTTATTCTAATGTCACAGTAGGAGTGTTGCTGTAAAGCATAGGGTCAAGGAAAACTTAAGGCTCAGTGCTGAGTGAATGAACTCTGAATATAATGCTATTAAGAAACTGATTACAAAAATCTGAAATGAAATTGCAAACAAGGCTCTCTGTATGACATATCTCGTCCCATCCAGATTAAGAACCAGCTGAATCCTACAACCAATTTCGAGAAAAGCAATTGCAAAGCCCTTCAGAAGATAACTGCATATCCTACTTGCAGTTTAAGTTAAAGACAGAGACCTAGTCAAGCAGACAGGCATAAGCAAATTCTTGGAGTTGATAGGAGTTAGTCTGTTGATTTACTTTAACCACAGGATTACATAGATTATTTATTCTATGGATTTTTACACTCGTTTGGCTCTACTACAATAACAAAGTCTTGACTGTTTAATTTTCATTTAAGTATCTATATTTCATTTGTTAAGCAAATATAGCATAGCTTCTGCGTTGTAACCCTGTGTGGTTTTGTATTTCTATATACACCACAGAGCTGAAGAAGCCAAACTTACCTTTGGCATCTATATGTAAGGGACCTTCAGTATTTTATTTATTAAATGTGAGTCTGTTGAAATTTTCTTTTTCCTGTAGACCATTTGCAAATATTCATTGTGGTAAATCCTTCCTCCCCAAATCATACTCTTGAACACTCAATACAGCTGAACTTTTGGATGGCATGAAATGAGGATGTAAGTGGTCTGTGTGATCCTAATCACCATGCTGGGGGTTTAGAAGGAGAAGGGTGATAGAAAAAAGACCTAAATAAGGCTTGAAGAGGTTTTTTTGTATGGTGTGCAAATTCTGTATGCAGTGCCATTTGTCCCCAACTGTCTTGGAATTTCTAAAACTTTTATTTCTATTTCCTTAAGTGGGGCCCAGTCAGAGTACAGATGCCTAATTGTTCTGCCACACCCGTTCAGGCCCATAATAATTCTCCTAATTAGATTGTCTTTGAGATTCATTCAGTTATCTACCTTGGATGTCTGAGGGATTCAGAGCATGGAGAACAAGGCTCACTTTGGAGCCTTCACAGACATAAGCTGCTGCTTCTTCCTTCCTGCAGGGAAGCTGAACTTGCATTGAAACATCTGGGAATTATGCACAGAGGTAAGAGACAGAATGGCTTTTCTCTAAAACCTTTTTATTGTTTCCAATTTGCCTGCTCAAAGAGGTGAAGAGAGGGAAGGCCCATGGCAGTGACTTTCAGGGAACTTGTAGAAGAGCCAAAGATATGCTTCCTAATGCTATAAAGCCTAAAAATCTACAGGGAAAATAGTAATGCAGGCTTTGACTCACTATTCCCTATGTCTTGAGGGGCATTGTTGCCCCTCACAGCAGAGAAGTCATGTTATGCTAATCAAAACCACTAACAGGCAAATGTTTCCTTTCCCTAAACAAACCAAAAAAAAAGAGGCATCAATTTTTTAGCATCCTGGCAGTTGTATTGCCACCTTCCTAGGAGAAACTGATAGAAACTTCTGGGGCTGATTCTGTCAGAGTTACCAATTTTCTAAACAACCTCAACCTCAGAATTTAAGTAATGCTTAGAATGATGCAACAGCAGCAGCAGCACATTGGTCATCTCTCATTTGCTGTGAAAAAGCATCTTTGCTTTGTATGCTACAGTGTCCAATCAAGGCTTTGCTCTAAGTACCATTGAAATGATAGATAGATGGATGGATGGATGGATGGATGGATGGATGGATGGATGGATGGATGGATGGATGGATAGATAGATAGATAGATAGATAGATAGATAGATAGATAGATAGATAGATAGATAGATAGATAGATAGATAGATAGATAGTCTGTCTTGGCTCCATACAGCTTATATAAGGATGGTCTGCATTACAATTGAATTATTTTTATTTATAGGAGGCAAGAGGGAGAGAAAAAGACTACAAACATGGTCATACAGAAACTTTAAACAATCTGTCTGGACAGATCATTTGCATCAATAAAAATTTTCCAATTTCTACCTTTAAAAACTCTCATGTCTGTAACTTTTAACTTGGGAAAAACCTTTCAGAGAAAGTTTTAGAATGGAAAATTTTAGAATGGCATTTTAGAACAGCTGGCAAAGCAAAATCATTTACACATAGCTTTGTTGTTAAAGTGCTTTTATTACTGGATTTCTGTTATTATTTAATTACTAAGCAGTAGCAGATTCTTGATATTTCTGTAAAATTGGGTCAGTCTCATCAGGCTTCAGCAAATCTTTTGTTCTTTGAAAAGAGAAATTCAGCATTAGCTAACTTCTTCAGGGTTGTTTTTCTTCCAGTAGGATGTGTACACTGATGATAGCAGTGTAAGTAGTACAAAAAATACCTGCAATCTTTGCATGGTAGCCAAACCTCTGAAATGCCAAAGTTCATACCTCTGCCACAGGTGAATGGGTTTGGTAAAAAGAAAAAAGCCTCAGGGTTTGCAACAAAGTAAAAGATCAACTAATAAATGTTAATGATTAAAAAAGAAACCCTCCACTCCCCCTCAACATTTGTACTTTAATTCTTCTCTGACACTAAGACCACTCAAAATCTCTGGAGATTCTGCTTTTGTTAAAGCTTTAGGCCTGTAGCAGACTGGGGATCCAGATTTCTCAAATTGACCCAACTTTTAGGTATTAAACAGACCTCAGAAACTTCTGACATGCTTGAGGTTTGCCCATGAGCCAGCTGCCTCCCTTTGCCATTGGCTGGGTCAGGGAGAAAACAGACACAAGGACATCTGTCCTTGGAGAGGTCCTGGGGAGAAGGATGCCCCACCTGCCCAAACCTGAAGGGCCAGGAGAAAGCCTGTGGGGCCTTGGCAGTCCTTCCATCCTTGACATTTAATTGCTAATCCTCATACCCACCTGTCTAAAGGAGTTCCAGAAACTGTCACTCACAGAGCTTTAGCAAAAAACCTGCTCTTTTATCATTGCGAGTGTTATTATTGGAGTGCTTCAAATAACTCAAAACATTCATTGTCTGACTAGAGCTGAAATTTGCTCTATAGTTTCAGTGCAAAATATTAATTGTATTGAAGTGCAAAGTAATTTTAAACCAAAATGGTGTGTGATTTCAGCACAGAGAGTAGATGAGCATTGTTCCCATTCATGCAAGTTCAAGGAACTGCAAAATTAGTGTATACAGCTACTGTCATCTAAGTGGGGTCTGAGCTTGTAGCCACTCTGTTACAGCATACTAGCCTTTGGAAGGAGCACTGAAAACAATAGCCAAACCTCATGCCAAAAATGCTTTTGATAGAAAGTGATTTTTTAAAGTGTTGAGCTGACTTTGAAGCTTGTAGATTGATTTTTTAAAAGACTGTTCTGCTAGAAATAGCACTTGAGGAAAAAATGTATTTACTAAGCTACTCTCTCCTTAGAACTAGAAGTGAGTTCAGTTCTTTTATTTAATATATGTTACTTTTAATCACACTTTTTTGGTAAACCCGCTTGGAAGAGGAGGGGGAAATAAAGGGGGTCATTGTTTGTTTCTGAGCCCCAGCGTCTGCTAGAAATTATTACTGTTTGTTTCACAACGGGGTGTGAATTACTTGGTTGCAGTCAACCATTGTTTGGAAATATATTTTGGAATGTTTCCTTTATGAAAGGTTTTTATTTGCTTAGGATTCATGATTCTGTATTTCTTTCAGCTGTTCACATATTCTGTTGCTACAGAATTGCTTACTTTTATAATAATGGGTTTAACTAATAACCAGACATTTGTTTCAAAACTTTGTCTTGAAGCATGGTGTAAAATCTAACTCCTGAAAGCTGCATTAAACCAGGATCTCCTACATTGTACGCTCTGCTAACAGTGATCCTGGGATTTAACTTTTAATAGAAATCCTCTATTATTTCCTGGAAATAATAAAATAAAAGGTGGTCCTAAGTTTCTACAAGTATGGTGAACATATTTTCAAATGTGATGATTTTGGTTGAGCTGTTTTGGATCTTTTTAATATGTTGTAAGACAGCAGTTGTTTTTCTCATTTTGTCTGACCGTAAGTAAATTAGCTACATAAAATGCATCTGAGTTCATTAGTGCTGGATCATCGGGGAGACTAAGGCCTAATTTTGGCAGTGGGAGAGAAATTGGGGTTTTCTTTTAAGTGTTGATTAGAACTGGATCACTTCCAGATTAATCAGTTTAATCCAAATATTGCCATTGCCCCTCTCCTCCCTTCCGTTTGTCAGAGGGAGGAATGTGTCTGAGGGAAGGACAGACACGTGGCTGTGCTGGTAAAGGCAGTAGAGTTGGGGTGCCTTTCTCACACAGTGACAGTGTTTGAGGGACCAAGTTGAACACCAAAATTCTGACTCCAACTTCTGGCTCAAAGGTGCTGTGCTGGATACCCAGAATATACTGCTCATGGGGCTCTATTTGTTGCTTGGTAAGCACTTTTGAAGACAGCTTTTGACTTTGGGACTTAATGAATTTGGCATTCTGGAAACAAGGGTCATGGATGAAAACCTTGCTAACCACGTAACTATTTTTGATCAAAATTTTGAACTTTCAACTCTTTATCATTCTCTTGCCAGTTTTTAGGAACTATCTTATTTTATTTTGGATCTATTTTTCTTACCTAGATGAAAGTGAGCAGGTTACCTCAAGCAGAAAAAAAATCTCTGAAATGGTAATGTGTGGTGTTTGTGTCACAGTTGCCATCTTTCATTGTGTTCATTATGTGGAGACATACAGATACAGATAGGAAAGCACCTCAGTCACCTTGTCCAGCCCACTGCTGACTTCAACAGCCTTATGATACCAACACCTGAGCAACTCGTCTTTACAGACTTCAGTTCCAGTCCCACTACTCTTTTTGAAAGGCTGCTCCACAGCTTTGCTTTGTAGATGAGTGCCTTTCTCCAATGACATGTGAATGTACTCAGTCAGAATTGTCCTTACAGCTGGTTTGCAGCATCTGTAGCTTCTTCCCCCTGGGCAGAAGAGGCAACTTTTCTGATTGGAAAGCTCTTCATACCCTTTATCTTCAGTATAAATGCTGGGTCCAGACACCTGTGGCTGCAAAATGGCATTTAGATTTTCTTCCTTCTTTCACCATTTTCCAGACTGCTGCTATGTTCTTCCTATAAAAAAATTAAAGGAGTTAGAGCTGAAGTTTGTCAGGATGATATTCCTGTACAAGGATTTGGTTTTTGCCCCATGATGTTTCTTATTTGCAAATTATAGATCTTAAGTTTATTTTCAGTTTTTCTTTTGCTCATCTGTTGTGTTTGGTTTGGATTTTGAAAAGTAGGTGTAGACCTTTGTGATGGCAGCCTAAGTAAAGATGATAGTACACAAGCAGAGTACTACAGCAGGAGCCCACAGGATTGTTTATATCCTGCTGTGCAAACTGGAAATCTTGTTCTCCTTCTTCTCACCTCTCCACACTTAAAGGCAGAGGAGGTAGATCAGGGAATAAGAGGAGTTACTGCATTCCTCTGACTGATATTTTAATTACACTGAGAGGTTCTTTTGGCAGATACCATCTTGTTTTTGCTGCAAGTCATTCTGTTAAACATTTTATATGAAATTCAGGGTAGAAGACAAATGCTGGGCAGTCCTGAAATCCTGTACAATCCCCAGGCTGATCATCTGTCAGGGCTCCAGCATGTTCTGCAGTGCCATGGATCCCTTTCCTGTAGGCTGTTTGCTCATGTGGGTTGGCCTGAGGTGCTTCTTTCCTCTCCAAAGGAATTTGCCTTTATATTATTTTGCATCTACTGTACAAGATTTTATTTTCTCACTTTGCTTCATGCTCTGACTTCTGATGCATATGGGATGTTCCAAGGTCAAACAGAAGTGTTGTGTGTCCCTTTTCCTGCCTCCTGTGGTTATCAGCTCTAACAAAGACAATATTAATTGATGCCACTGAGATGGTGCAGGGCCAATGGTTTCTTATTAGAGATGAGATTGGATTCAGAGTTTATAGTTGCACTTCCAGTTTCTGGTTTGTAGGAAAAAGCCATTTTTAGTAATACTTTGCTTTCTGATCCTGGCACATTTTGCACTGCATGCAATTTGGGACTGTTTACATATACATAAGATTGCCAGGTCTCAATTGAAATTGGTATTTTAGAAGCGTGGAGAGAACTGGCAGGCAGGAGGTACCACAAATCTTACATGTACAGCATTTCTCAGTTTTTTCATTGGAGACTGAGCCAAATGTTGCTTTGCTGCGTGGTGATACTGTAGTTTTGTACCAGTAACCTCAGTGAAATAAAGAGAGCTCGGCTTCTGCCTGTGAATTTTAGTGAATATCTATTTTATAGGTTGTTTTCTGAAAGACCTGATTCTGTTGCTTTTGAAGTCAGTTGGAATTTCACATCTTTTGTGCCCCAAACATACATCATGCTTGCCTAGCCAGTCAATGAGTTACTCTGCTCAACTAAGGTGCAGATTGGATTTATTTTTTTCCTTGGTTGGACATTATATATTCCAGTTTTGTTTGGCTTGGAACATAAATTGATTTTTTTTCATTTGAGTTCCTCTCAGAGATCTTTAAAACGAAATCAGAAATTGACAATAAGAAAAGCAGAGCTAGTAAACACTGTGCATACCAAGCTACTGAGCTTATATCCTTGCCACATTTGAGGAAGCCTTGGGGTGTATTGGATTGGAGCTTAACTTCTTTTTTTTCCCCCTAGTTTATCATCATTTAGCACAGTAATTCTTATCAGCTACCTAGAGCACTGGGCAAAGGAAGCATCAGCTGATGATGCTCTCATGATTTTCTTTTGTCAGTACAGATGGCAGCCTTCCTAAAGCTGAATTAATTGGGATAATTTCCTGCCGCTGTCCATGGAGGCAAATGGAGCTGGGTGTGCTCTGAAACAGTTCCCTTCCCAGACCCACTCCCTGCAGGCAATGGTTGGGAGGAAAGGAATTTGGTGGGCACTGGAGTTATTTCCCATTAGGGGGCAAACTTAAACAGCAAGATTTTGGAATGAAACGTGTGTTATTTGGACTGCTCAAGATTGTTAAACAGGGGAGAGAAACAGCCAGTTGTGACTCCTCCATTTTTTATATGATGGGATCAGTTTTCAGAGAGGAGAATGATTATGGATGCCCTGCAGTGTAATTGCTGTCAGGACCTCCAAAACTTCAGTCTCTGGATGCTCAGAGTTATGGGTGAGAAGGAAAGGCCCATCTCAACAAATAGGCTCACTGTGTCCGAGTTTTCATAGTCTCTCCTTCATAAAGACAAAATTCAGATATATTCAGTTTGCAAATTAGGACACCTATGTTTAGATGCCTATGTGTAGGTGTCACCATGTGGGTAAAGTGAGCTCAGCAGAAATTAGACAGCTGTCCAGGAGATCACTTACAGCTTCATTATCAGATGAGGCAATCTGAACATGGTGGGACCTGAAGCCCCAAGCTGACATGGGGTCACATACATATGACTATATGTTGGTGGTTTTAGCTGAATCCTACCCTTTATGTCTATTGTCTACTTTGCTGTTTTGTTTTTGTGTTTTTCGTATAGGGCAGAAATAATTACATTCTCCCATCAGAAGTTGAAGAAGACTTCAAGTAAAATCTCTAAATCCTTGTACCAACTCATGCAAAGATGGGCTTTTCATATTTCTTGAAGAACCTGGCGTTGTGGTGCAAACTGGTGGGGGTGGTGGTGGTGCAAGAAGATCAAAGGCATCAGCAGCTTTCAATACTAAAGCCTAGCACAAGGAAAGCAGAAGGGTACTGAGGCTATGTCTCCAAGTATCTTGGGATCCACCCACCTTTATGAAGATAAGCTTCTTCCTGTGTTTATAATTATTCAAAGTAATTACTTCTAGTAGTATTATTTCTCCAGCAAGATTTTACTTTGAAAAATGTCCTGTCGCTTGAACAGCTGATGTTAATGAACATGCAAGATTTGGCTCAGGGCTGGTGTTGACCAAGTGAGATGAACTGAGTCAATATGTGTACCAGTTAAACGAATCCAGCAACATTTAGATCAGATGTTTTCCCCCTCACTCCCCTTTGCATTCAATCCGTGTTTCACCAGTGTACTGTAGTGGCACCTGAATAAACACTTGCAAATATTTATAATTCCCCACCTTCTCATAGGAGGCTTTCTGAGATCTTTCCCACAACTCTCCCATATAAAACAGTTGAATCCCTCTTCTTCCTTAATATAAACAAGAAGGTAATGTGCCCCTTGTCACAGCAGACATCTGTTATATGTATAGTAGTTATTCTGTAGCTCACAGATTAATCATTGTGCTCCATCTTATTTTGCACTGCAATCTGCAAATTACAATGATTCCTTGAAGAGACAGAAATCAGGTTTGTTTGTTGTATTATTAATAAACTTTAAATCACTCCCATATTCATAACTGGGTCTTTGAGATTTGTTCCAGTCTCCAGATGACAAATATTGGCTGCTACAGACACTTAACTATGATCGGCTTTGCTAATTGCCATGAATGAATTGAATTGAAGATTAATTAACTATTTCTGTAAAGGGCTCATCACAGGAAAGCCTTCTGGACTTGTGTAAATTTATATTTAACATCCCATGACAAATGCATGCCTTTCAACAATTGGTTTGCATCTCCTGACAAATGTTTTTGTTTCATTTTATAAGTTATGAGTTCAGTCACTGCATCAAAAATAGCCATGACTTGGATTTGCATTAAGACAAATTACTCTTGAAATGCATTTCCAGCCTTTTGGGAATCAGCAGGCTTTCTATAAACTGAGGATCTTCCTCCCATTTTCCCTGAATGTTTATATTTTATATAACAAGAGAATTAAAAAGATCCATGAGGGCACTGCAATAATTCATATGTTGGGCATGATGCAGTACAGGAATTTGTTACAAACCAGATCTGTGCTTTTTTTGGATTAGGCTTAAGATTTCCATTGCTGGAAAATGATTCTATATTAATAGAAATACTAGTTATACTTGGGATCCATTCTCGTATTGCCACCCTTCAAAGAAGGGCTTGGAGGAATGCAGGGTCAGCCTTTTTGTGACCATCTTCATCAGCAATTTTATTCTTTAGGACAGAAATTTGGTGTTCCGAATATAATCCTGAGTGGTTTATTTTGCCATTACAGCAGCAATGGCAAACCTTGAATTGTCCTACAAAGACTGCTTTGCTATGGCTGAGCAGCTGAGCATATTGTACAGTCTCCTACTATGTGCTAGGATTTTATTTTCTGTACAACGAAGTGGTTCCTGCTGCAAATATTTGAAAGCTAAGCAGAAAGATGTGGTTAACACTCAACCCAGTTTCTGATATGAAGATAAATGATATTTTAAGGTATTTCGATGTTGAAAAAATGTGAGGAGGACAATGCACCCATCTAGCAGGAATGTCAAAGGAGTGAAAATAAAATTACAACTAGCCACAATGTCAAATATTATGGGTGAGTTCTTTGGGGTTTTTTCACAGCATAGTTTTTAAAAGTCCGAATTTCAAAACATCCTTATCCTGGAAAGAAGAGTTCAAGAGTGATTTCCAGGAGATGTCTCTACAGTATTCATTCAAATATACATATATATATGTGTGTGTGTGTGTGTGTGAGTGTGTGTGTAAATGTGTATACGTTTATTTATTGTTTTCTATAAGCCTTTGACACACAATTTCCCTTTGCATTTGGTTTGCATTACGGTATGGGCTAATGCAATTGCTCTTGGAGAAGACTTGTACGAATATACATCAATTTAATCTATTTGTGCTAATAGAAAGGATTCTCAGTGCTTTTGTTGGCTCTTTTGAGTTTATGCCACATACATCCACTTTACAGTATTGTCCATGGTTTATCTTCATTAGTGTGAGGTTTTATAATTCTTTGTCCTTCATATGGCTTGAATTTAGTGCAAATCCTGGGACTGCATACACTGGGAACTAGCCTGGAATTCAGAAGAAGCAGGGTTTTTTTTCTTCTCTATGATACTGGGTCTTTTTGACTCCAGGCGAGTCCTTTGCACCTCTGACTCCTGCATTTCTGTCTGGTTAGGATCTGAGACCAAGCTCTTCAGGGTCTCTGACTTTGTACCCACATGGTGACCTGAGAAATCTGTGGATGTCTAGATGTCACCATGGCTCCCAAGAAGTGTTTGCTTTAGGAAAAAAAATTCATCAGAAATAAAATATATTTTCAGTACTTTCTCATGACCTGCTAAGTCCATCGACAGGCTTGCTGTATGGCCATAAATGTTTTTGCAGCTACACAGAGGGAAATATGAATCCTTCTTCCTGGAATGGAGCCTCTAAAGCCTAGACTTTACTTCTTTGGGGGCATTTGTATGCTCTCTTCCCTTCAGGGCTGTCTCATATATTGTCAGTGCTGTGTGTTTGTTTGCAAACCTGAATCTTGCTGTGTAGATGTAAGAACTCTGACTCCTTCTTATGGGTGGAGGAAACCACTGCCATCGTGTTCTGCCTTGGGCTCTGCAGAGTGCCAGGTTTGGGACAGTCAGCACTGTCTTCAGTAGCTGGATTGGCTGCATCTTGAACTACAAGCTCATGCTGCCCACTGCTTGAAACAACTCTGGTACTTAATCCTGTACACTATGCCACCTGTTTAACTCAACACCCTTAACCTTACAGGTTAGGTTGGCTGAAACTGACTGGTCCCTCTGCCGAGCTCTGCTCAGTGTGATGAGAGCGTGAGTGAGGTTGGCTACTACTGTTTGTGCTCTGAAATTATGCATCTGCTTGTTATGTAGATTTTTGGGGTGTTGTTGCTTGGGCATCTGGTAGCTGAGAAAGCTGCCTCAAATGTGCAGTGGTTTGTAATCAGAGCCTGGCAGATATATTCAGTTAAAATTTAATTCCAGGCTTGTGGTTTACCCTTGAGAGGCTTTCTCCCATCTAATAGCAGCACCGAGCTCTCATCCAGACCGAAGCTGAGTCAGCTGTCTGTTTCCAGGTACTTATCTTCTGAAGTGCTGAAACATCTTATGCATTTCACTGCCTCCTGTGTCATGGGAACCCCTGTAAAAGCAAATGACTGGAGGAGAGCTTGCCCTTCTAGCATTTCCAGGCACAGCAATAAGACAAGTTCATGGAAGAACTCTCCACCCAGGCCTATTAAACATTAAGATGCTGATGTGACCATTGGCTCAGAAAGTCTTAGATTGTGCAGGGCCAGGAACTAGTAGAATATACAAGGGAAAGATCTCTGTCTGCTTTCCCTTGTCTCTTACTCTGTTCCAAAATATTCACTACTCTCACATCACCTTCTGAATTAAAAGGATCTTCAGTGTGGTCCTGTAGAGATGGATTTCTCTTCCTAACTTCTTAGAGTGTTTCTTAGCTATTTAAAAGCACTGTGTGGTCTCCACAGAAAGCTGTCAAGGGACCCAGATCACGAGCTGGACAAAATGTATGCATTGTATGACATTTAATATGAATGTTTTAGTAATCTTTAGTGGACCAAAGGAGTGATCTGCACTTAGTGGGGGTAGACATCAGGGCTGACTGAGGACAGTAGTCTTAAACATGCAAGTTTACCAGTCCCACCAGTGTTCATATTTGGATCATGTGTTCCTGGATGGCTACAAGCAAAGTGGGGCTGGAGAAATCCTGCTGAATAGTCTGAAAAACTGAGCTAGGTAGATTGTCACGGGGCACTTGAATCAGCAGGAAAACTTGGCTCCAGAAGGAGGGGAGCAGCTGGGGAGGTAGGAATGTATCTGAATTCAGGGTCCCAGGACCTGCAGCAAGGAGAGGCAAGTTAGAAGTTCTGGCAGAGCAGAGCTGAAACAGCTATGCAGGAGCTAAAGCATGGCTGAGGATTTTATTCAAGTTATGATTTAGTCATTTATCTTTTCTTTCTGTGTTTGCATCTAAAACCCCTTCTTTAAATCTTGCAAAGTAGACAGTCCTGCTAAAAATGTCTATGCATTTGTCATTAAACTTAGGTTGAAGTAGTAGAAGTGATGCTGGTGAACCTAGGGCACATTGTTCCCATGGTGGTGGTAGATCAGAGTAAAGAAGCGTGCATGTAATGTAGAGGGTTTGCTCAAAGAAATTTAGGAATGATATTCTGCTTCCACTAAATCACAAAAATATGGGCTTAGTCCTGACAGATGCTCCTCCTTCCTTCAAGAAGAGAAGTAGTGGGGGACACCAAGACTCTTCCAAAGCATTGAGAATAGTTGCCATTAGCATGTGGCATCTGACAGGGCTTTTTATATATTCTGGATTATGCTGTAGTTTGAGATACATCACAAGGAATGTATGGGGCAAATAATTATTTTTTTCTTGGCCCATCCCTATGTGTAATAGGGGCAGAATGATATCCCTGTGCACAGGCAAGCTAGAAAGAGAAATATACTACAATAAGGTGAGCTGGTCAGAGAAGAATGGCAAGAACAATAGAGTTATTTTAGCTAATTATAGAGGAGAAAGGAAAACTTGCATAAGGTTTTACCCTGCTATTTGGCTTTGTGGCAAAATCCAGTCCTGCCTTGCTTCTGTCATCTGAGGAGCTGTAGAACTCACTGATCAAACAGCAGCAATTCATGGTTGTCAGAATGGATAAAACTGATAGTTTATTAATAAAAACAACTAATTGGTGTCGTAGTCTATTCATTATTGCCTGTTTGCAGTTCTTTCATAAATTAAAAATCCCTCATAGATATTAAGCTTGGCAAGAGATTTTCTTTCAAGTGTGCAGTGTGCACTCCATACTAGAGTGTGTGCTTAGCTATTGCACTTACCAGTAGTTTGTGGTAATAGAGGGAACATTTTCAGTAACAGCAGCTCACGTACTGGGTAGTCCTGTTGCATGCATGGACATGAATTGTTGAATAAGTTACCATTAAGTATGTGTAGCAATCAGTGACAGATTCTGCCTCTGAGATACTGAGCTTTTTCCTTAAGTAACTGATATTACTGAATGCTTGACAGCTCCACTCTATGATCGCTTTCATGAATTTCCTGCCTTTGTAATTCCAAATGGACCACTTCAATCTCTATAGAGACATTAATTTTACATCTGCTTTTTTTTTCCCCTTAGAGCTGAATTTTTAAATTAACACTAAATAAATATTCTTTACAAAGTGTTGTTAACAATAGCCATGAAATCCAGTGGGTAACTGGTTTGAACCACAGCTGTCCTGTTCCTTTTTTACATCACTGGGGGCAACCCTGTCTGTGCTTTGTCCATATTAACTCTTCTGCCCATACACCTCCCTCCTCACATTGTGATTCCAGTCCAAAGGCAGCCTATTAGGTCCCAGTGTTTCAAATCATACAGTGATTTCCCATCAACTTCAAAGCAAATTATTCTGATTTTGTTTCTCTTTAGAAAAGGAAGTGGTCCTTTATTTTCCCACTGCAATTTGTTCATCCTTGCTAAGTGTTGCTGCCGATATCATTCCCTCCTTACAACTTCCTTTTTCTTGTTCCCCCTTCAATCTGACAATTTCAGTCTGGAAGTATATTTGCCATTTTAAAGGAATGTATTTTTCAAGCACAGGCCTCACTGTTGTGTTCTTCTGATGTAATTGGAATAAGATGATTTGGCAACAGAGCTTTGAAAAATTTGGAAGGGCTATTACAGAGCAAACAAGTAAATTTATCATATTTTGTGTCATTTACATCTCATTTTCATATCAAAACACATAGCTTCTGAAATACTCATTTCAGAGGTTTAAATTGGTTTTTGTACACTTCAGTTGAACTTCTTTAGGGCAAATTTCCACCTTCATGCATTGCTAGACACCAGTCCACAGAAGAACTTTAAATGCCAGTAACTTTTGATAGAAAGAAAGAAATCAGAATAATACTGAATGAAAACCCATCTCCCTCCAGAAACAAGTTGAAAAGTGAGATTTCTACAAATTTCTAAAACTTCTCTCTGAGATTTCTAGATTACTCTTGAAATAGGAGAGGAAGAGGGTGATAAAAAGAGGAATTGGCAAAGTCCTTTGAAATAATCAAAAATGTTGAAATAATTTCCTTCATATGATGATGTACTTTTATCTGATTTTTCCCTCTTACTCAAAATTAGCTTGTATTTATGCTTTCAAGACCTCCTTAACTTCTGCAGAGAAGAGATTTAATGAGGCTGATGATTTGATGCCAACCATCAATGGCAATGTATGTTAATGTCATTTTCACAGGCAGTAATGTCCAGTTGTGAAAGCTACCCAGCTTGACTGCAAAACTCATTCAAACTATCATCCTGCATGGTCTGATGCTAATCTTGTAGATTACTGATGCAAAATACAAGTTCAAAGTACATGTTTAGATGAAAACTGATAATTTCCAAAGGTTAGGTCACTGGGTTTTCTAAGGAGCTAAGAGCAAGGCCCAGTGTAGAAATTTGGACTTCTCACTACAAGTGAGGACTTACTTTGGTCCATATCCAGCAAAGATGGGAATGAGAGACCATGTAACACAATTTTAATTTGGTTATCCAAAACTAATGAAAAAATGAATTCATGCCTGTTTCTGGGTTTGATCTGGAGAGATTTCTGTGTAGATTTGTCTTTAGTGTTTTGAATCAGTTTTGTCTTCCAAAATCTTTCAAGAAAATCTAAGTGCAAGAGCATTCATTGTAGTTTTTCTTATTCTCTGTTTTTATAAATAGCAATGAAAGCTGAGAGGGGACAGAGTGCAGGGGGGTTGGTTTGTTTTTCTCTATCTACCTGGTATTGCAGACTTAAGATACAAGCTATGAAGAAATAATTAAATCTCCCAGCATTTTTTTTTAATGTGTATGACTAATTAATTATTTTTAAAGGTAAATACAATTTTGGCAGCTTCTTATATTTAATTTATTAGCCAAATTTTCCAGTATAAGCAGGATTTATACCAAAATTAATTATTTAAAAAACTAATAGCAAAATGCTTCTCAGATTCATTATTTTGGAAAAAAAATCTTAAAGTAATAATTTTTGGGGTAATTACTGTGGAAAAAAGGGTTTTAGCCAGGAATAATATAATGCATGTCCAAACCCAAAATCACAGTTTGCCTAGGGTTTTTTTTTTAACTACCCCATCAGAATGTACAGAGTTCTGCATTCCCGTGCCGGTGGAGCAGCCGCAGTGGGGATTTTGCTGGATATCCCCAGGCTTACAGAGACAGGCAGGGAGCAGCTCAATCTGTGTGTGTGAGAAAGGAAAAAGTTGTTACAAAGCCCTTTGCAGATAATAACCCTTTTTTCTAATTTACATCTTCGTAGTCTTGACAATTAATAATTGTCTTGACAATGAATAATCTTTACTGAAGTGCAGTGTGAAAAGCAAACAACAATCTGCAATTCTTTAGTTTGTTTTCTTTTTTACCATTACTACTAGAACAGTTACAGAGGGCACCAGGAACAGTTGGGATTTCTTCTTATACCTATTATGTGGTTTGGTATACATCTTTTAACCTGCTTTGCAAGAAAAGCCTAGAAAACCCAGCCTAGTGGGAAACAGAGAAGTGTAGAGCAAATCTTCCCTGTCACTATGCTTCCTTCTGCCACTGTTGCTCCCCCTCAGCTGGATGAGACCATGGCTTAGGTACCAGTTGGAGTCCAAGCTCAAAAGAGATGCCTGGGCTTAGATCATCTTGACCATGCCCTTTCTCCCATCACCTTGGGGACAGTCTTCATGACTGAGCAGAGAAGTAGCATTCCTCCTGCTGGTACAGAACATCCACCCTTGATTTTGGCTGGCTTTATAACTACTGTGCATCCATACTTACATGCTGTAATATTGTAAAAGGAAAAGAATTACAATAAAAAAGTCTGTTTTCTCAGAGAGACTCATGATTCTTAGGTACACACGGAAAAGGTCTTGAAGAACTGTAAGTCCCACATGGCTCTGCTTGTGTTTTACAAAGCTGGGCAGGGTTTGACAACTCACCCTGGCACCCAGTGCCAGATGCCAGGGAGCTGGGACTATGGGTGTTTATTAGGGTACACTGTTGGTGGATACCATTCCATCAGGTGCCATATCACTGCCATGCGAGGTGAGCTCCACTCTTCCCACAGTAGGAACAGATTACTTTTCCAGAGGGCAAGAACTTGGAGAGAGAGGTTTATATGACCAGATGGAGCCACTGTGATAATCTGGTGTGAGCTTCCAGATAATTTAATAAGAATTGGCAAAAGCAGGCTATTAGTTCCTTGATGGTATTTTTTTGATGAGGGGAGAGAGTGGTGAGGTGTTAATTGAGAGAGAATTAGCTCTGGTTTACTCTGGATATACGTGTTCAATGATGTGCATTCCTCTCTCTTTTCTAGGAAGAGAACACTGTGCTAGAATCCTGCTGACCTTTATTTATAAAGATTTCAGAGCCTGAGAAGGTCAGGGGAGGGAAGCAGATGACAGGGTGTTAATGGTAGTGGAGCAGGCAGTCCATCTAGGTTTGCTCCCTGGAAAACTCGGTCTGGTGGCCTGACCCCTGGGCAGTGATGGAATAACAGCTCAACACCCCCGAGTGCCAAGGTCCCATGTTACTGAGGCTGCTCTCTGCTATTTTGGATCATGGTGAGGCTGATAAGGTTTAAATAGGAAGTCACACTACAAGTGTCTGGGGCATGCTGGTGTTGGCTTTTTAAAATAGATGTCCACAGCTGAAACACAGTGCTAACCTCTCTGAAATCCCTCTTTGGGGTGCAATCATACCCCTGACATGAATTCTTCTGAATATATAGCAGGAGTGCCAGAGTGATGAGGGGTTGAACTGCAGCAAGCGAGGGCGGGTGAAGGTCATTGAGGGTTTGATGGATAAGAGCAGATTCCTGAGCTCCTTGTTCAGGAGCTTGCTGCTGGACCAGGGCTCTGCCGCTCTGCAGCAGTGGCTGCCAGTAGGAGATGCTTGAAGAAGCCACTTTGGGCATTAAGAAAAAAATGATAAAAAAATAGCAAATGTCTGGAAGAGGAGCAGACTGAGAATTCACTTCCTTATAATAAAATTTTCTCTTCATCTGTGTAGGCATTTCTGCTAGACTGCCATTTCTTTACAGACCAGACAGCTAAATGAACAGTTGAGTATCCACTTGTTCCCTCAGCATTCACACACTGAAAACCATGGTGGAAGTGCTAAATGCTTTTCTTTTTAACCCCTGAGACAGTTTAAACTAGTAAAACTCTTGGATATATTTTTTGTTTGCTAAAGAGGTGGTCATGTAAAATTATCAAAATTACAGTAATTAGCAAATTGCAGAGAAATGTCTTTAGGACTTAAAGCTTCAATGTGTAGGCAATAGAACTGTAATTTATAAGCTGACATACCAATTCAGCTATAGGCAACTCCAGCAGCTGCTTTGCTACTCATTAAAATAAGTGCACAGCTATCAGACTAATTATAGCATGGAGCTATGTAGAAAACTGAACCCAGACAGTGAGACAGGAGATCTTCTGACAGAAGTACTCCACAGCCCACTGCAGCCTGCAAATCCTGCTGCATTTTAAACTGCTTTCTCCTGGACATGTTTGAACTGTAGCTACTTTGTACATTTTTCTTCATCTCTCTCTACTCTGCCTCAAGATCCTCAAAGATATCATTGAATCTCAGAAGGGGAGTTACCAAGAGTGTGTGGGATGCAGCAGTTGCTGCTTTTGTTTTTTGCTCTTTGAGAATGCAAACCCATCCTGGACACTCCTGATTTTTTATTATTAGAACAGACTTCAGCAGCTGCCTCACCATGAGGGCAAAAAAAGAATTGTTATTTTCTCCCTCATCCCCTTTCATAAAAAGGAAGATTGGATCCAATTCCACATATCTGCTTCTGTGTTGAGGTTAGGGCCAGGGTAGTGTGTCAAATTGGTTTAGGTGAATAGGCAACTCAGGTGATTCCTAATACCTTGTGGAAATGTCAGGTTTTGTAGAAAGTGACCAACTTCTGACTTTTCTTGCACGTCAGTGGGTCAGTTTGCCTGCCTACCTGTGTTCATGTTTATGTTCCTGTAAACAGAAGTCAAGTACTTCTGCTCATTTTAACTAGGCATGAGTATAAAATAGCCAACTGTTTTGTCTCAAAACACTTTTTGATTAATGAGGCTTAACTAAGCTTTTGGGAAAAGGGCTGTATTTTATTGTCCTGGGGCAGCCAGTGTGTAGCAGGCAGGCTTGGTGGCCTCTGCTCTGCAGAAGAGGGTCCTTAGCTGCTGCACTGCCACCAGCAAAGGACTCCAATCTTCTTCAGAGCAGGTTGTACATGCTCAGCATTCAGAGGGATTTCCTCTGACAAAAGAAGCCAGGCTTGCTAAATTTTGGAATCTTAAGCTGAATTTCACAGCCTTCGTTTACATCTTTACTGTATTTTGATTTGTACATTTTCTTAGAGAAGACATTTCAAAAGATAAAACAGATTTGGCAGCAAAAGAAAAAAAATAAAAGAATCCCCCTAAAATCATATGCATCTGGAAAAACTTTCTAATCTGTCTTGACACATCTGTTTCTTTACAAGAAAAAAATTCCCTTGCTGCACTGGGGCCCTGTAGCTATGTGTGGGGGGGGCCTGGGTGTGTAATTTGTGGAGCGTAATAATTCTATAATTATATTGCTAATTGTCTGCTACCCCTTTTTTATAATAACAGAGTGAAGTGATTTATAACTTAGCAGTTTTACAGGAGCTTAGACAGACTGTTAATTGAAAATGAGCTCTTGCAAGGTAGCTCCTAAGAACTGTTATTGTTAAGGGCACACTGTCAAGCTGCCCGAATGCCTCTCTGGAAGGTGTAGTTCTGCAGAAGTGTTTCAGATTTAAAATCTCAGCCTTTGTGCCTTTATGGTCTTACTTTTGTGAAAAATAATAGGAGAGATGATGGAAGAAAGGTTAAGAATAAGAGGAAAGGAAGTCTAAGCAATATCCACAAAGAAGTTCAAAAGGCTGCAAATGGTAGGAAGAATCCAAATTGCAAAATGGAAGAGGTATTTGTAGTGAAAAGTATAGGAACTGGATTTTGCAAAGGCTAAAATACTTTTCAGTTCAGTAGTGAGGAAGAATTGATGGTTTGGGGATTAGACAGGATCTCTCACAATACTTAGAAGATCTAGAATTTGCAAACTTGATTGCAGAGACAAGATATTTACCTTCTTTTCATTGACGCTTTGGATTTTTGCTTTCTCTGAGCTAAATTTGGCTTTGGGGGGCCAAAGCTGCTTTCTCTGTCTGTGGATATATTTTTTTCTGGGTGCTGCCAAAGCTGCTGTTGTTTCCCAAGGCAACTTTACCTTGGCTGGGACAGAAAGGAAAAGCTGTTCTGAATCATTCAGGCAACGCATTGTACTGGTGGATTTGTGCCTCCAAATTATATAAGATGGAAATGTGCAGCATTCTACAGAAATAAAGGGATAAAAAAAATCTTTAATGCTTAGTTACATGGAAATTCTACGTGTAAAAAGCAGCAGTATTTTTTTCTTAGCCTAAAAGCAGAATATCCAAGAATATTCAAATGTCTGAGCTCGTGTGTTAAGTGCATAGCAATAATTACCTGTTGGGACTCTTGACTGCATGCTGTTTGCTCTGGAACTGCTTTAAATTGTTGGATTTGAAGTTACATAATTAAAAGAACAATTTTTCTTTCATACACAGAGTATTAGAAGATGAAACATGTCCGATATTCTTCCCTCAATCCTGCAAGTGTCCTTTTATGGCAATAGTTCCTTAAGTATTTAGTCTTTTAAAACTGATGATTTACTACACTTGGCTTCGATTTTTACTGCTTTCCACGTATCATTTCAAATATAACATGGCTTATCATTTCAGATATAATATGACCTAGGCTGTCAAATCATTATGAAAGGTTCTTCATTAAGAGTCATACTGTATTCTTAGAATTATTTTATTTCAAAGGATTTTTTTCCATCATTCATCCCTAGAGAAATTTTCCAGCCAGCTGGTTCTGATATGATACAGACTATATACAATACTCATTTTGTACTCATAGTTGCTTGATCAGTAGATTAAAGGACATATGATTTTTTTTTTTTGAAAATATTTGGATTTGGAAACCATATAAAAGTGAACATATCTCAAAAAATTAGCTCACAGCGTGTATGTGTGTTTACATGTGTAACTTAAGTATTCTGCAAAATATGATTCCAGACACATTATCTGACTCAATCTGTATGAGTTGTTTTGGCATGCTCAGAATTTGCCTCACAGACTGAAGTCAATAAATAGGAGTAACTTGTTCAGCATGTCCAGACAAAGTAGTTATAAAAGAAAGAAAGATTAGAAAAATTAGAGCAGTGGAAATATTTTAAATAAAGGGACAGGAATTTGGAATACAAGAAGTAAAACAGAATATATTAATATAAGGGATGGTTTGGTATTCATTCCTTTTAGCTAAAACAATTCAGGTCTGCTCCTGCCTCTCTCAAAATCTGTGGCATGGTCTCTGTTTTTGTTAATGGGCTGTAACTGTGCAACCTCTAGTATACATGTCCAGCCTAGGTACAGTTACCTTTTTTCTTTCTCAGTGTGACGAAGCTATTGAGTTTGGGCTTTTATTTGTGAGAATTGCACAGTCCCTGATGAAGAACATGTGCCATTACTATTCCTAAAGAAGCATGTAATGTTCTGTTGTTAGGAGGTAGAAGTTTATTTTCTGCTAAGTATGATTTTGATTTTTTTCGTGTCACTTACAAAAATATTAAAGTAGTTAAATGCACTTCATGAAAACACATAATTTGCCTTAGATTCTCTTAATGTTATCCCACTAATAATAATTTCCTTTAAAGCTTGTCACCCACAGTGTACTCTAGCACACTTTAATGTAGAGTTTCCATTCATAATTTCACCATTTCACTCTATTTAATCTGCTTTAATATTTGACTTTACTGTGTGCTGTTCTGTGGACCCTGCAGCTATATACTGGAGTACCCATCCAAGTGAAAATCCAGCTGAAAAACCTAAGCAAATAGACTAACGCTCCCTTTTCTTGTTTATGCATTTCTCCATCTTTAAAATGTATATACTACTACTTGCTTTGGATGTATGGGTGAATTTTTATGGGAAAGATTACCAGTACTGCCTTTTGCTCCATATCTTTTCTTGCAGCTCTGCTTCTACTTCAAAGTAACATGAGATGCCTCTGGATGTAGTTTTTGGTAGATGTCTTTTCAAGCAACTTAAGAAATTATTAGAAATTTGTCTGTACTAAATATGTACAGAAAATCGATCAACTTTTTTCTTGGTGACATATATAATATGTTATAGGGTATTATTTCTTTAAAATCTGCACGTCTCACACTATTAGCACTATTTATTTCTGTTATCTGTTTTTGTTCTGTAAATGCATCTAGACTTCTGGTCAGTGTTTGGTAAAGACAGGCATATAAAATTTTAAATATTTTCAGTCTGTTAATGTATTCCAATCTTAGAGTGCATCAATTTGATATGAACATTCAAAGGGATTTGGTGGAGAAAAATAATTCTGAGAGATTATAAAAGCTTTAATGGATTAAAATTCCATTTCTTTCTTGAGGTGAATTCCACAAAAAGACAAAAATACATTTATCAATATTGAATAGCCACAGGAAAACCCCCTGCAACACTACTATTCATTTACCTTTTTCAGAGGTTCATACACCACCTGGGCTTGTATGGTCCTGCAGAAACACCATCCTAAAGGCAGCAAGACAAGGATCTTTTGCAAAGACTTGAGCCTCCCCCAGTCTAATCAGCTAAGCTCAGCTTCTGCAGCCTAGGAAGGCTCGTGGCAGCAAGCACAGTTAGTTTCAGGGGTGTGAAGTTAAAACTCTCTTGGGAGCAAATGCCACTCTTCTGTATTTATAGCCAGCAAAGGGATGCAGGACGTGAAGTTAGCTCAGAGGAATTCCTGTAATTTGGGCAGGATCACCTTTCATCACAATATCCATCTTCAACTCAGGCAGTCTGTGTGAAGGCCAAACCCATTTCACATCAGCCACTAACCTGTCCCAGTCATGGAGCCTTTTACCTTTATGTAAGGTATCTTCTAGGTCATCGCTCAGCCCAGCAGCACTGTGCATGGGCGTGGTGTATGGGCCTGGCTCTTTATGTGCATTTTTTAGAATTTGCTGAATCCACACTTTTGTGACAACTCAAACGTCCTTTAGGAAAAATCAATATGAAAAATTCTTTTGCATCAGTATACGGAATAAAAAAATATCTGCAGCCTTTAAATATACTTTATGCAGGTATCAACCTAGATAGTGTGTCAGAGCAGAGAGCTGGACTTTCTGGAATTTAGGACTTTTCTGGAGTGCACAGACCCTTTAAAATTCTCTTTAAATCCTTTTTAAAAGCTGAACTGTAGTTGTCTGTCAGATATAGGGGATATAGGGATGTTACAAGTAACTAGGATTATTTCCTGTCTTTCTCATTAGTGAAACTTCTAATACTGGTTTTAAAGTACATTTTTAAAATATAATAATTTTTAACTGGAAAAAATGGCCACAAAACTGGACACTGAATATATTTATTCCTTTGGATACACTCTCTGCTCCTTAGGAAAATACATCACAGTGAGTTACTAATTACTATTTTTATACTGTGTTATTTTATGGAAAGTATCTCTCACCAGCAGGAAAGTACAAGGACTTTCAGGAATCACTAGGGTATTATGAAAGTTGCCAAAAATGTAAACCAATACAGATTTTCTTATGAACCATGAAAATATTATTTTTAAACTAAAACCCCAACCTTTAGCCTTTGTATGTGAACAGCAAAAAAAATATGGGCAGGAATTTAAAAAAAAGGTGCATATATAGACATCTGAGGTCTTAGGTCCTATTTATTTAATAGAAAAAATGGCCTGAGACCTTAGAAAACACCAGCCAACTAAACTAACATCAGAAGATCAATGAATGATCTGTGAGTAAGTGGAAAATTTCTAGTCTGATTAAATCTGCAAAATGAATCTGAACAGTGGGGTCCCCCCTTTTTGCTTCTCAAGTGTTTTAGTGTGCATTTAATTACAGCAAGATACCTTTCACCTCCATGAGGGCATTTTTTCCCTGAGATTTTTCCATTCTGCTCATACTTCCATGACTTACTAAGTCTACAGACTTCAGCCAGCATGCCAGCAATACTCCAATAAAAGAAGTGACCTACCCAGAAAGCAGCAACACAATATCAGGACAAAAGAATTATTGCTCCTGAAGAGAAAAAAAAATCATAAATTTCCAGGATGCTACATGCTAAGGTGTCAGTGTTGAAGTGCACCATGAGAAGATTTCAACTTCCTAGCTTGATGATCAACCATGGGTGGACGCAATCAAAGGAAGCCTATGAAGGTATTTTAAAAAATGAGATAGATTTTCTTCAGTGATTTATTTTCTTGATGAATTCAGTTGTGGATCAACTGAAGTAATTTATTGAGTCTATATTAATAATTACTCTTGGCAACAACATGTGAAACAAAATTAGTTTTCTCATTTTGAAGTTTAACCATAAAAAGAACCATTTATGAGGATCAGATATAAAATCCAGAACACTGTTGAATATCTTCAAACTGAATGGTTGCAAAACTTCTTTCTTTTTCAGAACAGAACAAGATTTTTTTCTCTCTGTCTTTTTTGTTTGTTTGGTGGATTTTTGTTCGCTAAAGGGAACACAAGGGCTAAATAGCCTCAAAGAAAACAAAAATTAAAGTTCTGCTTGACCCCAAGCATTTTTTTTTACAGTTCTGGTTCAATAACCTAAAAGAAATATCCCTTGTTAACATGGTTCTAAGTACAAAATACCTTAACAACAATTCCCAGGAGATGTTGTAACACCTTTGTCAAATTCATTTTAATGTTAAAGTAGCTGAGAACATGTTCATTCCCTGAAATCAGAGGTATTTCAACATTTCCATTCTAATTTTGGATGAAAACAAAAGTTGGAATACTAGATTTTCCCCCAGGATGAAAATTCTAATATTTTGTTCGGCTCTAGTTTCCAATAACTCTTACACTTTAATTTTGTAATATTTAACTTAATGTTTCCCATGTGAGTATTATAGCACTAGTGGGTGAAACTTTAGTCACCTCACAGATTAGGCATGCAAAGGAAAACAGTTCATGTATGTAGAGGGACAGATTTCTCCCTTCACAAGTACCTTCCTCTTGTTTCCCCTGCTGATGAGATGTCAGTTTATTACAGACTTGATGAATGGAGTTTCCTTTCTCAGGAAACAGTAGTCAGGCCTATGGAAGCATTTGTGTAAGAGCACACATTCCCTCCCCTCCTTATTATCCCTTCCCTCGGCACGTCGAACCGCAGTTAGAGACTGCCTGAAGGGAAAGGATCAAACGTTGCTGTTGGGATATTTGTGGGAAACAAAACTTAGCAGTCCTGGTCTTAGGAGTTGTGAAGCCATGACTGACCCCTTCTTGCACCTCTGTGGTGCTGAGTGAGAGACCTTCTGTGCCACTCCTCCCTCCGATCAGGACGGCTGATGCTTTCCATGGTAGGGCAACTTCACACGCACGTGCACCACGCCAGATCTCATCATGTAAAGTCTCTCTTAATCAGATAAATTTGCTCCCCCCAATCTGGGCCCCAAACAGTCCAGGCCTGCCATGACTTTTAATACAGGGCACCTCCAAACTGGCCAACCCAAATGAACTGCAATATGAGCTAGATCCAGTTTCCATTCAAAGCAGGTGCATGATAATGTGAGCTTCTCCACAGCATACACTTCCCTAGACATCAAAATACTTTACAGATTATCTTGATTGAACTATCTCAGTTTTACAGGTTGGAAAAGTGAGATGTTGACACTGTTAAAGGTATCAAATCGTCCGCTGTGCTCTGTGGCATAATTAGTCTTGGAGCCTGTGACACCATGCTCCAGGTCATACACTCCGTGTTGGACCATGGTCTTCAGCAGCTGTTTCACAGAACGTGTGTTAGCAGGTCTTGGTCTTAATTCTGTTTTCCTTCCTTAAATGCAGCACATCAGTGCCTGTTCCAATGCATGCTTTTTATCCTGATCCACGTGAAGGATGGAAAGTGGTCAGTCTATCTGTCTCTTTCCCCAGCCGAGGAATGCCTGGTTATGACAGTCTCTGGCAAAATTTGAGTTGTGGCTTAAAGAAGCTGAAATAAAGAAATGTTCTAACCATGTCTTCAGTGAGGTAGACACAACTACTGCTGACTTCATTGCAATAATGTAAGTCCTATTAAGCATTAAGTCAATGCTCTCGTGTCCAAAGACATGAGCTCAGTTCTTGCTGGGATTTCAGGCTGTGACCTTATGTGTGCACGAGAAAAGGACATTTCAACCTCCAGAACGTGTTGGTTTGCAAATATTGCTCCTAAGAATCAATTTCTTTCTCCTTCCTTTGAGCCCTAAGTACCTAAATCAACTTTGTCAGGTGTAGCCCAGGAACCAAAACTACTGATATGGTGTGGCCTGAGGTGTCCTTGCACAGATATGGACCTCAGCTTCCACACAGACTGTACTCCTAGGAACACTCTTTACTGGCACTCTTAATGAGGGCTGTCTTATGAAGGAGCTAGATTAAGTACAACTTAGAGACAATTAAAAAAAAATACAAAAGCTCAAAAGTACAGGCTTTGGTACAGTTATGATTAACTCATTACCTGGACAAGGCTACTGAAGGTAGGTGTTGAAATATGTACAGCAGTTTATACAAACTAATACATAGTGCATGTTAATATTTATTATGTGATAGGATACAATGATGGTACTAAAACAAAGAGCTATAACAGAAAACCTAGAAATACCTTAAAACACTTATAACCAAAATGGAAAATTATATCATTGCTGGGAAAATGTTTCTTGATTTTTAAATTATTCTTCCAGTGCATTTTGCTCCTTGGCAAATGGAGCCAAAGAGACAGATCCAAGAAGTTCAGGTTTCTAATAAAATAATGAGTTTTTCCACCCTCCCAGTGTTCAATTCAGAAAACTACTTTTCAGGAGAATATATTCCTAGGGTGCACATAGCCAGGAAGGACTCTAAACTGATGTTGCTGGTGAACCAGAGTAAAGTGAAGGTTGTTTCATTCACTTCAAAGCACACTTCAAAGTATTTCAGGTTTATCTTATCTCAGAACTTTCCATATGTGCTATTAATAGCTCTTCAATTCTTGCTATTTTATTTTTGCTTTTGAAGATTTTTGTCTGCAAGGTCTTTATTACCTGTGCACAATTCATCATTATCTGTGCTTTGTTTTTAGTACACTTTATCACAATTTGTCAATTAAATATGATTCTTTAAATAATAAACCATTTCTAAAGATTTGGAAGTTTCTGTTTTCTAAAAAACAAATGCAGCTGAGTTGAGCTCTAATGTAAGTCTGTGTGAAAATCAAAGCCTAACACTGACCATGTTGCTTTTGAAGAAAAAGTAAGGGGAAGCATAGGATAAAAAAAAAAAAAAAAAATTCTTAACGACTTGATATTAGGCAATTTGACAAAATCTGAAAAATGTATTTTGAATCAGTTACGATGCTAATGTTGCACAAAGCCTTAAAAGAGATTTTAAATTCTTTTTTCCCTTCAAGTCTGCTTGTAAAATGCTAGTTCTGCATTTCCCTATTCCATTACATGTGGCGTGCAGCATCATCACAATCAGCTCATGCAGTTGTTGGTAGAAGTCTCTTGGGACTTCTTTTGTGATCTCAAGATGATGGTAGAGGGAATATTTTTGCAAGTTCAGCTGCTACAGGTAAAACAAATAAAACTTTCTTTAAATGATATTTCATTTGAAACAATCCACCAATAGCATTCTGGGTAATGTCTCTAGAAACCAATCTATGTCTGCTACCCCTTTATGAAGAACCATTAAATCCCACTAATGGACATGAGAACGGGTGCTGAAACTCCTGAATTGTTGACTTTGCTATAGATTTGTTAAAGGCTGTAATGGAACAATTTTTCTACTCTTGTCTTATTTGTCAAATAAGAAAGGAAGCTGCAAAAGTACAAGCACACGTTACAAGTTTCTTAAAAGCTAGGTAATAAATACTGTGTAATTCAAAATTAGTATCACTGCGGTGATAACACAGACCTGTGATCTGCACTGAATATTTTTTTGTTCCTTCCTGAGCCAAGAAGGCCTGGGTGAATATATTATATATTTCTTGTTAAATTTGTCTAATTTGTTCTCAGGAATTATAGTGATAGAAATCTTTGAGTTTCCTTAGGCAATCATCTTTCTCAAGTGCTTTACAGGACCCACCATCTAACATGAACCTCATTTGCTTCAGTTAAAAACCATTTATTTCTGGTTCTGTGCATGATGAACTTGATAAATAGATGTTGTTTTTAAGATTTCATCAGACTTACGAAGAAGATACTTATGTGTTGAGTTGAAATTACAAACATTGTTTATATCAATTATGGCTGTCACATATCCACCTGTTTTGGTTTTTTTTTTCTATTTGAACAAGCTTAGGTGAAACAATCTTTGTTAAACTTTCTATTTTGTTTCCTCTGTATGATTTAGTAACACCAGCTTTAGAAGGTTTTTTTTTTTTCTGATTAATCTTTGTATTGCTAGAATGCAGATACTTGTTCATGCAAACAGATTAGTGATCTATTTTACTTGGGAGGTGATGTGTGATAATTGACCAATCCAATAGAAAGGTGCTCATAATCACAGACCAAATTCCAAAGTCCCTCTCTTCTTTACACTTGAATGCTTCGTTTAAGACATTCAGAGGTACACACATCATGAAATACTGTGGTTTTGAGGAGAGGATTTCTGAGAGGGCCTCATTCTCTGATAGCATTCAAGCTCAGGAGTTCAATATTGACCCAGTCAATATGACTGAGCTAAATTGCTTTACAATAATGAGCAGAAAGTCCATCTGTTCCTCCTTTGTGATAGGAATGATCATATTCAGAATAAAAATACTGATGTAGTAAGAACTGGAATGCTCTTTAAAAATAGAAAGTTAAAGAAACAGACATCCCATTTAAATCCCCATGCTAAGGACTGGAACACAAGGGTTTTGTTTTGACACTTAAGATTCCCAGTACATCTCAACAAAGACTTTCTTTGAATTTTATTGAAAGTAGGAGCTGGTTTGTTTGCAGTTTAGCTCTTGAGGAGGCTCTCAGTGGGGGTAAGCAAACAGGGCCGTAGGGACTGACGTAGACAGAGGTTACTCCAGACGTGCCACTGCTCTTTTCTCAGAGATAAAACCCAAGAGATTACAGATCAACAGTAAACTTCCTTAAGGTGAGGCCGATGGTCTAATGACTCTTTTTGCTTTACAAGGCCCAGGGTGTGTTTGGGAAGGGAAGCTATTAAGACAGATGAGGTTTGGTGATATATTGTATTTGGTGCTCCTATGGGACAAAGGGATCCTTTGATTCCTGCTCACTTCTATCGTCTCAGTTGCATTGAAGAGGCCATGCTACAAACTCATTAGAGGACCAGATGTACTTAAAACCTTTTCCAAATAATTTTGTTGTTGCTGCTGCTGCATCTTAAAAGCTGTGTCTGTTCTGGGGCCCCCAAACAGCAGTTTTTCCTGGCTGGGAAGGCTCAGGGGAGAGGTGTCTGGGTGGCCAGGGGCTCAGTGAATTGCTGGGAAAAGGAGTGGGTAGAAGTAAAACCATACGGCTCTTTAAAATATGTGATTGACAAAGGCAGTTGTCCACAGAGATGAAGAGGAATGAGGAGATGGTGACTGCTGGCTGCCTGTGGTGTTCCTGCTGAAGAACAGCTTTTGGGGGAGTATCTGTTCACCAAATGCCTCGAGATGCTGGTGCAGCTACAGGAGGAACCCCCAGGGGAACTGGGTACTGCAGGATGTGTGGTGACTGGTGCCTGTCTTTGGTGGGGTAGCAGGATCCACAGGTCCAACCTATGGGACCCTCCTGACTCTGGCTTCCTTCTCCCCATGGCACAAGGAGAACATTTCCCACAGCTTCTTTCCCAGCTGTGTCTGCTGTTGGAAGTACAGGGGTATAGGAAGGAGTGGTGTGAGGGGTGACCAAGAAAAGGAGGGGGACTCTTACTGGAGGAAGGAAATGCTTTCCTTGGTGAGAATGGGCAGGATGGTGAGGAGCAGAGACAGGGAATCAGGGTGCCTGGTCTGTGTGTGGGGTAAGGGCAGTCTGGTTAGAGCACAGAGTACCTTCGAGCTATAGGGGAGGCAAGAGCTGTTCTTGTGCTGGAATAAAGAGGAATATTTTAATGGGCTGGCTTTCAGTGGGGAGAGATGGAGGTCTCTGTCCCCACTATTCACCACTGCTGGTAAACTTCCTTTCCCCTACCTGAATACCTACTGAGATTGCCCTGGCTCCTATCCCATAAAGCCTTACTGATATTTGCCAAAGCCACTGAGTGATGCAGACGTTTGTGAGGAGTTTCCAACAGCTCCACTTCAACTATTCATCTGTCTTCCATGTTCACACACATGTAGTTTTGCTGGACAAGTGGAAAATGGAAGAAATTCTCCTGCTCCAATGTGAAGTAGGTGTGTATTTTAGTTGGTTCTCCATACTGTGGGACTCCTCTTGGAACAACTTGCTGCCGTCAGACAGGCCTTGGGAGGCATAGCTGGGCAGGCATGGGGCCAGGTGGGGAGCATCCTTTTGGAACCTGGAGGTGGGAGTGATCATTGGGCTACCTGCTGTGAATGGGGTGGAGCAGCCCCTTCCTACTTCCTCTGTGATGCCCTTGACCATAACTCCTAGGGCAAGTTCTCTCTAATACGTCCTACCTAAGTGCTAAGCTCTTCTGAAAGATGGCAATTCATGTAGCTATCAGTCTTTAGCCCTCTTCAGTGACTCTAATGAGTAAAGTGTGCTGTGATAGATACTGTCCTTTTGTTGTTGGTGTTTAATTGTTCTGCACTGGTGTTGTAGAGAGAAAGATATAGAAGGGACAGTGCCTGTGTAACTTGTTTTGATCCTGTGACCTATATCTCAACCAGCATTATACTTTTGCAACTTTTTTTTGTGCCTGAGTGAATTGAGAGTGCCTATTTTCCATAAAATGCATGGTGATCCTTAGTCTGAGCATCCAAGGCAGGTGTGCTCAGTGTCTGCTGACACAGCGAGGTGCAGCAAGGTTTCACTGAAACACCAAGCATGAAACACCAAGGCAGGGCCACCACAAGCAGCTGAACTAACAGTTCTCTGAGGTGTATCTAGCAAATGACCTGTAGTCTGGGAGTGCATGCTAATGCAGCCAGACACTGCCTGTCCAGTCCAGAGCCTGCACAAGTGCATTTGCATAATGCTGCATCGTGCCACGAAACTATCCCCATTCTTTCACAAGTAAGAAGGATGATTGAAGAAAAGGCTAACAAGTGGCAGAGCAAGTATTAAATAAAAGTTCGGAGAAGGAGAGGGAAATGGAGACATAATAGGTAAGCAAATGAGAGAAAAGTTACAGAAAAGTTATAAAGTATTGACATCACAGATGTCCTACAGCTTAGACTACATCAGGAGGAATAGGACTTATGTGTGATTTCTAGGGTGCATTCCATAGTATTGGACATACTTATCCCACATGCATATTGCACAGTATCTTGGATTACTGGGGTAGTGTTTGTAGCCCAACGGTTGATGTCTCCTGGGGTCTCCTTGCCTTGTCAGCCCATATTTGAGGTTGCTTCTGCATATGCTGTCCATGAACAGGTGGCAGCATTCATCCTTATGCTCCATGCATGTGAAAAGCAATTCCCTCTTTGTAATTTTGCATTTATTCACAAAACAAACAAGAAATTAAGCTAGAAACCAGACCAAACTTCTCTGCAGTTCACAAAACTCTCTTCCAAATAGAGCTGAACATGGGGTTAGACTAACACTCACTTTCTCTGAGCAATTGTTAACATAGCAAGAAAACTTACAACATTTTAACCAGGATTATCACAATGTCTTGTTAGTTTTTGGGACAAATGCTTTCAACTAGTGCAATATCACTTGGACAGATACTGCCTATAATAACAGAAAAAACCCTTACCAAAATGATGGTTACCATAAGCACATAGTGTGACTGCCCATCTCTAAGGAAAATTAACAATTGGACCAGATGGCTAAAAGATAAATAATAATTCAGGAATGCTGAGAAAGAAATCAAATACATTAATAACCATGCTTGAATCTTCTCCAAGGGCAAAATGATACACTGTGAAAGTGTTTGTCTAATCTTCTGTAGTAATAATAATTTTCAGTCCAGGCATTCTTTCTATTAACCATATGGTTTATCAGGCATTTCTTCCCAGCAGCAGTCCCCAGTGGAGGGACTGTGTTGCAGTTGCAGTGCTAATACAAACATCCATGTCTGAGGAGAATGAGAAAACTGTATTTTAAATAGTTGGAGTCAGATGCTGATAAGCATTGTCAATCACATTCCCATCTTTAGTTCTTTGTAAAACAGATATTCTTTCTTTAAAAAACTACTTAATTGTTATGGTTACAAATGTGTGTCTGACTATATCGAGTTCTGGTAATTGTTACTTGGGATGAAGGCACAAAGAAATTATACTGACTTCCTGTGAGCAGAACTATTTGCACCAAAGTATCCTTCATCTTATAGTTCTTCATGTATGATAACTGTGCGTCATAGATAAACCAGCCCTCTTATTAAGAAACAACACAGGAACTCTTTTTCCCCCCTGGATTGTTAGGAACAGAATTAAGTACTTAATTAAGATCAATATTGAATTTTGTTTTTTTTTTACACTAAAGATTTTTCCCCTTTACCTTGACTAATGATAATTTTCCTCTTATTTTAATCTGGAAGATGAGAAACTGCCATTGTTTTGGTACAAGCAGGATTTACTTGATCAATATTTTCCCTAGATGTTTTTCAGCTTTGGGTTTTGTGCAGAGCCTGAGGAGAAGGGCTAAGCAGGTAATGGAAACAGCTTAATAATTTTGTATTCCTCATGAGCAAATTAATCACAGTTACAATTAAGTATGCAACGACATTTGTAAAGACGTACAGTACAGATGAATTGAACCTAAGTCATTCTCAGCAGATTTGTTCTACATGGAATACAAGTACTAAAAGAGAATACGACTTATTTTTCCTTCTGATGTCCCTCCAGACTCCTTTTTACAGTCATCCCCATCATACTGTGGGCTTTATCCTGGGATGCTTATGTGAAATTGATTATTATACTCTCTCAGTAAAAAAGGAACTTGAAATGCAAACATGAGTAACTAAGGCCAATATTAAGCAATGTTGTGATGCCAAAGCAGTGTAAAGAGGCCTCTGTAAATGAAAATCAGACTTTATGTTTATGTGAATTACACATCTGCAAAATATCTATAATATAGAACATAGCAGTTGTTTAATTTTTACCTAATTAGAGAGGCTTGAAAACATCTGGTATTTGACACCAATCCATTTTTTCATTGTATCCTCTCTTGGTAAGTTGGGAATGGAATATAATATATCCCATGAGATGCGCTTTAGTTTATGACAGGTGTGCATTTCCTAGCTGGTCATTCATTGTATGACACTATTTTTTTTCCCACAGATACAGCTGGAAATACATTTATTTGGCAGTGAGGAATTTGCAAGGGGGAAGAAAACTGGTTTAGGAGGAAACTGACATCAGAGATGTAGCTATATAATGTTTGCACAGAAATTTCAATGTGGCATTTTGTAACTTTCACAGACATTTGCTTTGTCAACCAAAATATCATAAATTTAATAAAAATTGGTGCAAAATTTCCATCATTAGTATAAAAAGTAAAATCAAATGTGTGTTGTCAAACTATAATCACTCCTGTAGCACATGTAACTTTTTATTTAAGCAGTGAGCAAGTCACTCCTGTTGTGCTTTCTGCTGCTAGGAATAAGGGGATGAGTGAAGTTGTCCAACTGTTGGCCAAGGAGTGGTTTGGGCTCTGTGTGGGGTCTGTGGGCAGGGAACAGGGAGCTGAGCTTTCTCTTCCTTCCTCATGCTAGAGGATGTGGGAAGACCTGGGACTGCATGAGAGATTGTGGGAAAAGCTTGACATAGCTCATATGGAGACTCTCATCCTCTGGTGACAAAAGCAGCAGCTCTAGATGTGCTGCTCACAGAGTGTGCTTGCTTAGGACTAGTATTAGTCTGGCACGTGGTCTAGACTGGTGCACTCAACAGGGCCAGCCATTGCCTGGCCCTGAGGCCAATGTACGTGCAGCAGCTCTTAGCTATGCTGCTAAACTCCTACCCTCCAAAACAGCCATGCAGACCCCTATTGGCAATGGACCCAAGCTGACTTCCAAATTATGCCTGGAAATAGTTTTGTGAGTGTTCCCCAGAGTGTAAATCAAAACCACACCAGAAGTGAATGATACACATGGCCAAATTGTAGTGCCTGGGAGCATCCCCTTGTGTCATTTACTGGTATAAGCATACTCTAAATGCCCCTGTTTAATTTATTTCTCTTGACTTGGAGTTTCCCTAGAAAAGCCCATGAGGATATACACAGAATTGTGAAAATTTTTAGTTTAGCTAAACTTCATGGCATAAAAAAGGCCATTTTCCTAATCCAGGACATTTTTTAAAATTGTAACATTTCTGGTTTTGTTGTTGCTGCTATTTTTTTTCATTCTAAAGGAAACTAATCTTTATAAAACCTTCCACAAATATTTTAGAATGAAAAATGTCATATTGCCCCTTGCCAGATAAAAATATGTAGGACATGTGTGTGTTTTAACCCCATATGAATATCTCATGGAGCATATGCACTCAGACCACAGGTACTGTGAACTTACTGCTTTGTACTGCAGGCTCTCCTTGTCCTCAACCAAAGGAAACGACTATGTTTCAAGTTTTGACCCTCAGATGAATGAAGGAAGGTGACTGATTTTCTGTATTGGATTTGGCACTGAAAAAACCTCACAAACAAACCAAACCAAACCAAACCAAAACCAAACAAACAGAAAACCAAACCAAACCAAAAAAAAACCAAACCCACAAACAAACCAAACCAAACCAAACCAAACCAAACCAAACCAAACCAAACCAA
>VZSE01012854.1:382840-699771 GCA_013398275.1 Promerops cafer
CCAAAAAACCCCCAATATCCATCATAGCTGTGTAATTGGGAAGGGATTTTTTTGCCCATATGGAATATGGAAAACCTTCACTCCTGGTGGAAACAGGCCCAATTCAATGCTGCTGGATATGAAGAAATGAGGTTGGTGTGGGTTTTAATAATTACTTTTCTCTGAACTGTTCATGTTTTCTCTCACTTCATTTAAAAAAAATGTGGCCTTCTGTTATTCTTCTGAAGTTTTTTCTTGCTCTTTCATGCCCCCCCGCCCCCACAAAAAAGCCAGTGCTTGGTCTGATGGCATTGTCAAAATGGATTTATGGATCTGTTTACTAACCAGGATTTAGAATTGGATGAAACAAGTTTGCATTTAGGAATGGATATGACAGATGCTGCTTTCTGAGAGTTGATTGTTGTCATAATTTTTCAAAATAGATTGCTGATGTAAAATGATTCATAACTAAAGAAAGTTGAGGGGAAAAAAAGTACTTATATAAGTTCTGAAAATGGCAGCCTGGCATTTCTAAAGCTGAGAGGTGAAATGTAACTGCTCTGTGAAAAGCATTTCCTCTTTTCTTTTTGGCATGTTTTCACTTATATCCAGGGTGGTCCTGAGGACTTGTGGGCTCAGTGAGAACAGGAAAGATTTCTCATCATATATTCTTTTCCCTCCCATTTTCCTTTTCTTTCTTTGTTCTTAAAGATAAATATGTTTTCTTTCTTTCTTTCTTTCTTTCTTTCTTTCTTTCTTTCTTTCTTTCTTTCTTTCTTTCTTTCTTTCTTTCTTTCTTTCTTTCTTTCTTTCTTTCTTTCTTTCTTTCTCTCTTTCTCTCTTTCTCTCTTTCTCTCTTTCTCTCTTTCTCTCTTTCTCTCTTTCTCTCTTTCTCTCTTTCTCTCTTTCTCTCTTTCTCTCTTTCTCTCTTTCTCTCTTTCTCTCTTTCTCTCTTTCTCTCTTTCTCTCTTTCTCTCTTTCTCTCTTTCTCTCTTTCTCTCTTTCTCTCTTTCTCTCTTTCTCTCTTTCTCTCTTTCTCTCTTTCTCTCTTTCTCTCTTTCTCTCTTTCTCTCTTTCTCTCTTTCTCTCTTTCTCTCTTTCTCTCTTTCTCTCTTTCTCTCTTTCTCTCTTTCTCTCTTTCTCTCTTTCTCTCTTTCTCTCTTTCTCTCTTTCTCTCTTTCTCTCTTTCTCTCTTTCTCTCTTTCTCTCTTTCTCTCTTTCTCTCTTTCTCTCTTTCTCTCTTTCTCTCTTTCTCTCTTTCTCTCTTTCTCTCTTTCTCTCTTTCTCTCTTTCTCTCTTTCTCTCTTTCTCTCTTTCTCTCTTTCTCTCTTTCTCTCTTTCTCTCTTTCTCTCTTTCTCTCTTTCTCTCTTTCTCTCTTTCTCTCTTTCTCTCTTTCTTTCTCTCTCTCTTTCTCTCTTTCTCTCTTTCTCTCTTTCTCTCTTTCTCTCTTTCTTTCTCTCTTTCTTTCTTCATTTTTCCGCTCTCTCCTGTTGTGCTCAGGTCAGAGGAGTGTCATCTCAAATGTTTGGATACAAACATGTCTGGTATGCGTGCACCCCCCAGCCCCTTCAGAAAACACACTGTTGCCATGAATTTCTTGGGCTTGTGCAGGGAGCAGACAGTGCCTGCTCCCAGGGGGCTCCCAGCCTTGCTGGGGTTTTGCTGCTGCTTTTCCCCATGTGCTCGCTCTGCCTGCCCTGAGGGAAAGGGACGTTTTGCATTGTGCTGCCCTACAGGAAGCCCACGGCAGGGATGAGGTTTGATTTCCCTCTGCCCCATTCCTTGCAACTCCATTCATAGTTGGTTGTTTTGGTTATTTTGTTTGGTTGGTTTATCACTTCTCAGAATTGCACTTACAGCTTTAGCATAGTTGTGTTTTCAAATCTCTGAATCTTCTCCCAACTGCTTTTCTCAATCACTGTAATCTAATATTCCCTGGTTTTTACACTGAAAATTTCAGGCCCTGTTTCTTCCAAAATACACATATTAAGGCTATTAAACCCTCCTAGACCTTAAACCCTGCTCAGTCACTTCAGAAAATTAGCATTTTTTAGCCATTGTGGAAGGAAAAAAAATCTTGCCACTTCCATTTAATAGTATCACAGCCAAACCAGATGATGTGAGAGAGTACATTGGCATTGAAATAGCCCTTGCTGAGGAGAAGCACATTCCAGAGGAAATTGATTTTCATGTCACCAACTTACACATATTTTGAAAATTAGGTTCTCAGCCACAGGTTTCAGAGCTGATTTATTTGTCTTTATTTTTGCTAGATTTGTTCAAATGACTTTTTAGTGAACTAACAAGTTGCCTCTGACACGGGCTGAGGAAAGGCTCATGCAAAGAATGCATGGTGCAGACCAGTGTGTATGTGGAGGTGAAGCCAGCCTTGTGAAATGCTTAGGAGTGGTTGATGGCAGCGTCTGACCAAGTCCACCAAACATCTCTGGGATTCACAAAGCCAAAAGCTGGAAGGCAATGGTGTGCTCTGCTCTCTGTATCTCACAAGCTGCTACGCTTCATCCCGTTATCCATGTGGAACACATTGCTTCCTGTTTAAGTTAAACATGCCTTCCAAAAAGGCATCCGGTTTTGATCTGAAATTAGGGAAGGTTTGCTTTGATAGCTTCTTGTCGATGATTGACGAAGTCCAAACAAATGATTACTTTCAATTTAACTTTATCTGGCATCAGCTTCTGACCACTGAGGATTATGCTCTTCAATTAATGAGCCTGCTGTTTTTCTCTATGACATAACTGCATGCAGCCATGTCATCTGTCAGTCTTCTCCTTGTTAAGCTCAGTCTTTATGTCTGCCTCTTGAAGATATTTTCTATGCCTCAGATCCTTTCTTTTGTACCTTTCACAATGTTTTCAACAGTCTTTCAGAGGTGCGAACTGTGGATTGTAGCTGGCATCTTAATATGTTACTGTGTGCCTCCTGGCAGTTATGGCAATTAAGAAAATAGGTTCTTTGACATAGCATATAAAAGTTGAATGCATTCAATGAATTATCCCCACATACATTAATTTAAGATTATGAATCCAATCAGTGCCTTCAAGCTGGTGACAGCTTGCCTCCTGTCACATCAATATGTATATGGCTGGTACTGGTTTTCAGGATTCTGTAACCATTTTAGCCTATGCCAGAAGGAATTTTGTTTTTCATGAAGCTGCTACATGCTTTAAATTAAAAATTTATGTTTGCCACATACTGTGAAATGTTCTCTTCATGTTCTCATCACCAGTCATAAGATGTTTGAAATTCTGCTGGCTCTCTTTTGAAGAATAAAGGAGAAAAAAAAAAGAAAAAGGAAAGATTCTTCTGGTCTAAAATGGGTTTTGTTTGTGTTTTCATTGATAACATGCTTTAGTGAAGGAGTGAGAGAAGAGGAGAAAAGCTTAGGAGAAGGTACAGATAACTCCATAGCTGATAGGGTGGTTTCCTCTCAGGCTGGAGACTGGTGAATATAAAGGTGTGTCATTCCCATGCTGAGGACCTTCTCTTAGCTCAGATGACTTCAGCTTTGTGGAATCTCCTGCATCTCCTGGCAGCCCAAGGGAGATAACCCACCAAAGAACTCCTTTGCCATGCTTTGCTTTCCTTAGCTGCCATGCTTTGCTTATCAGAACCATTTCACTTAAGAAAGTGTGCATCCCTGGGACATAAACTTGGCAATGGTTTTGATAATTGCTGTTTGTATTGCACATGGTCAGTGCTTTTCCCTGTCATTAATGGTCTCTTAATCGTGTCTGGAATTCTGCAAATGTCAGGAATTCAGGCAAGACATGGCCTGGATTTTTCAGGGCAGATGCACTTTGACCCTTTTTAGGAGATGATTGAGGGGGACTGCTGGAGTTATTAGTTTTCTTTACCTTCCCCCACCCCCCTTCTCCAAATAAACCCCCCTAAAGTATTCAGTGCTAGATGTCTGCTTGCACAGCAGAGCTAGGGCTAAGAGAGCATATTAGTGACTCTTGTGAGCAATGTATTTATCCCAGCTATTAAAGAAAATGAGCTTTATTGTGAAAGAGATATTGTAGAGGTAGGAATAACTTGTATTGTATTTCTTCTATGAGGATGGGTAGGAGAGGGATTTTATCAGCAGTTCATGCCTGTCTCCCCAGTCCCACTTGGAGATTTCTCTTTATCTTAGTCAGCATACTGTGTTTTGCATATGCCAAATTGCTCTTTCTTTGTCACTTGCAAGTTCAATCTTCTGGTGATCCCTGTATTGCAGCTTTTGTGGGAATATTTGTAAAACTTGTTTGCTTGGCTTTTGACTCTTTTCCATGGCTGAGGTCATGAATTAGGCAGATGTTCACAACCCACATCCTGTGATGAGCTCAGTGATACTACCTGGGGAGCCACAGGGGTGGTGTCTGACCTGTTTAGAATAATATGTGCCTGAAAACTAGGAAAAGGTGTTCAGTATATTTGTGTCCTAACATATTAGGTCCATTACTTCCTAAATCATGTAACAACTCAGATTGTAAGTTTAGCAGTTAAAAAGCTATTTCTGTCATGTCTACTTAGACATGGCTTCTCAAAATGTCTTTGATGTGGCTGAGCAAATCTCAGTATATGACATTATTTCTGAATTTTCGTTAATACTCAATTTCAGTTTCACTGATCTGATTTGCAGGGAGGCTGATGTGTGAAGTGACCCTGATTCTGCAGAGGCTGGAGAAACACAGGAGAAGCTTGGTACTCCCAGTTTCCTTGTACTTCTGAATGAGCTTTGTGTTCTCTACCTCTCACCTCTTGGCTTTCAACATGAGAGCTAAAAGAAACCTATTTTTTTATTAAAGTCATATGTTAGTGTCACTTTGTAGTTTTCTTCTGTGCAATGATTATTGAAACTAAAGTGATTAAATTGGTATAACCTTGTGCTGTCCTCATTTGGTATAGCAGTGATCTGAGCAGATTATCTGTAAATGCTGAGTAATCCTTGCCTCAAACTGAGATTATATAGCTGGTAATAAACAGCATCATAAAACTGACATCACTCAGCCAATGTTTTTCTTTAGACTTAAATGATGGTTTGTATACACTTTAAAGAGAAAATTTCTCCCATTAGAAAGGCCGGGGAAAACCACCTGGAAAGTACACTCATCTGCAAGTGCAAGCTTTGAGCCTAGGGTGGTCAAATAAGTTAAAAAGACAGAAAGAGAAATAGAGTAGAGCAAAATAAATGGGTACATTTCCTCTGTTTTACCCTTTTTTGCAAGCAATAGCCAGAGGGATGGCTTTGACCTTAAAGCAAGGTTTACTTATAGCACCATGGATTTATCTTCCCTGATAGTTAATATTGTTAATATTTATGAAGAGTGGGATGCTTATCCAGAATACTTTTTTCCTTTCTAAATAAATCATAGTGCTAAAGAGACAATCTTTCAACATGCAAAGTGATGGTGTGTTGTTCGGCACACAATAGAAAATCTTTTGTAAAGCAAATGTATTTACAGTTTGACTCTGATCTCAGCTTTTAAAATCTTAGAATCAACTTTGTTATACTAAACACAATTTAAATATTTCATATGTAATCAGTTAAATTCTGGTATCAGGCAGTCACAAATGACTCCACATATGTACATAAAGAATAGTGAAATATTTTGCCCAAAGTCATAAAGGAAAAAAGAATAGTGAAATATTTTGCCCAAAGCCATAAAGTAAAAAGCTATTGGCAAATCTCAGACATTTACATTTATTGTCTGGTCCCTCCCACCTAGACCCAGATGCTCATTGACTGATGTTATAAATGATACGCCTCTATGGGAAAGTTTTTGGTGAATTTCCTCTCTGATAGCCAGACTGCAAAAGCTGAAAGGGGCATTTTCTATTTTCTATGCAAACAAGTACATAAAGTATTAAAAAAGCAAGCCATGGGTTACATCTTTGGAATTTCATGCAGTTCACTGAGATCTCAGAAAACACAACTTTAATAGGGGGCTTACTGCTGTATAGCCTCAGGAGTGAAAACCCAAGCACTCCATAGCTAGCTCTAATAGTTTTCCCTTTTAAGATATTGACTAGTTTATTTATAGTTACTTTGCTTTTTGTAACAGGGCTAATGTCAAAGACAAATGAAAGTTGTGAGAAAACCCCACTGTTTTTAGAACTTTTTAAAGACAGGCTTTATATGCAGTGATTAGAGTTATATATTGCAAGCTGCTATGTATTGTGGAGAATTTACTCTTCATAAATATTTTTAATGTTTTTAATACATTGAGAATAAATGTTTTTGGTGTTGCATCCAGTTTAGAATGAAAATGGCAAGAGGACAAATGTAATGGAAAGGAGTAATGAGAGCAGAGGAGAAAGATGAAGGAATGACAGCAGCAACTGTTGGGTAGAAAGGAACAAACCTAAATCAACTGGAAAATTGTATCTATCCATATATATATATACATATATATGTCTATCTTTCTGTCTATCTGAGAACTTCATACTCTTCAGAAGCACAGTAAAAGTCAGAAGAAAAAGACGTCAGAGGTTAAATGAAATTAATTTGCAGGCTATATCTGGGCAATATACCATCGTTTCCCCATTCTTTTCCTAGATCAAGACCTACCTACCAAAAGTAAACACATCTTTTATGGGAGAGACAGCAAGGTTGTCTTGTACAGTCTGCACCATCTGGGTAGTGTGCACTCTTCCCTTGTGCTTGGCCTACTTGCTGCAGCACATATCACAGCTTTCTCCTCTGCTGGAAACCCAGTGTTTGCATTGGATGGAACTCAGGACAGGGAACTGTGTGTATAGGCACTAATTATAGGAATCAGGTTCATAAACTCGCCTGTTAGAAAATTAAACACAGGTTTCAATTTTGCAAAGCTGCTATTTCCTCCACACCTATTTTCTTGTTGCAAGAGATTTGTACCGCTTTTCTGTGGATTAATAGTGGTCAGTCCACATTTAACAGCAATATGATAAGTCAGATCTTTTAAAGAGGTCCTTGTTTGTTTCCACAGCTTCAACAATGGGTCCTGAAATTCTCTGAAATGAAGCAGAAACAGCTGTCTCATCCTGGAATCTCACAGAGAAGTTTGCTGATGCTTGAAAACAGAAAGTCTGAACACAGAAACTGTTTTAGGACAGTGGACAGGATGGAGTTACACCAAATACCATCTCAAATGGGAAGGGCAGCAGTGGGAGCTGGGGCTTGTGCTCCTGCAGAGAACTGCATTCATAGCTGTGTGGGGGAGGCTCGGAGCTCTGGAGAACGAAGAAGAACTAATGCTATGTTTGGCCACAGGATAAGTTGTCAGCAAGTCCCTGACCAGTTCAAGCTTGTGCACAGATGCGTTCTGTGTGACTTTGATAGGTTAATAAAGTAAAAGGAGGGCAAACAGTGGGGGCTTTGGATGAGTGTGCTTCAAACCCTAAAGGGAAAGCTGCTGGCAACTCATGGTTTACTTTGGACACTTTCTCTAATGGGAAGAGGCAAAGATCTTTAATTTCTCAATTCTTCTAGTGTGTAGTAGAGAGGTGGTTGTTAGCAGGGTGCACTTGAGCCAGCAATATTATCTGGTTTGCTGAAGTTTCTTCTATAAAGTGTGTTGCTGTAGAAAAGTTGATATGTGAACTGAGGAAAATATGTCACTATGGTACTAAAACTAAGCATGTCAGCCCTTGCTTTTGTAATGTAATCCATTTGTCACTGTAAATAAGGAAGGAATAAATTTAGATTTAAAAATATCGACAAAACTGACTTTTTCTTCCTTTCCTATACCATCTGAATCAAAGCTAGTCACACAGATGTGTAATTCATCTTCTTTTGTAATCAAGAGCAAATTATAAAATGAAAGTCAAGGTATTAAGCTCTTTTCTCAAACTACTGAGATGATTAGGCTCCAATTTGATGTTTTAATTTCCTATCACAGGAGTTTTACTGCTTGCCTTAGGAGGAATGCCTTAAGAGAGTTAGGTCTGTAATTCCCTAGACTCTCATAACACATTCACAAGCCTAAGTAACCCCAGACACTCTACCAGCTTCCAACTTCTGCTTTTGACAGCTATTTTTAGTCTGTCGTATTTCTACCTTTGAACACTATCCCAGCTGAGATCCAGACTGAAAAAGCTGAAGCTGCTAATCAGCATTTTGCCTCATGTGAGTGCAGATGAGCCATCCAGAGTTTGTGGCTTTGTGCATCCCCAGGGATGGAGGCTGGTGTGCAGTGCTTGTTGTAGATCTGTTTCTCTCAGTGTGTTGTCAGGGTGGCACCATGTCTGCCAGCACTGTCACCTCCAGCATCTTGTGGCTTGTCCACCCATGGGAAGTGTGTGAGTTGTGCCTCCCATGACACGCATTCTCACCATCTCCCCTGAGTCACTGTCGCCAGCTCGGTCCAGTCTGGTGAAGTTTAAGGCTGAGACCCTTTGTTTGGAATGAGTGATGGTTGTAAACTCTTTTCAGCACTTCCTAGATCTAGGAATTTTGTTCAGTTTGTTTCCTGCATTACACCACAGAGTCTCAAGCCAACTTTATGCCTTGTCATCAAAAAGTGAAATCTTACCAGGAAGGGGGCGGCTTTCCCTTTTCACCACTCTCTCAAACCATAACCACTGTTTGGCTGCCCCATCTGTATGGCTATCTGACAAAAAAGATGCTGGACTTCACGGAGCCCCTGGAGGAATGCTGACCTTCCACACCCTGGGAAGGCAGAGGGTCAGCTTGAAAACTTAAGAACTGGGTCAGCTATTTAGTACTAAATGAACTATTGACATCTCCCCGTGCTCATACACACACACACACACACAGACAGAGGCAGAGCACATTATGTAGGAGAAGTAATTCTTACAGTTCCAGTGTCTGTAGGGAAAGTCATGACTCACAGCAGAGTAGCAGATCTCCTTAGGACTGCAGGATGTCTCGGAAGGTGACCGGTCTCTATTCCAGGAGCAAAGCTGCCAAATTCACTACTGAAATTATTGTTTCTGGTTTGGAACAAGCTGGGTCAATGCTGGACTAGGGGATCATGCACCAAAACCCACTGCACATCCTTTAGGTACTGATCCTTTCAGGATAACCACCATGCTTAGTCACTCCGCTGAACCTGCACTTGGACTGAAATAGCAGAGATCTATGGGCCCACACCAAAATTCACTTAAAGTCTCAGGTCAGAAGTGAAGGAAAGCATCAGGACTGAGCTGGTTTAGCTGCTGTTGTGGTGTTGAGCTCCTTAATGGAAAAAAGAGCACAGGGCCACGTATGCCAGTCACAATGGGTCACTGAGTTATGAGACATATCGGCGATCTGTCTCATCACATCTTGGGCACTTTGTTAAAGTTATCAAAGACCTTTATAGTGGGCTGTAGTTGTTTTTTTAGACATAAAGTACATTACTGCATTTGTGAAGAGAGGCAACCTTGCACAGCACAAGACAAATGTTGACTGTGTACTGCTGTGTGTGCTCAGCAAATAGCTAAGATTCCTTCAGGGTTTTAGGGGATGGATCCATTCCCCAGTGCTTTTGACAATAGTATGGTAACAAAGAGAATAAAAAAGAAAAATAAGAGGCTTAAAACTGTCATTTACAGACTAGAAACACCACAGATTTTCCTGTAAGGCTTTCAAGTCTTTATTCAAATTTCATATTAGTCAAACCAAATTAAACAAAAAGGAAATAAAGTTTCAAAGGAAGCCTTCTTGCAGTAGTTTATGCTTAATATTCTTCTGAATGGAAAGACCTTTCCTCTCTGTTGTTGTAATTTAGCATGGGAAAAACTGCTATTCTTCCACATAGTCCTGCAAATAAATGGGGTAGTCTGTAGCTAGTAATCTTCCAAGGGAATTTAGCAGCAAAAAAAATATCACTAAACCAGTGCATTCAGAATATTTGTTCTGGCAACAATATTGATTTGACTAAAGCTCACTTGATCTGCCTTGATTTCTAAGGAAACTATTTCTATATTCCTGGTAGTTTTATTCTAGTACACGTATAGGGGTTTTGAGCAGATGTCTTTGAGGTTTTTTACCTATTGCTTAGTAAATATAACTTCTTCAGTGATAAAGTTAGTGGTGCCTCTGACAAAGTAATTTTCTCTGAGCTGCTATAAATGTCATCCATGAAAATTCTTTTGGTCCGTCACTATCCAAATTAGGTACTGAATAATGCATATTTATAAACATTACATATAGATAAGGGAGGCATTAAAAACTCTTTCAGAGGCCAGACAAAAAGAAAAGAGTCTATTTCTCCTTAATGTGTTGAAGTGAAGCTGTTAGTATCTTCAGATGTAATAGGGTTACAATGACACAGGGACAGAAGCAAGGAATAAAAATGCAATTAAACTGCCAATAGAAGCTCTAATTTTGAAATTTGCAAGCATCCTCTCATTTGACATGCACAGAAAATAGCCAGTTTTAAATGGTGATGGTATTATTTGTTGTTCAGTGCTATAATACTTTCCATTCATCTCTTTGGTAGTTTCTCCTTTTTTTCTTCCCTCTGTCTCCAAGACTGAAGAGGAAATGTAGCAACATCTTAAATATTTCAGCATAATGAAATAATATTATGATTTGAAAGTTGAAACTCATGTGGTTTTGAATTCGGAAAACCTAGGGACCCAGAACTGTGGTTTGTGAAGTTTTTTTATATGCTACACCAGTTTAATATTGTAGCTTCTATTTTGCTTTAATATTACATTTCACTGATTAAGGGATTCCTTCACTTGATACGTTAAAGAAGGGATAAAATTAAATTAGCTTAACTCACTGAATCGAGGGATGTACCTATAATGATGCCAGTGCTCCAGGTTTTTCTAGCTTACTTTTTCATTGACTATAAAGTGGATATTGAAGAATTTTTCAGATGTTGATAGCCCAATCTTTGCTTGAGTGAGGTTTCTTCCTGCAGAGCCCCATTCTGAGAGCCTGGGTTTTGTGACAAGCTGGTATTGGGGAAATTCACTTTTGATGAGCACTTCAGACCTTACAAATCAAATGAGTTTTCTTCAGTTAGTTTCCTACTGATATTTCAAAGCCGTGTCTAACTTTTCTGCTGGAGCATACCATGCATGCCCTGTGGTTCCATGCATCACGTGTATCTCGTCTGACCCTCGTATTTGGGTTTCCTTTCTGTGGAAAGTGGGGAAGATGTTGTGTATTCGGGTTCTGTCCTTATAAGAAATAGTCTGGGCCAGGGAGACAAATGTAAAGCAGGGAAACATTCTCAAGTTCCCTGATCAGATATAGCCTGAGACCTCACCTATGAGAGCAAGTATTTCTCACACACAAATACAACTCTTTGATGCGAGGTCATTAATGAGCAGCAGTGGATTATACTGTCTGACATTTCTATCTATTTTGTGCATTGTTAGAAATCCTGAGATAGTAGTTCCTTTAAATTACCCCCAATTGCCTACTGCTTTTCATATTTAAATGACTAAAGTGATCATCGCTTTTTACATTACTTGTCTGAAATGAAATAAAATTAAACTAAAGATGCTTTTCTAGCTTCTAAATCATGTGGCATGTCTAACTCATGTCTGCTTTCTGGTAAAACATTGGTCATTTTATTAAAAAAGTTATGATGTATATAGGCTGAATGGAAACAGTAGATTAAATGTTCTTGTAAAGTTTACAAGAGGCCAGAATCCCCTGCCTGTGAAGAAGATAGTGTCCTTAATGTTACTGCAGGCATTTCAGAAGGAGCACAGTTGTTCACTGCACTTACAGCTCTACTGCCCGTCCTCTCTTGCTCAGGAATCAAAAGGTCACCTGAATTTTTGAGCCTCTTAGGCCAGGGTGGAAAAGTTGTGCCAATTTTTGTAGTTCAGAATAGATTATGGTTTTACAAGACAATATGGTTCACAGAGAAATGTCATGCCAAAGATCACGTTGCCCTCAACCTCTCGACTCAAATAAGTAAGTTCCCATTAAAGCTGAATTATTTGGAACAGGCTCTAGCATTAATCTAGAATGAGGATTTAATTGCCTTTCCTCTGCTGTGAGATACATAAACTCTGACATTCTTCCAGTAGGAGTGTGTATTATATAAAAAACATTATTTTGATACTTCCATGGAAAGTTTTTTTCTATTTTTACTGTTGTGCATAGCTTTTTACTGTTGTATTTCTCAGTGAGCTAAATCTTGGATGATTCTGTGATTTAAAACTAGCGGAAGTCCTTTTTGATATCGGTAATTTATTCCTTGTGAAACAATTTTATCAAATTTACTATTCAGTTGGAATTAAAAAGCGAGATTTGTGTGCAGTGTTGCTTTAGTTTACATGGCATAGAACATGAGAAGACCACCAGGGAAGCATAATTCTGCTAAATCCCAAGTAGCTTAAGAGGACAGAAGACAGTTCATCTCATTCTGCATGTCCAAAGTGATAAGTCATCGTCCCACGCTTTCAACCATACATCTTATTGACCAATTTAACCTATAAATTTGTACCCTGAAGTCTTCACCTTACAGGATCCCTATGACCTGTGAGACTACTACAATCTATGAGACCACTAGTTTTCTCACTCCTTGCTAGCTGTCTGTCAGCCAACATATGCTGACTTGCATGGAGAGTCTCTGTTCCTGTTGGATTACCTTACATTTCAGGTGCTTCAATTAAACCAATAATTCAGATGCCTCTTGTTCTCACTTGCCAAGCAGAGTTTGCGATGCATCTTGGTGGACAATTGAAACATAATCTGTGAAAAATCCCCATCCAGTACCTGCCTAGTCTATCTTAAGCCTAAAAGTGATGCACGTTTTCTCTTGCTGTCTTCCCCTGAGAAACGCATTTAAGTCTTTCATACCTAATCCTGCTTAAATACAGAATCTTAAAATACTAAGCTACGTGGCAGCTGATGGCTCCCGGGTGTTTTAGAAGAATCTCTTGCTGCTGCCACGTGGGTGGAGCACTGCACAAAAATTGCAGTTGTAACTAGCTTTTGAACATTAGGCTGACGGGGTGAGCAATGTGTCTTTCAGGTAGCAGTTAGACTTTACACCTGGAAAATGAGCATGTGCTCTGGAGTCCTGCCTCTGCCAATGCAGTATCCAGTCTATGGATCCTCTCTTGGGCATCACCTGGGACTAAATGGCAAGCCATGTGGGCAGGCAGAGAAAGCCACCACTGCCCCTGCTGCTGAGTAGCCATGGTGACTCTTTTGGGAGTAGGAGAGTCAGTCCTTGCTTAGAAGGAAGAAGAGGTAAAAGAGGCTGTTATGACAGGTTAATTGTGCAGCTCTCCTGCCTTTGATATCTGGCCTCCATTATTCAAAGTTAGATCTTGGCCTCTGTGCATGACATTGCATAGACTGTAAGGATAAACTTTATGTCTTCAACAAGGCTGGTACAGAAATATTTTATGGCTATCAGTTTTCTTGGGTATATGTGGGTGGCTTGTTACACAAAATGGTTCATTTTCATCTCAGCCTCTGGTATCCTTTTGTCCCAGTGATCCTTTAAGACCAGGGGTAGCCCATGTCCTAGATTTGGACTTTCAATGACTTACTGGAGATGAATTCCACGAGAGGTTAGGATTCCACAGCAATTAACTGGTAGACACAAAATCAGTTTATTGGGTTATGCTTTCGGTTGAAGCCACTCTGTAGTATTCTGATAGATGCTGTTTATGACTGACTCAGCCTGTTAGGACTCACTTCCTCCAAAAGTCTCTTTCCAGAAGCCCAGGGTATATGAGCAGGCCCAAGTAAACTAATATTGTACTTTTCAGTGATGAAAATGTGCCACATGATTGCACATTATTATTTCTCCAAACTAGTCTTAACAAAGTTTCAGCAGGACTACCTTAAAAATAGTGTCAATCATATCTTAAATGTAAATATTTCACTTAAGAAAGAAATACATCTCAATTCTTTTAATTCTGTTTTCAATGATGGTTAGGTACACAGGATTAATTTGTTTGACTAATTTTCTGCTTACAATGGTATAATCTAATCCACGTAAAGACACACAACTGTTCAAAGCTTTTAACATTTGCTTTCAATGTGAATTCTTCAGCCATGGTTAGAAAAATAATTCTTTCAGAAATCTGATCTGCAGATCCTTTTGTAGTGTTTTTGGCTTCTTTCAGCTCTCTTCCAAACCTGCAGTAATAGCATTCCTCTATTATCCATATTTGCTTGCACAAATCCTAGCTCAAGAATGCAAGCAAGGAATCAAACTGTCTTCTAAATCAGCAGAGATTTGAACTGAATGGACCAAAAATACCATTCTGCTACAGTCTTTCATAGTGCTTTAATTTAGCCCTTGTTAATTAAGACCGTCAAACTTCTGCAGTTGTGCTTGTGTCAAAAATATAGTTCTCTTTCATTAAATATAATTAGGAATAACCTTCAGGAATATGAAAAAAAGTAAATTTTGCCTTCCTAGTGGTATGGTTTACTTTGTTTAACATAGGAAGGTAGTTCTAGTGTTTTGCCTCACCACTCTGTAAAGGAAATATTTTTCAGTCAAAACCCCCTTTATACCATTTACACTAATAACCTCTCACACATTATTTCAAAACAAGTTTAAACAGGATAGAACAGTGCATTAAATGCATCACAGCTGTTACATATACTCCTGAGTTTTGATTTACTTCTGTCACAGTAAAAATAGATTTTTATAAATGGATGTTTCACGCATTTCACTCTAATGTATGACATACAGTGAGACTCACATTTCCCTTACATAATGGTTTAGCCACTGTGAATCCCTGTCACAGCTGTGGAATAGTGACCCCAGAGTAGATGATTTAATGACAACAAAAACTCTGTGAAAGCTTCAGATTCAAACTGAATCCGTGTTCAGAGGCTCCTGAAACAAACTTTCCAGTTTTTCATCAAAAAATACAGCACTTTGGTGTTCTAAAATTTTGTTACATATGCAAATGATAAATGTCAACCCAAATAGACTTTGGGAAGAGGGCATTTTAAAATGATGTTACCATGTGTAGCTGCTCTTAGGAGAGAAAAATAAAGTAGAAGCCGCAAATTTCAAGGCTTGCTAATTTACTCTGAAATAAATAAATCTAAGGGACTTAAGAAAATGTGACATAAATTTGTTTCAAGAAAACATTAATGACAAAACACCTGAAGATTAATTTGAATTACATAGTTTCTTTCTGTTAGAGATCCTGGTTTGTTTTCCCCTAGAATTGTTTTGCTGCCACAGGGTAATAAATGAAAAAATACCCCTAGAGCTCTCCTTGGAAAACTTTATTTAAATTCTTTCTCCACTTCTTTTAAATTTTAATTTTAAGAAGAAGAACTATAAAGTCCTTTAGTAAAGCTCTGAACTAGGTCCAAATCTAAAGATTAAGTGTGGCAAGTTAAGACTTCTATGGCTTTCAGAAATTTTGATTAAGTAAGGCAAAAATATTTTATGGTCAAGTTAATGGTTTTATGGTTATTGTTGGTTTTATTTTTTTCTTTCTTATTGTGGTCTTGCAAAAATAGAAAAACTCAATTTGGATTTTTTTTTTTTTTTTTAATGCTAACAGTTGAAAGTCAGCAAAATATCTGTAAAACCTGTATTACACTCAATGTCTGAAGGTGTCTTTCACCATTTTTGAAACTATTTTTCCTTATAGATTATAAGGACAAAATTTTACATGTCTGTATAAAAAAGGTATTTGGAAATATTAATATGCATAATAAAGGTCTGATTTTGTTATGTTTACTTGCATATTGAGGATTTACTTTCTCCTGTGTTTTGTTCTTCCAATACCAAAGGGAACTTCTGAAGGTTGGAATATTATTCAACATAAACTGACATTTGAGTGTTCATGAAAAATAACTTTAAAACCTTAAACCAGAAATAAACTCTCATCTTTCTAGGAGAAAAAGGTTGCCACACATCTCTACTAACCAGGATTATAAGTTTGGGGATACATTTTGCTGAAGTTATCTTTTATAAGTACACTTTCTCCATTTCTTTATTATAAAGCACAGAAGGTCCTGTCAATTCAGGCATTACATTTTAACATATCCATTTAGAGAGAAATTTCATTTTTCCTTCCCAGTGTCTTCTACTACTGAGGAGAAGCATCTGTGTGTAACAACAGAAAAGAAATGTAAGCTGTAATTTTAAAGAGACTGCACTTGAAGACAATGGGAATATCGATCAGTAAAAAAGGTAAACGTGTATCTAATATTTTGCAGTAATAACTTTAAAGGAAAATATTTCCTTGGAAGGCATGCTACTGTAGGAGCTATTATCATAAAAAATTGCTTTTTATTGCTTCTGAAGCCCTTTGCTGTATAGTAATCTATGTTTCATCAGGAAGGAGAATGTGTGCCCCAGTGTGCACTCCAGAAGCGGAGAAAGGTCACATAAAATCCAAGACTTCACAAGGTCTAAAACATGTAGCTTGCTGCTCTTTTTTGTTTATTTCAGAAGCCGAAGTATTTTATTTTCTGTTCTAGGAAATACGCCAATCTAACACTTCAAGTGAGTAAGTATTTCTCATAAGTCCCAAGGCTAAGCTCTGGAGAGGAAGGTTATGTAAGAGGTAATGGAGTAATGTCTTCAATTGAAAGAGCAGGATTTCGTGCAAGATTTTAAAAGGCTTAGAGTGCTTACTGCTATTATGATGAGTATCTCAGTCGTATCTAAAATAATATCCCAGATAAAAGTACTGTTGTTAAAGGCTGTGCAAATTTATAGGGTGAGGGAGTTTAAGAGTTGAGACAAGATGAAAACAGTCATGTGGATATGGTTATTCCACAAGTAGATGAGGAATATAGCAGAGATGAAGTAGTTGAGATATAAACTTTTTAGATTAAAAATGTACTTTAGAAATTATTTTGTGAGAATATGTACTTGTAGCCAAACATGATGTCCAAGAGAGTTGCTTTTAAAGTTCTAATATGTTCAAATAATTACACTAAAAATATATATTTGTCTTTTCCACCAGAAGCTGTGTTTTGATAAATCAAACTTTGACAAATATTATGAAAACTTTGGAAAGATAACTGAGAAAAAAATCTTTTTTGAAAAAAGAAAACACATTTAGATTTAATGGCAATAACTTTTCACCAGTCACTAGATGTTTGACTTAATTCTGGCCTTGGATTTAAACAGCTCACATGCCTGAAAATCAGACCTAGATCTGACAGATATATGTGGAGCTGTGAGAACTTCTTCTTGAAACAGACAGGAAAATGTACAAAACCATAAAGAAGAGCACTAACCCAGTGCAATGGGCTGTAAATCCACCAGTCCTACACTTTCTTATGCTATCATAAGTATGAAGTAAATCAGTAGAATTAAATTAATTTCTTAAGAACTCCTAATGCAGAAAAAGAATTTTGGTGTTTTTTTGTTTTCTTTCTTTTTTTTTTTTTTTCCTGTTTCAAATCCTAAAATATTTGGCCTGGGACTTAATTTCTAAGCTGTTCACATATAACAAAAAAGGCCTTCCAGAATAACCATCCCTCTCTGGCATTTCATGTGACAGGAGGGAAAGAAAAGACCCTCTATACAATGCTGAGCTTAAAAATAAACTTTTTGGGTTTGCAAATAAGTGAAAGCACAATGGAATCCTGTGTTTCAATCTCGTGTGTGTATTCATCATGGATGCCTAATTATGAAGCATAGAACCAAAGCTGAACTGTGTACCCCTAGTTACAGGACCCAGGGGATGACTGGATTCACTGGTTGTAACTTGTTCCTCAGGGGCCAATTAAAAGCACACCAGGTAAAGTTAAATAAAAAAATATATAAGTCCTGTATATTACAGATTTTCCTCATTGCTGAAAACTGGCATCAAAAGAACCTTGGTGAACTGCACTTTTTATTAACTGCTTTATATGAAACTTTTAGCACTGCCTGTAAATTTCCATTTGTGTCACCATTTATTGTCAGAAATACAACTGGAGGAAATATTTAGATACATAGTTCTTCTGCTACCCTTGTGAAAGAAGAAGAAGTATGAGCTTTGTTAAGGGTCTCTGCACTCCTGCAGCCCTTACAAGAAAATATTCCTTTCTCTGCTGATGGTCATGTAGAGCACTGTATGAAGGAATTTCAGATTCTGTTTATGTCAGTAATTTAATCTTAGAGTCATAAGAGTGTGTTTATTTTAGCTCTGCTGGTGATGAATTCTTTCTGCTTTCAGATAAATCACAGTTAAGAGAGTTGTTGAATAATTCATCAATATAATTTTGAATACTTTAGTGTATCAGATCTCAGAAAATATATCTAGAAAATGAACAGGAAAAGCATAATGCACCCATAATGTATGGCAAAAGTTTGTGCATGAAAAATATGGGCTTTGTCTGTTTTCTAATTTTTATCTAGTGTTACACTGGTGTGGTTGCTTGAGTTTAATAGGAGTAGCTCCCAGTCTGCAATGACTCAAATGGTAAAAGAAACAGGAATATGATCTGATATGCCTGGGTGAAATGGAAAACACAGGAGCAGATATACCCATTGCAGAAATGTGTTGGCTCATGTTTAAACATAAATGTCTGTATCAACAAGCCAACAGCCATTAATAAACAGCTGCTAACCCTGCTGGAGATTTTATCATATGCATGAGTACTTTTTGCTAATGAGAAAATGCTTCGTTTATCAAAGTAACATTGGTTTCATAGAGATGTAATTCAAAGTTTCTTGTGCTGTACTGGGAATACCAAAGGAAGTAAAGACTGAATTAATTGGTATTAGTGTACCGGAACAGATTTAGAGAAAATAATTTGTGAAGAAATCTGCACTCTAGTAAGACTGGAAAAGTCTTTAGCTGAGAAACATATTGTTTGTGGACGGTTTGCTAACAAGCTTGTGAGAAAAACCAACAAATATTCAAGGCAAAAAAAGGTCAGGAACACTGAATTTCTGGAATCCCCTATCATTTACACTTTTGGTCAATAAAAATAGTCTGAACCATGCATTTAAATACACTCTGTAAGTAACTGGAAAAAACAAGCATTCCCAAAGGTCCCTATGTGCTATCTTGGACATAGAAGTTTAGTGCAAGTGGTATGAACTACTGTCTGCAAGTTCTTCTGTCTCTCTGATGCGTAGCAGAGTTGCTTCCATGAGGGTCTCACATCCCTGCAGCACACTCAAACATTGGTTATTTATGAACAGAAAGTAACTTAGTGTGCTACAAAGCACACGAGGGACAAGTAACAAAGAATTTGAAAGCAACGAATAAATTAATAAGCAGATATCAAAATGACATTAATATGAAATGAACTTCCAACAGTTCCAATTTGCAAATATTAAGCTGTGTTGGTTGTTGCACATAAGACACTCATTAGAGACTTTTTTATTTTTCCAACAGAACAAAGCAGCTCTATATGAATGTTGTTTCCCTTTAATGCCTTATAAATGTGATGCTCTGAGGCAGCTGGACACTCACGAAAATTCCTGAGCTTATAAACTTACAGAAACTGTTTTGTGAGGGTCAAGATGAAAACTTATCCCCAGAAGCTGTGGTGAATCCGAAAATCACAAACTATGCAATTAATTTTTAAAAGGTTCAATTTTTTTGTTTTTATTTAACTTTTACTTCAGTTTGTTGGCAGAACTCCATGTTTAAAATTCATAAAATAAACATAGATATAGAAACTATTAACCAGCCTTTGTTTTTTTATAGCAAAATTGGAAATACGTGAATATGTGAAGACTTGAATTAATTTTATGGGAGTCAGTAGTTATAATTCCCTAATTCTTTATTACAGCCTACAGCTGGAATTTTGCTGTTTGTTATATTCATTCTTGAGTTCTTGAAGCCCGTCCACTCTAAAGCTTTTGAAAAGAAGTGTTGAGTTTGGAAAGGGTCTTTATTAAAGGAAGTTTCATCAAGGACTTACAGAAGCTTGTGGAATCGTGAGGTAATGAGAGCTGATCTTTGCAAAAGTCAGACAAGCTTGGGCTAGAAGTACAGGACAATTATTTTCTCTATCAAATCACAATGACTGTTGTGGATACCCATTAAACTGCACGTAATTGCCAATCCTTAAATATTTTTATCATGTGTAAAGGAACAATAGGGGGTTTATATGAGCTATAAATACTGAGTAAGAAAGCCTCTGCTAAAAGTGCACACACTCAGAGCAGTGGGAAAAAAGAGAGGAACGTGGCTCATGAGCAGACTGAACAGAACAGTAGTTTGACAAACATCATGGGAACATAACCATGTTATTTATTAGCTATGTTTACCTAAGAATTTTGATATTAAGGCAGTGATCCCAAAACTATGATCCTGAGACAATTCACCATTGCAAGGCTGTTGGAAATGGCCTCACATAGAATCATATCAAATATTGACATTTATGGCATCTTTCTGGCAAATCAAGTGTGTAAAAGTGCCGGGTAATTTGTCGTATATTCTTTATGCCAAGGATTTACAAATTTGAGGATGTGCTAGAAGAGAAGCTCCTGACTGGGGGTAGAACTGCTGTGGTCTCATTGGGATGACACCATGCCCCAAGGCACGTCCCCTGCCCTGGGCGCACAGATGTCGTGTGCCGGCTCCACGAGGTCACTGTGGCTTGGTGCCCCAGAGGGGATCAGCCAGAGACAAAGGCAAAAGGGTCTGCTGGGACAAGGGGCAGCACGAGAGGACAATGCACTGCACTGGCCTTGCATGTTTTGTGTGTCTGCTCCACCAGTACCTGGTGTTTCCTCCCTGAGCTTCTGCATATCTGCCAGGCATACTGGTTACATCTTCTCCACTCTTAGTTTAAGACCAATGTTATCTGGTATGTGAGTTACAAAGAAGCCTTAGAATGATTTTTTTTTTCCTTTTTGTGGGCTACTCGCTGAACTACTGTACATCATAGTCCTGGAAAAAGAAGATGAGAAATACCAGATAATTTCTGTTAAGTCTTACTGTTTGTTTCCCTATTAGTTTACATCTAAATTCTCTCTGAAGCTTCTCATGCTGTCCTTCTGTGAACTTAGACCAAACACGCAATGTTGAAAAAAACTTCTTTTTACTGCAAAGCAGACTTCAAGTAAGATATGGAAAATATTGTACCTCACTTAGTCAAATAACCCTATAAACCTATATATATATATAGATTTCTATGCAATCCAGCACATACTTAAAAATGAATTTAATTGAGTTAACCAATATGAAATGCCAAACATTTGTAAAACTCTTATCAATATTATGGAAAAATAGGAATCTAGTGGTACTCATTATGTTTTATATATGATTTAGAAACATTGTTAAAATAACTGTTTTCCTAAGAGCATTGAGATCTAAATATGGGCTGCTTTAGGATAATAATTTAATTTTACTGCTACATGACCGAATTTCTACCAGTGATTTCATTGACAGAAGATGAAGTCAAGGTGGAACATGGGAAATCTTGATTATGAGGATACAGATTTTTATCCTGGAAGCAGGTAAACACTTTAACAGACTACCTGGAAAGTCCATGAAAACTCCAGTCCCGGAGATAGTCATTGACTGAAAAAAGCCTTGAGCAAGCTGGTAAGGGATATGTATCCTTTGTGCAGGGTTGTTCAAACACTGGGTCTGACATATGGGCCTGAAAACACCAAATAATAGCTGCTAGGAGATACTCATCATAGGACAAATGGTCTGAGACAAGGCTGCTCATGGCTGCCCTGTCAATGTAGGTAATATCTTTTTAATAACAAAATTCAACCAGGGAGATAAGTTCTGTTTACCCTTAAATGAGCTTTTCCAATGAAAGCAAACTGTTAAATGGATAAATCTGGTTCCATGATTTTTGGAAAATAGGATGTTTTGGTGAGACATCTTGACAATGCTGGATACAAATGATCAGTTTGGGTATAATTAATTTTCCTACATACTATGGGGCTCCCTAATGTATTCACAGCCTTATGTAGTTGACAGATATTATACAGGATATGGCAGATCCTTGTAATTTGGGGCAGCAGTTGAAAGAGGGGATACCCTAGGGTATATCCCCATCACAGATGGCACTCGACACTTTTGGGAGTAACTGAGCCAAGCTCTTGGCAATCTTCATTCAGACCATGTCCCAGACCATTGCCAGGTAGTGCAGGTGAGAAACTGTGCTTTGCTGGAAGTTCTTACCAACACGACGCAAAACAATAAATTCAAATCATCACAGGAGTTCAGGGAAAATCATAGCCTCCCTTCCCAGAAAACTGGCTTTGAAGTGAAAATTGTTGCCAGATACATCTTGAAACAGAAAAAAGAAAGGGACCATGCTTGGTGTGCTTGGTGTGCCCACACAGTGAGTCTCTTTTGGAGTTGGAGACTGATCCCTCTGGCTTGTGTAGCACCCGCCAGTGTTCTTGGTGAGGCATCTTGGTGTGAGGACAGTAGTGGGAGAAGGCAGATGATGGCAGTCCCTGGTCCGTGCTTCCAAGATACCAGTCTCCAAGGAAGAAGCCTGAAAATTCTGGTGTTAACTTGGACTCAGCTTCCAGCCCTGCCTCAATAGCCTTGAAAACCCTGGTTGGAGAAAAATGAGGATTTGGGTTCTGGTTTTCCTTTTTTTTTTTTTTTTTTCTCTTTTGATAACACCTGTGAAGATTTGAGTTCTGCTTCATTTGTTTTAAGTTCTGATTGATGTAACAATATTTTTCCTGTGAAGAAATAGCCATCTATTTGCCCTAAAAACAACATCTATAATTTATGTACTTACAACAAAGTGTTTGGGATAATATTCACAAGTTTTTAAATTGAATAAAAAGTTAATAACTTCTGTTTATAGCAAGTGACTATTAAAATTCAGCTAGAGGTCGCCTATTAGTTCACAGGCCCCTGTAAATTCACATTTAGTCACAGGACCATAAATATACTGGTGCAGATGGTGGTGAGGTCTGTCTGCCAGCTCAGCCATTTTTATGAAATTTAACCTTATGACAGGTTTCATCTCTCTTCTTGATCCCCAGCCGGTCCAATTTTACCTCTCTACAGAGTTCTTTCCCATTTCTCCACCCCCTATTATTTTGCCATACCTGTGGTAGTTGGATGTGGGTAGTGGTCTTTCATAGCACCACAGAAAAATCATAAATGTGAGTGTTATATTTAAAATAGAATTGTAATTCTGCTTTGTGCTGACAAAGGAAAGAAAATCTGAAGTAAGGGCTGCTTTGTTTCATGCTAGTGTACAGGCACTGGTGTGGCATGCCAGGATCAGTGACCTCCTGTGTGTGCATGCCTTCAACCTCAGACATTCACAGGATGATGCTTTCAGATTGGAGGAGTGTCCTTTAGAGATGGCAATATGGCATCAGTGTTACATCGTAAGAAACAGCCAAAGAAAAATCAAATTCATTGAAACACAGGGTTTTTTTAATCCAAACTACATATATACCCTAAGTGTTTTCAAATAAGTGGCTGAGTTGACACTCAGCTCAAATCACCCAGATCTTGTGCTTTTCTAGCAATAATCCTCATGTAATTACACATTTGACATGTGAGAACAGCCAACGTAGTTTGACACTGCTTAACAATATGTAATCTTTCATGCTACAATCTGTAATTTTCATAGCTGTATGAGAGACTACATGCTGTCAGCTCTCTGCAGTCTGGGTTCATTGGAACTGACAGGCTGCATATTTGTTAGCTTATTTTTGCTTACTCAACATGGAACTGTATATTGAATTCAGACCCTAATTAAGTGAAATTGAGAGGTAATTTCTAGAGTTAGAATACTGTTAATACACTCTTGCTGTTGTAAATCTTCAGAATGGATGGACTGAGATTACAGCCTACTGGTCTCTGATTTTCCATCAAAAGCAGATTATGGCTTTCAATTTTAGATAGCTGTTCTTCAGTTGATTTCCTTATAAGTAATGAAGAATTGTTGCAAGCATTATAAAATTAAGGGAGCTTTGAAGTGGAGATAATTTCTGAATGCCTGACTTTCAGTCTTAATCAGAAAATTATATATGGGAGTTTCCAGACTCAAAATCTATTTTGCTTTGATTTGTACATAATATTATGAATGACAGTGGGAGAACATGCACTTGAGATATGACTTCAGTTTTCCTTAATCTTTTCCTCACATATGGAAAGGTAAATATCTGATTGAAGTAACAGCACAGGCTCTATAATTGCAGAAGGGGAAAATATTTAGATAATACACAGTGTGATGGGACCATTATGAAAAAGAATATTCAGAGGTTTGCAGACAGCTCTTGTACTTAGAAGACAAAAAAAGTCATGCCTTAAAACCAAACAGATGCACTAAACATACACTGAGAGATTTGACAGAAGATGATAGTTAGAATACCTTACTGCTTCTTCCCATGATGACACATTACAGCTCCCTTATTTCTGTCCAAACTCGATTCTGGTGCTTTAACTTTTTTGGCAGGCACGTTCTTCTATGACCAGAAGAGACCAAGTGACACTTTTAACTTCATGTCAACCATCATAATAATTCAATGAATACCCTGAAGGCATGCCTTTAGGCTGTACACCCTAACAGGACAGTTTGTTTTGCTACTATTGACTTCTAAAAACTTGTGCAAAATGTCTTCTTCTGCTAGCTTTTTGTTTCTACTCCCATGAATATCTATGAAACACTCTTTATGTATTCATTTCATATACATTATTTTTTCCCATAACTTGAGTACTGCATAGGCAGTTCAGCTGCTTCTTTCATGAGGCTGACAACTAGAAGTGGCTTATCTGTGTGTAGGCAGCAAGAAGTTAGAAGACCTTGTTTCATATGTGCATGTAATTTTTGTATGAATTGAGACCTTCTCTATTAATCTGTCCGGGTCAAAAACTTGTATTCACATATAAACTAAGACTCCTTAATACACCGTTGTGAGTAGAAGACTGGTTGGTAAAATGTCAAATCAAATAATTTTCAATGGTTTCCTGGAAATAAGACGTTTTAAATGAATAAGAAAACTAAATCAAGAAAATTACATTAGAGCTCCAAGTTCCACGGAAGTTCAACTGTTGTCTATTTTCTTCACTTTGCTTTGTTTCTTCTGTGTAACTTTGTACTACACACTTTGCCACTAATTCTTTCTCTTCTCATATTCCATTGTTTTCAGGGGGTTAAAAGAAAAGGGAAGTAAGTAGTTCAGTTTCATATAGCATTTTAGCTATTCCTTTAGGAATACATTTCAGGATGGGATATGAGTTCTTGACCTTTTTTTCCTATGAACTATTTCTACTTTACTATTTTATGTTCTCTGAATGCTTTATAATATATGTGAACACTGAAATCTTCCTCTAATAGTATATTACAAAATTTTCCACCAATTAGATGTATGAATTAACTATTGCACTTTCATTTCAAGTTTATTGGAATTAAGGCAATTTTTTGGATCAGTCCTGGAAGCAGTCAGTATGGTATAAAATCCCTCATGAACAAATATTCACAGGCGAAATTTCAAACATTTCCTTATATTGAAGCAAGGTTAATGTAGAAATTAATACCGTAGCATAGACAAGACCAGTTGGGTTGTGTTATTTTTTTTATCAGATACTTAAGCTTCCTCTCAAGCCCCTAAACCTGAATAAATGACACTTTGGGACTGACATCAAATTATAGTACTAAATTACTTTTTTGTCATGTCTCCACTGAGGGGCCATAATTCTTCTTACTGTCCTGGCATCTCAATGTTTAAAAAAATACCAGTTCAATAAAAATAATTGGAGAGGTAGAGTATGATTGAGTGACATCTATACTATATGTACCCACAGGCACACATCATTTCCTGGCTCTTGGAGCAGTGGTGAAAATATAATGCTTGAACAGTGTGTCGCTATGGCTGGCTGGTTCTTTGCCAAAGACACGTATAGTTGCGTGGATTTCAAGAATGCTGCCACTTTAGGGTTGGAAATGAAGTCCTAAAAATCAATAATTTGGCTTCAGTATTAGGCTGTGTACAGTAATTTCATTGTGGTTTTATTAGATCAGTAAAATACCCTCTAAAATACCCTCTCGTTGTGTTGATCACAAGGAACTAATTCACGTACCAAGCTTGAAGCCTACTACATGCCTTAGAGTTTAGAGAAAGGGATTTGAAAGAGGTGAAGGAGTTATATAGAGGCTTTAGTGTTTAAAAGAGTTTTCTAATGAGAAAGGAGTAACAAGAAACTAAAGTCTAATAAAGCAGATATTGTAAGATTTGAAGTTTCACATTACCTTCATTTGCTTTGTAAATTGCTAAGGAAACAAGCTCCTGGGATGCTTTCCCTAATATGCCCTCATTGGCATATGTCTCTTTCCTCCCATCCATGCTGTACACACAGAACTGAACAATTAATGATATTGAGAGTTCTTAAGCTTATTTCAATTAAATTTGAACGAAGATTTGATTGAAACATCAGTGAGTGTGTTTGTTCTAAATGTTGGCATATGTCTGCCACCTTTACACACGCTGAGTTAAGTCTGCCTGCAATTTGTGAGGTTTTGAACAAGTGAATCTTTGTGGTGCTCTCTCATCAGCAGTTCAGATTCTGTTCTCATTTTCATTTGTGTACAATCTACCAGGCCACTTTCCTCTGCAGACATGGGATTTAGAATCATCCTGGTGTTTGATATTACACTGGATTTATGTCACTGTACTTGGAAATTGGAATTTGAGCCTCAATCAGGAAATTAAACTCTTGAGAAGAAGTTGTTCCCACAGACCACATTTCTTTCAGAATAATAATCATATTGGTCAAAGAAGTGCAAAAGTAAGTTGTGCCACTGGCATAGATGAATTGGCAGAAGTCCCTAAGGTACTCACAGCTATGCCAGTAGCACAGCAGGTTTTTATCGAGTGACAGAAAGGGAAGATTTATTTTAAATGCTATAAATTGGAGCTTTGCCTTATAGGGCATCAAAATTCATTTGTATACTGTGTCTGAAAGAAACATTTCTCTAGCAACAAAGCACCTTAAAACAAAAAGAAACCTTAGAGGGCAAATTGCTACTAATCATTGCTGGGTGAAATATCAGTGCTTTTGTAGTGCAGCAGCAATAGTAGCACCTGACATGGAACACTACAGCCAAGTATAAGGAAGCAGTGTGAATAGCACCGTGTTTGGTTTATGTTCACCTATCAAATGATTTTGTCAAAACTGAAAGAAACTAACTCTAAATTCTGAGAAATGTTTGAAATGTGTCAAAAGAGACTGTGAGGAATATTTATTAGGAGTTTCCCTGTCCTCATGTATTTCATCACAAACATTTAACACCTCACAGAGCTGACTTGATTCCATAGTATTAATTACTAATTTTCTACAAGATTTACTTATTTAGTGCTCATAATCAAAAGATACAGAAGAGATACAGAAAGACCAACAAACTCTGGTGATAGTGAAGTGCAAATTTGTGGCATGAGTTACAATGCCACTGTATGGCAGGTGGGGGAAAGTCTTGAAACCCAGAACAACATAAGTACCAATGCTTTAGTGAAAATCATGATATGACGAAATTGTTGTTCACTTTCTGTGCAGTCACACATCCCAATGTTTCTGTATATTATGAATTTTCTATAATAATGAATTTTATACATACAGAAAACTGAATAATTGAAGACAAATATGCAAATAGCTGTGGAAGCACTATCTGCCCATTCCAGATACAGTCTTTGATATTCATAATTTTTTTCAATATCTTTGTGTTTGCTAGAGAAATCCACAGGGTTTGCTTTTGTCTGTGCCAGATGCCTCTCATATGAGAGGAAGTAGTTGCCAAATTGCTCACCATGCAGTAGAAATGGCAAGTGAAAGTGATTACACCCAACATACGGTCCAAAGGCAGACATCTGCTAACAAAGATTAGGGATACTGTGGCACATTCTCACTTGTTCTAATGAGCCAAATAATCTTGAACATAAATCCATTAGAACAAATCAGAGCAGCCATCAATGAATTTTGCATCAGACCTGCCTGTCCCCATTCACATCTATGCTTTGCAAGCCTGGGTGTGCAGTGGTGTCATGGGAGGCGCGGGTGTATTTGCCAGAAATATTTCATAAAACCATTTTAATTAGTTACAAAGGAGTAGCAAACCTAGCAGTAAGAAAAGTAAACCTAACAGTTTTAGCAAAATGCAGTAAAACCCTAAGGTGGGCACCTGGAGACGGTAAGTAGTACACGGGGGTACAACAGTAAGGCCATTGTTTCTCCTGTCTGGAGATGAAATATGCTCTTTGTTCCCAGTTTCATCACCACAGGGGCAGCACTCTTCTGCAAACATTAGCAATGCAGTGTCTTAATTGTTAAGGGGGAGGGGAAATTATTTTCAGTTACAGAGTTGAGGATTCAGAGCCACGAGGTCTAGGGGGAAAGAGCTCAGAGTTAAGCACCTACATGGTGGATGCCTGTCTCAAGGTGTCTTGTCTATAACAAGGTGCCAAATTCAGTAATCCCTGGGGAGCCAGGCCTGGAAGCTCAATCAGTGGCATGCAATGCTGCATCACCTCATGGGACAGGTATGGCAGAACAGGAGTGCTGGTGGAGAGAATGGCTTGAAGGAAGGGTGAGTGCTGGTCACTGAGGAACTCTGCTGACAGGTAGATCTGAGAGTGAATGCCAGGGAAAGGAAGTGACTTTGAAAGCTGTATGTGCACTTTGGGAGTCATAACTTTTAAGCTAAGAGCAAGAGTAGTAATAGCTGGAGATGGGGAGGCAAAAGGTTCTGGCAGAAAGGAAAGGAAAGAAAAACAACCTGTAATGTGAGGGTGATGAAACAAGATAATATTGACTGCATTGATCACACCAAATGAATCTGGTCAATAGAGGAAAAGTTGAGACAAGGAAGTTTGGTAGGAAGGCTGGTCTCTAGTACTTGCTGAGCAGTGAAAATGCTGCTGTAGCATAACCTCACTTTGAAACTGAGATCTACTTTTGAGACCCTCAGCAAAATTAGGAAGAAACTTGGGGTAGAGAGAATGTGTGCAGCCTTGAAGAGCAAGAATACGGAAAAATGATAATCTCCTGCGCACTTTCTTTACAACTGAAAGATTATTTTTCCAGGAGACCATTTTAATGTTAAGTCACTTCATACTTTTCTTCGTGTACTTAAAAAGACAAAATCAAATGGTTAGGAAAGTTATGCACCATTCTGAGTTGTGAGAGAAGATATTAAAATGCCAAGTGTTTGTGAGAATGTGTGTGATATGTATACAAATCCATGAGGTGTATGTATATTACCATATATGACTAAATATAGACTAAATTATATGACTAAATTAGTGTAGACTAAATGTATATCTCTATGTCTAGAAACAACTATAGACACAGATATGGATGTATGGGTATCCACCTATAACTGAAATATATAAAATCATTTTAGGCTTTCTCCTCTTATGGGGGGAATATTCTGAAATGTCTCCAGGTATATGGCAGAGTTGAGATCCTCTCCAGCTTTACGAGAAAAGAACCTCTGCTGTGCAAATCATTTTTGCTGAGTCTCTGGAGTGTTACTTGATACATTTTCAATATTGTTTGTAAAGTATGGTGGAAGCATTCCAGTAAAGGAGTACAGCATTAAATATAAGATTATTAACATCATTCCTTTTTGGCTAGGCAGGTAGAAGGTATGCATACTTTTTAACTTTTCGAGCATTTAAAAGAACCTATCTCTAAATTTTTAAATGCAAGGAATTTGAAGTTATGACTTAAGAAAGGTAGGAGTCCGTCCCTGATTATTTTGCAGTTTTACATGCTTTGTTTTGATTTCATAAGCTAAGAAGGATGCTAAGGATCATAAACTTAGTTCAAATTTGATATCTTAATTGGGAAGCATTTAAACAAATTGGAAATCTGTGTGAAGACGTTGCTTAACCCACCTACTATCTAACAAAAAATCACAGGTGCCTGTGCAAGGGTTAAAATTTTTCTGTTTGACTTATGGAAGAGATACAATTTTCCTTGTAGCTGCAAAAATCAATGTGCAAGATTGTTTATATATTAACATTTCAGAAGCTGACATGTTTTCTCTTTTGATTGAAGAATGTTGTCCTGCCCTCTTGTCTGGAGATGACATTTTGCAATTTCTTTTCATGTAAATTGATAATACAGTGGAATTCAGACTTCTCCAGAGTCAGAATCACCTATCTTAATTTCAAATTGTCAAATATCTGACTATAGGACATTTTAAAGATATTTTTATTTTTTCCCAAGTGAAACAATGAAAGAGGACACTCTGCCTGTCAAACAGTCTGCACTCATGCTTGGTCCACTATAGAAAACTGAAAGTTAATTTTCCTTGATATGCTTATTCAGTTGCCTGTTAGGTTTTGACTGAATACTAAGGCCAGAGACTAAACTGGGGTGAGAGTCTTTAATCCATATTTTGCCTGCATTTGTCTGGCAGATCATAAAATGTAGTATCTTCAGGATATAACGGTATGCAAAAAATCTTTGCATTTTTTTCCTACTTTCGTTCAAGCTTAAAACCAAACAACACAGTGCAATGTTTGGGGCACCCTTTAATATTAAATTAGGAAAAACTGAGGCATTGAAGGGAACTGAGTGGGTGAGGGCTGTCCTCAATGTACCTTCAGAGTTAGGGCTGGGTTTTGATGGTGTCACATAAGAAAATATTGTGTCTACATTCTGCTGAAATAACCCACTTTTGCACCTCCTCCATCTGTGAGGTGGTCTGTTAGTCTTATGTGAATGAATATAACTTCGTAAACACAGAAAAAATAAATTAAAAATGCAGTGTTGTAGGTAATGTATCTGTGTCACCCCCCTGAGTATGAATTGCAATGGTAGGTGGTGGCAAATAAGGGAATTAGACATCCTTTGGGTATTCAGTAATTTGTTGTTGCAATTGACTTATTTTTGAAGCATTTGGAGACTCATTTCTACTTGTAAATTGTTCTCCTAAAATGTATTTATGAGTCAATGTCTTAAATTAGGCCTTAGTGGAAAAATGGATGAAGCCTTAGGTAATTCTTTCCTCCCCTAGCCATGCAAATAAAGTTAATAACTGCTGTCTTTCAGCCTTTCTTTTTCTGTTTACTTTAAATTACTAATTAGTTGCAGTGATCAGAATTGTATTCTTTAGACTGTAAGAGATGGAATTCCAACAAGGAAGACTGAAGTTGTCCTAAAAATAAACTGTGCTCTACTAACTTTCAACCAGTGCACAGAGTTGTCAAGCTGTTTCCAAAAGGATACTAGCAGCACTTGAGTTATTTTGTTTCATTCTGTGCCTGATGCAGGGAAATTGTGCAGCTTTGCTGCTGCAGCTGTAAAAGATGAGGTGCAAATTTACGAGTAAATCCTAAGCTGGAGTCTTTTAAAAGTACATTGAGATGAAAAATATTCATAACTGCACAAAATGTTAAAAAAAATTAATATTTTAAATATATTCTAAAACAAACTACATGTGTGAGTAAAAAGTTGTAACTATATAACTTCAGAAACCTTGTGTCATTTATATTTCCAGGTGGTCATGATGCCTAAAGAATACTATATTCAGATATAGACTGAAAAAATTACTTAAGAATCCTGTTCTGCTCTCCTGCTGAGCTTGAGTTCTGAGCAAAGGCAGTCTCTACCAATGCAGTTAATGGAGTACAAGTAGGGCTTGATTTCTACTGAACTTTTATAGTGTGTTTAAAGCAATTGGTAATAACAATGTGGCTCTGCTGAGAATGTCAGCTATGGAGTTCCTCAGCATACCTTTAATTTAGAGATTGGTATGATATGATGATGTTGTGGATACCCATATAAAAGTATTCATTGTAAAAAAGCCACAGAAGTGATTTAATAGGTTTATATCTAGTAGGGCTTCTATAAGAAGTTGTGTAGATTTTTATGTCTAGCATAAATGTTTCAACTGATTTCTGAAAATTTCCATTTTCCTTATAGGTCTCATTCATTCAGAACACTTTTCACCTGTAGTGATGTCATGACCTATTTTTGTATAATTATCACAAGCATAGCAAAGTTGAGTGAGCTTCTTGGTCAATTGAATCCTCTAAAATCTTTTTTTCAGAGTCAAATTACTGTCAGTGGGTAGCTGGGAAGAAATGTAGTACAACTAAGCTTTGGTTTTAGTGACATCTGTGAGGAGATCTAGAAATAGGTCAAATACGGTCTCTTCAGAGTATGCAGTCCTTTAATTGACCTTTTCCCCATGAATTTCAGCTCTGTCATTTTAGCATTTGGTGGTTTCATTTTATAATTCTATGATATGAAAGGGTGCTTTGAAACCATTGGTTCACTGAGCTTAAGCAGTGGCACTCCTATGGCTGAGACAAGATTGACTCTTCCTATTTTGTGGCATCTACTTTCCCTCTGAGATGAATCACATCCTGCACCTTGGAAGAGCCCTGACCTGAGCAGTCAAACTGGGGCAACTGCATACACAGTTACTCTGCTGAACTTCCAATATGCAGAGTGATGCTAATTCTGGATATACTGGATACTTTATGTTGAGTATTTGGAAATTTTATTTTGCAGCCCTAAAATCTTCAGTCCTAAAAGTGCAATTGAGTTCAAGAGGATAGATAAAACAATATACTGAATATGTTATATAAATTATAGAAAATCTGCTATTATCAAGGATTTAGAAATAGTGTGGTATTATAACTCCCAAGTAATAAATACATATTGTTACCTTATTTACATAATATAATATTCCTGCTATGGATCATATTTTATATAATTTACCAGAAAGCAGGTTTATTTGCAGTTCAACGAATTTTGAAGTAATGTAATGTCTTGCATAAACTGGGAAGTGCAAGGCAAGAAATGTAGTCAAGGTGAATCCTACCATACCATTTCTCCGTTGTGTTGTTGCAATTCTCCCATCAGTCAGGGAATGGGTTTGTTAGGGTTTCCCTGCCCTTGGGCAGCTCAAGGAATCATGTCAGTCAAGGAGGTCATCCTCTTGGTTTGCCTTGTCAAATGCACAAGAAGACACAGGAAAAAAAGAGAAGAAATGAGGGAAACACCAGGTGGCAAACACTATTGTTGTTGAGGTAACCTGTTTGAAAGCTTTGGGGTTGTTTTTTAGTTCTTTAAAGATGCATTGTGGTGTTCACAGGTATCAACTAGGACAAAAAATATTGAGGGTGTATTTTTATTAGGAGTCAGTGGAGTCTGACTGCACTACTATGAAGTTTTCTGCTGTTCTTTTTGTAGGTTTACTAAAATCCTGTGTTCAATCACTTAATTCATTACAACTGAGCAAACACTCAGAGCTGTACCTCGACATTTTAACAAAAAGTTAAAGCAATCTGTGGAAGCAAATAAAATTACATGTGTTTGCTGACCCCAAACTTGCAAAAAAGGGAGTTAAAATTAACTACTAATTTATTAAGTAAACCCTTATTGACTTCTAACTCTAAAACCAATAAGACCCAGGATGGCTGACAGGAATTAGCAGTCCTCTCACCACAGAAATAATAACTTAAAGAAATATAATTATAAAATTCTGTACTATGGTACTATTACAACAAGACCCATAGTATTTAACAATTTTGGGTGGAGGGAAAATGCTTCTGTATTAGTACTTGATTGCTCATCAGATTTCCAAGTGTTGATATATTTCAGATTTCTGTCTCAAACTGCTTAGGAAGGCACATAAATTTTTTATAATATGACTAATAAATAGATTCTTGTTTGTGCAGGTTATACTCTTAAAAAATTGCTCACTCTTAGCGTGCAGATTTGATAGGATGTTCTGCAATACAGCTATTCATTGCTGGCAATGTTGATATCCAGGTGACAGTACTGGCAAGAGTGCCTTGCCTCCAACTTTTCAAATGTGCACACCTCTACAGTTCTGCAGCCACCAGGGATGTAACCAGAGGTTTTGTGTGATTTCATGTTGCCTGCATTCATCTTCATGAACTAGGGCAGAGACAAGCTTAAAGAAATCTGGGATAAGGTGGTGAAGTTGGAAAATGGGTTAACTATATTTTGCCTGTATGTCCCGGTACCTTTAGTTTACAACAATGGCAACATCTATTCCCTTTATGGTCCCCATTTCCGAAGCTGCAAAAATATCCTCAGGTTCCTGCCAGTTTGAAATTTGTGTGCTTGAGTCATATGAGAAAATTGGCGTTGTCTTGTCATGCAATGTCTGTCACTCAGCCTCCCTCAGCTTGGAGTCACTGTGTCTGCTCAATGTAGCTAATTAGTTCAGCCACATTGTCCTCATCTGTCCTCAACTTCTACTGCATTCCCTTTGCTGGAGATCGGTTAAAAAGCTGAAACTTTGGTAACTGTTGGCAAGTTTTGTTTTATGTCCCACGCCTGAATCAGATCGCGTGCCCTGCTCAGTAAATTGTGTCTCAGAGTTTCTCTTCCATATGAGGTAAAGAAGGGAAAATATTATGAAATCTTGGATTCTATATCTATATCTATATCTATATCTATATCTATATCATCTATATCTATATCATCTATATCTATATCTATATCTATATCTATATCTATATCTATATCTATCATCTATATCTATATCTAATCTATATCTATATAATTTTTAAAAAATGAACTTATACTAGTGCATAAATGGGACAAAAATTTTACACCTCATGCCTAGAAAATTATATGATAAGATTCTTCTCCATAATCTATCAAATTCATCTCTTTCCTTAAAGAATCAATACTGAAACTAAAGTATAGTCTTCATAACTTTTTTTAGTGTGTTACATTTGTGCAATAGCAAAAATTGAATGCAGCAGGGAAGATGGAGTGCCTTTTCAGACAGCTGAAATGAGCCATTCCTTAATATTATTCTTAAATTACTAATGAATTTCCCTATTTTCTCAAGATTATGTTACAGTAGAAAATCACTGTTACACATGAAAGATTTTTTTCCTCTCTGTGACTGAAATTTGCTAGAATTCCTTAAGAAAAGTTTCATATTTCTATCATATGCCTTTAGTGTCTGCTTAAAACATAGAGTAATTAGTTATATCAAAGGCACACAAATTATCCCACCTGCTGAAAATCTTTAAAGTTACATTTTAAAGAATGGCACAGTTTTCATGTTAAAGTAATGGGGGAAAACAAAGCCATGTAAACTAAAGAAAAAACTATCTTGACTCAGGTGTTTACCAACAACAGCTACTTCTATTAAAAAATTAACTCCTACATTCATCTTTGTATGTTCATAGAATCATAGAATAGTTGCAGGGGTCTTTTAAAGACACCCCAGCAATGAGCAGGGACTTCAACTAAACCTTGTTCCTCAGAGTCCCATCCAACCTAATGTTGAATGTTTTCAAGGATCGGGCATCTGCCACCTCTATGGGCAACTTGTTTCAGGGTTTTACTGGAACAGGTTCTGAAGAATGTTCCGAGAACACTTTTTGAGGATCTGGGGCAATTATCAGGAGCTGAGAGTTCTCAATAAATGTAGAAGCAGCAGTGTTTTAGATGTCCTGCGATTACCACTGTTTGTGCTATTTACCACTTGCATATTTTGATTCTCTTCAAACTCTTACTTTGGAGACAGCAATAGAAATAATATGCTGAACTAGAGCCCAGGAGGCTTCTCCATTTCTTGGCTGGGTCCCTGGAGCCTGCCTATGAAGAGGCAAAAAAGACTGTGCTAAACCAGTGTGGTTGGGGGCAGGTTTAAAGGCTTAAAGGTGAATGAAGACACTCTTAACATGCAGTTCTGTAAATATGAAGGTACATGTTAGAGCACAACTTAAAGTCAAAGGACCTGGATGTTTCAATTTGGTCTCAATCTCTTAATCCCAAATCCAGTCTGCTGATGCATACAGGAACGTAAGCAAGTTCAGGGTATGGGACTGATGAGGGAGAGGAGATGGTTTTGGATAACCTAGGCAGCAGTTCACTTTATATTTTAGTGCATATTATCAACAATTCAGTTACTGATTAGGATCCTTTAAAATTGATTATGCTGGTCTAAAAATGGCAATATACCAATATTTATGTACTAATTATACCTCTTTATGTCTCTGCCTTAGTATCTTTGGCCCTAGTGATCTCAAAAATTCTCCCCAGCTGAATTGCTTTCCTCTCAATTTTGTGGTGGTGGAACATTTTTCTAAGTAGTGTTGGGAAAAAGAATCAAAATCTAAAGATTTGTGTAACTCCTTGTTTTAGAGTCATATATGTGTAAAACACCTGTCCATTCTCTTTTATCAACTGTTTGGAAAATACATTTATATTTAATTTTTGTTAAAATTTTGATTGCACTTCAGAGTAAAAATACGGCAATATTTAATATGGAAAATATTTTCTGGTGGGAATGATGCCTATAAAGGTTTCATAATGTTTTCATTGTCTGAAGATCTAGTACAATATCATGTTCAGGCAATGCTTTCTATGTAATTCAATGTTAAATGTCCCAACAATGTATAAAATCTCCCCACTGGGGAGGAAAAAATGGCATTGCATAACCAAATTAGACTCATGTACAAATTTTTTTAAAAAGGTCAGGGAATTGAAATATACACTTGGTTTAGGTGAATAACAGGTAAAACACAGCAGCTAATCTTGAGAAGGTTGCCTGAAACAATTAGGAAACATGGATTTTACTGCCAATCAATTTGACTTGAAAAAACCTAACTTAACATGAGTCAGACCAAAATATGCTTAGCTTTGTTTGCATTGTGGCCCAGAATTTTGTATTATTTGTACTGTGAGAAAAAGGAATTGTTTCTTATGCAAAGTACGACATCTCTGCTTTGGCAACTGCAAGGGCAATGCTGTTAAAAAGCATGTCTGTTGTACAATTTCTCTCAGTAACTTCTGGTTTCCTTTTCTTGCTTTAGGATATCAATAGGTGTGTGTTGTGTCCTCTGACTTTTTTGTGACGGGAGATACTGTTATGCACCCGTTTGCTCAAGAGATCTAAATGATGAAGGAATTTGCCAATGTTGCTCAGCACATGTGCAAAGATACGGTTTTGTCCAGATTTATTTTTTTAAACATGCAAGCTGTCTGCCTAGGCAATTTAGTAGTCACACATGTGTGTAGTGTTTCTAAACCATGTTCCTTCCTTGGCTGCCTTGGATTTTCCAAGTGGAATTACATGCAAGATGTGGTCCAGTGTCCTATGTCCCTTAACACAGCCCACTCTGCCATTCAGACTGTGACTGCATTTGGCCTGATCATTGGCACAGACTGACTCTCAGCAAGAATGATCCCTAGGCTTTCCCAGGCTGTCTGTATCCCAGATGCCCACTTACTCCTCAACCGCTGCTATCGTGTAGCATATGCTCTTTTTCTTCCTCAGAGTTTCTTGATATGGTCATGCAGGCCCCCTGGGCCAAATTCTGCAGCTGTTTGGAATGATCTTTTGGACACATGGGAAACCTAAGAGTGATTATAAATTTGCAAGCAAATCCAAGACATAGCCAAAAATGCCCCAGACCTACAATTTGTTTGGTGAGCTATAAAAAAATAAGTACCTATGTCCCAAAGAAATATATATGAAAATCAGTTTTCTTCCCAAAACTCTTGGTTGTTGCTTTCCGTGTTGATACGCCCAAAATATAACAGGAATACAAGACTTGTATTGACTTGTATACATAGATGTGTATACATATTATTTAGTTTCTATAGGAATAGATCATGTGAATCAGCAACAAGTGGTAGATCAAAAATTCAGTCTTACTACAACTCTTTTGCACCATTCTCACAGTCCCTGCAGGTTGGAAGAGTTCATTGAAGCTCATGAAATTTAGTGTAGTGAGTCTCCTTCAACTTTTTCAAGGACTTAATCTCTGGGTGGCCTAGGACAAAGGGGAATGTCCCAGAAGTGAGGAGCCAAGTTAAATTGGAGTGTAACCAATGTCCTGTCTTCCCGATAGGAAATTAATTTTTGTGGAGCAATATTCAAATACTAAAGAGTAAAGAGCATGATATATTGTACTGAAGTGCTCTTACAGGGTGCTGTGTAGTGATTGGATTCAGACTGTAACAAGAAATTTACTCTGTATATTGTCCCTGAACACTTAAACACTTTCCCCAAAATACATTTTAGCAGCTAGGTTGCTCAGCTTGAAAACTGCTGAAGGAACTTACTAGTCTGTTTCCATGGTTTACAAAAACACATCTTATAAATAGATTTTTGTACTGCAAAACCCTCTGTCAATTAATTCTTCCAATTAAATCTTAATAACATGTACTTCTTGAGAATTTGCATTTGTGCCTTAGGCATGTTAATCATGCATAGTAATTCCATGGACTATAATAGTCCTCAGCCTACCCTGGGATCAAAGTTGTGTCCTTATTCTTCCCCTGTGTTTATTGGAAGCTTTTGATTCCATCAATCACACCAAGGAAATGTCAACTTCGAAAAGGCACTGCTGGGTTACCACAAGTACTATTTTGGCATGTTTGGAGCAGTCTCAGGCAGAGCTCACCGATAGTTATTCTGCTCAACCTTTTTTCCTTCTCATAGCTCTTCAGGGTTCCATCTTCAGACCTTATTAGTCTTTTGTTGTTTTTTAAATGCTGGTATCTAGGTTACAGTAGCCTTTTAAAATATTAGATGTACCATGCAGATGACAAGGCTTCCTTTCCGAGCTGTCCCTTCCAAACTTGGTTTGGTTCCTGTGGTTTCTGAGCTGCCCTGAAGACTTATTTCTGAGTTTCAGCCAAAAACCCCCACATTATTTTGCTTCTGTGATGAAACATAAGCTGTATGTGTGGAACCCACTATCATGCTGGACTAGCTCTTTCTTCATAGTCCCTTTGAGGCTAATTTTTCCATTTCCTGTCACTACAGATTGCAGACTTGGAGGCAGTTTTAAATCAGTAATGTCTTTGATGTTTTTCTTTCACCATGCCAGGAACATTCCCAGAGTGACATTGATGCTCTCCCAGGCTGTCCAAATGTGTATTCATGGCAGGCTTCTGCTAAGCTGCTGTAACACTCTCCCACTCTGTTTGCTAGCTTGCCAGATGTGAATAAGCTCCAGTTAATTGAAAATACCAGATTTTGAATAGGTTGCAGTTAATTCAAAATGCTATGGCTGATACCAAAATATGATGTGGCTAAATTTTAACCATTGCATCTGTCTTCAGTGAAAATCAAATGACAGAAACATTTGTCAGATGTTTTGAAATTTTTCTTCTTAGACTTCCAGCACTCTTAAAGAAAAATGTACAGAGGATCTTTCCAAACAAAGCTGAAAGCATCTGACATTACTGGGGGTCAGGTAGACTAAATGGACTTGGTCCTTCTAAATGCAGCTGAAAATGAAGTGCTAACATAGTGAATTGTTTTCTGATACTGCTGTGGAGTTGCATGCCTACTGATGGGAGGCATTTACTTTGTTTGTCTCTCTAAGAGCTTCTTTTCTTTTGCTTGTGCCCTCTACTATGTTAAGCTGGAATTTAGACTTTTTGCATAATTGTACTTTTGTGGTTATGGCAAAAACAACTTAGAAAAAGGATTTTGTTTTGTTGTCATTGCTTATAAGTCATATACTTTATAGTATTTATATACCACCCATTTTGAAGTTGAGTGAGGCTGTTTGCAAAACCAGGTATTAATACTTATATGACTGTGCCTTGAATAAAATATTTCTATGGCTAGGATTTTGAATAGTCATGCTACATTAGACTTTTTGTATGTGCTAGAGCCATAGAAATTTCTGCCTTTAGTGATGTTACCTCAATTAATAAAACAGCTATTCAGAAAAATATTTTGTGTATTCTTCACAATAATGGAATAATGGAAAAGCCTATGCTTTTCATGATAACTGAATGAATCTATTAATATCATATGATTCAAATAAAACCCCTGAGTTATCTATCTGATGGCAAAGAGGCTCCAGGCAGGAGGGTATGTGCTAAGGTAATACAAGCAGCTGGAAAGGGCAGGCAAAATAACTGAAGCTATTAGACCAACCAGGCTGACATCAGTCCTAGACAGCAGGGTGAGCATCAGAATGCTGATATGGGATTTAATTCTTTACATTTTAAATGGTGGGAATATGAATCAACCAGCCTTTATGGCTTGTGGATCTGGTTTCATTTTTCTGATAAGTTTGTTTCATTCAAGCAATTGTTTACATACCACAGAAACTGCCTTTCATAAAGCCCTGAACTGCATGTTATTGTGATTGGAAGTCAACACTATCTGATATTGATTAAGTGTAAATTAAATGGATTTAGACACTTGGTAGCTGTTATACATCAAAGTGGTGTCATGGAAGATTTATCATTGAATAGAAGTAGTTCAAATAGGATTTTGCTGAGATGAGTTACGGGTCAAGACTATGAAATACTGTTTTATAAATGACTGAAAAAATGAATATAAAAGCAGTGTGAATAAAATTTATGGATTATATAAAGCATGTCAAAATATTGAGAACTGAGTGGGCAAGTTAAGCAATCTGGATGCCGTAAACTGGTAGGATGCAAGCAAAAGGTGAACTTAGATGTCAGGGTTCCTGCCCATAGAGAGTCTTGCATGAGAAGCTGCACAGGCTGGGATTCAGCTCTGCTCCTGTTGCTCACAGTCCTCTTGCTTGGCATGCTGGTTTGTCTGAGGAGAATGACACGCTGACTCTGCTTCTGGCACGTGAGCCAGCTTCCCTGTCTGGCTGCTGCTGCTCACTGGGCTGTCTCTGCAGTTATTCAGTCCTCCTGCAAGTGTGCTTACAGACCAGCAGAAGGGGGTCCCCCAAGTAAGACTGAGGTTTGCTATTGACTTCAGAATCATTTGTATGAGCAGATAATGAAGGTAATATTTTGAGGTCTTAAGTTAATGTCTTCACTGTTGATGTAATTTATTTACCAGCACAAAGCCTAAAGAAAAGCAAGAGAACAAACAATTATGTATTATGTAAAATTCATTATTGCAAACTGAGTCTACACCGATTACAGTGTGGGTGGGTGAAAGTTGTGTGGGTGAAAAAGGAATTTTGAGCTATTTTTCAGGATTCATATGAGTTAAAGATGAAATATTATAAAATAAAGATGTTTGGATTTTTGACGTCTATAGCATTGATATAATGTTATGTGTGAATATCCAGAACTACGTACATGTTTAGTTGCCCATTTTCCCTCTGTCTGGTATCAAATTTTACAAAGAAGAGACGGAATTTTAAAAAAATCAGGCTAATTACCGGTTTGTGCCGTCATGTACCGTAGGATAAATCCACACAGCAATTAAAAGGAGAGTACACAATCCTTGTTTCCACTCCATCTCTTTTGTTGGCACCAGCTCATGTGATGCTCCAGGGTGAGGGAAGATCAAGGAACAGTTCTTTCTAAAGCAAATTAATCCAGGAGCATTGTCTTCCAGCTCAAACGCTTCCCCGACTTGTCCCATTGCGAGGCCAGTTGGGCTCTAGCTCTGGCAGCAGGTGAGCACACGGGCAGCACTGACTCTTCATGGCAGAGCTGCAGACTTGTGCTGGGTCACTGCCTTGGAAAACCTCAGTAGCTACTCAAATTTGGCTCTGCTGTTCTCCTTCTCATTGCCATGTTTTGCTGCTGCTCTCCTTCCTTATGCATGGGATTTCCAAACCCATGGTTTACTTACCCATTGATTGCATTTTGCACACCTGTTCCTCTTGAGGTTGATAGTTTTATTTCCCAAGTGGAAGTTAGCTTCCAAGGGATCAAAGCTGTTGTGGACATTGTCAGGGATAACATACAAGCTTTGCAAATAGAAATGAAGTGAGTTTTTGTTTCTTTGAAATGCTTCAGAATACTAGAAAGAGAGATTACACCAGAAATGGATAATCTAATTTTCTTTCAGGCTAGTTATACACTTCTGGGTTCTCCTTGTCGCATCTGGCAAATTAGTCAGTCCGGACAAGAGAGAAAAATGGATGGTTTGACTCCCTAAAGCAAATGTAGCCCAAGTGAATTACTATATGGTACAGAGCATGAAGGTATCAGGTGAAAACTCTCATCCCAAAACCATATGAAACAAATACCACATTAGTTTTCAAATAAATTTTAAGAGAGATCCATGTGGAAAACCTGACCAGAACTACAGCTGAATTTGTATGTACAGGAAGGTTTATTATTCACATTTGCTGAAAAGTTTAACCCAGCAGTACTAAGACCAATTTATGGTGTTCTGTATGAGAGGAACAACTTGGAATAATACTTATTATAAGTAACAAAGAAAGACAGGGAAAATCATAGTGATGTTTACAAGCCGAAAGTCTGGCAGCAATGACACTGAAAATGGCAGTGGGAGCTACAAACTCCAAGTGAAAAGAGGCAGCTGGTCTGCTGAGAGATGGATATTGTTGCAAGGCCAGGGGTGTTCCTGTTAACATCTCTAAGATAAATTAGAAGTATGAAAAGAGAGTGAGCTCTCCTGGAAAACAAAACAGAACATTTAATAGTAATTATACCTGACCTGTTTTGCTTTTCATAATAATGGAATAAAATATTGATCCACCTAAAAACTTTGCAGAAAACCATGAAGAATTGCCCCGTTTAGACATGAGGGAGGCAAACATCAGGTGCAGAGCTGGTTTTTAATGTGTGGGGGCAGCATGGAGGTCCTGGGTTCCCCATCTGTGAATACCAATAAGGGGAAGGGGAGTAGCTGTGGAAGAGGAGCAGGATTTCATATCATCCAGTCCCTCTCCAAGCTGCTACCTGGGGCTTCACTTATGACCTGTGGAGGCTCAGTTATCCTCTGCTGGACCAGCACCTGTAACCATGATGATATCATCCCAAAGAAGCCAAGCATCATTCTGGCTGTGACTCACAGGGGCACAGCTTTCCAGGGCCACCAGGGAGATGGAAAATAATCTGAGAGAAAGGGTGTTACTGCTGCTGCAGGTAGTGAAAAATAAATACAGCTGAGTCCCAGAGAAAGGTCCTTTCTTCAGCCACTTGCAACATTAAATGGGGTGGGGCAATTTAAATCTAATAATCTCATTGTGGCCTTTCTCCTTCCTGGTGTAAACAGGTGAGAGAAGCAGAAAATTAAGGTAAGTAAAACAGAAAAGTAAGGTAAGGTAAGGAGAAGTTTGAGACAAAATGAGGAAAGAGCAGGCTGATTGAAGTAGAAAGCAAATGTAAATAAATGGCTTCTCTTGGCCTCCCTAGGCATGCTTTCCACCAAGGTGTAAATTCCAATAACGTATGTGTAGTCTGTGAAGTAATTTAGTGGAAAAATTAAAGTACTAACAAGTGGACAGTTAGGAAGTACTGCATTAACACTTTTAAAGACCTCTAAGTAGCTCTGTGTGACGGGAGGCTGGGGGAGCAGCAGGTTTCTGTACATGTATTCCACAGATGCCAGTCTCTGCTCACGGGTACATGGGACTGCTTTGTGCACTGTAGTCTCAGATGGTGTCTGCTCTGTTTTATGGGATTTCATTACTGGACTTGAAGGTGGCAGAACAGTGGGCAAAGAGGTGCAGTGAAGGTGAACCAGCATTCAGATGATGGAAACAATTCTTTCAGTGGCATCTAAATGACAGTGGTTTATTACTGTGCTCCCTATTGCACAGCATGCTGAAATTATTCTTTTCATGATAAAACACAGTGTTTCTCCTCCTGGGACTTAATGTAGGTGGCTTTTTCTCTGGCTTCTATATGATTTCAATGCTCCTACAGTCACTCTGTGAGCATTATTGGTGCTCTTGTTTACGCAAAGGCTTTTCTCCAAAATTCAGTTTATAGTGAATTGCTCAGGAATTACATTATACTTTTTATCGTCTAGTTCTGCAGTCTTTCCATAAAATCCAACCACAGCATGGAAATATGTATGGTACATTTATAAAGTCTTCCATATGTAAAACAAATTAAGCTCTAATATTACACCCCAGGCTATTGTACTAGTGGGAGACCAGGATTCTGCAGTTGCACTCCATGGGCACATTGCTGCTTTTTGAAGTGTACATGTAGGCTGATGTATTATCATCTACCTGATGCGTGTTTCAAAGTGTGAGCTATGAATTACCAGGTCAATAAAAAGAGGATAATACAAAGGACAGGCTGGAAACAATATGTATTGAAGTCATAATGATGACAGATTGTCAGAGCTGTTTCAGCAGGAATATCCAGTTAGCCAATATGCAAATATGAAGGCATTATGACATTATCAAACTCATGGATTTCAGAGTCTACCAAAAAAGCCTGGTAACTGAGAAGATCAGCTTGATATTGCTTGGTGCACATCTTGCACCCCTGAGCCACCTTGGTTAAAGGCAGACATCCCCAAGAGAGCAGTTCTGCTTCATATGTACCAAATGTGTGATCCTACAGGACTAAAACCTGGACTACAGAGACCAGTCATGAGAATTAAATCCTAGTCCTGAGACTGCATTTACTGGTGCCAAGGACTATTTCATCTCTCAGGTCACTCTAATGAGGTCCATAATTATTGGCCTGTAATTCTAAAATACAGAAATGATGTTTCTGCACTTACACATCACACAAAGCACTCTCTTGCTTCTGCTGTGGACAGGTATAACTGTCCTGTTAGTGACTGAGTGATTCCCACAGAGTTTTCCCTGGCTAAATATGTCAGAAAGTGGCTTCATAAGTGTTCAGACACTGAACTGAGAGCAATAAGTTTCTTAAAAACAGCTGATGCTTCCCTTCTCTACTTCCACCACCCAATAAGTTGCTTCATTATAGTCAGAAAAAGCTCAAATATTTTCTTGTTTTTGGAAAAAAAAGTAAAGAAAATTTGCCATTCTCTTCCCTCTTTTATTTTATGAAAAAAGAAAATGGAATACATTTTTCAGGATATAAATTACGTGCAGACCTGTCTTCCTCTTTTACTTTTTATGTTATGTTTTCAAATTTGCTCCTATTGTATTATCCACTCATTTCCTTACACATTAGGCTATGCATTTACTAACACAACTTACACTAAGAAGAACATACACTCAGGAAATGCAAGTGCTATATTTGTAATCAAAAGACAGTCGCTGTTTTTACACTGGTCTGTTAAATTATAAAATCTTTTCTTTCCATCTTTCTCTTCCAATCAATTAGTTTTTAAACAGAAGCCAAAAAGACGAACTCAGTGTTTAGTCTGAGACTGTGAAAGCTACATTTCTTGTCTTCCTAGCTCATAGCAAAGTCTTTATTAATGTAAAAATATCCAAGTAATTTGGCAATATTCTTTTTCCTTGTTTTTATTTTATGAAAATTTCTGCAGGGTAAACTTAAAAGAAGCATCACAAAATCTTGAATAATTTTGCAAAAAAGCTCAGTACAGCTTAAAGAATTGAATAATGATGCTTTATTTATTCATGCATATTTGAATATAATTTCAGTGTAAGACAGAAACAATCTGATGCTCAGATGATCCTTCTTTTTCAATATGAAAATGGGGGAAAAATGCACTTTTATAATCATGCAAAATACAGTGATCAGTATTTTGTAAGTTGCAATCATAGAGAAATCTTACCTGTATTTAGGATAGCCTGTGCATGAATGTGGCAGAGAACTCAAAGGTAGAATTTTCATACTTTGTGTCGGTTTAAAGTTTACACATCCAACCCTTATAAAAATATAGGTGTCCAATCACATAAGAGATGCATCCTACATCCAAGGACAGGCTGTGGAAGCTCCTCGCTGAGCTCAACCATACCATGCCAGCTCCCACAGAGTCCCACTCCTGTTCAGCACAGCACTGCTGTTCTGGCTGCCCTGCTCGCTGCTGGACACCCCAAGGGGCAGCAAATTTGTGCTGCTGCTTGCCAACAGATTCCTTTCCAGAGGAGTGTGCGATGGGCATAGCAGGGATACAGATTTGACAGCTCTCTATTCCCTACCCAGCAGCTGCCTCTTTCCTTTGATAGAAGACTCTGTCTTGAGTCTGGAAAACATTTTCCAATTTCTTTTTTTTTTTCTTTTTTNGTTTCTTAGAAATATAAACATTTCCATTTGTGATGAAGAAACAAAATCCAGCCCAGCTAGTTGCTACCAGCACAGTCTGAGTGTCCTATCACATCAGACAAAAACCTATTCTACCCTATGACCATATCAGCTTTCTGTAGCTGCCATGTCTCACAGGTGGGCTTTACATTGTATTCACCTAGTCTGTGGGTGCAGATACAAGGAGAAATAAAGGTCCCACCATAAAGGGACTAAGAAGAGAAGACCCCAGATTCTCAGAGAAGCAGTTGGAAAGCCAATCCCCACAGTGGGGAGAACCACACCACTCATCCCAGGCAGGTGTTCCTGGCACAAACAAACCCACTGCTACAATTGGCAGGTAGTTGTAATGGCTTTCAGCAGAGAAACCAGGTGGTGAATGGCCATTGGATCTGCATCCCTCCTTACCCCTCAGCAGCCAGGCTGGTGTGCTGTGTTGAAGACTGATGGGCTTGGCACTGTCACAGGCTGCAGAAAAATAAAGAGGTTTCTGCTCCTGTCTGCTTTTCAGGCATCTCTTGCTATTTGCCTCTTAGAACCTGTAGTCTGGTCCAGGGAGTTGCTGTTATATGTTAAAAGTATGAAGGCAATAACACAGCAAATGTTCTTTTGAATTTCAATGTTCTCTCTGCTTTGCTGGATTTGTCGCTCTCTCCAGCAGGAAACATAGCTGTAACTCAGGAAGGGTTTCAATTATCTTCTTGTTTGCTGGAAATAGAAGAAACCTCAAGCTGACATGTTTCTGAAGAAGAATTCCAAGGGATGCATACTTCATACCACAGAACTACAGAAACCAGAAAGAAGGAAAAAAAACAAAAAAAAAAAAAAGAAAAAATTCCTAACTAGCTCTAAAGTCTTCACTGTCCAAAATAAAGGGAAGCAGAACATTATTAGCTTTGATATCTATTTACTAGTGCCTCATTGTCACCCTTGGCTTAACGTTGTAGCATCATACACACTGGGGCACCTTCCTGTCATGCTAACGAGCTGGCTTGTCACATGTATCATATATCTCATACTTTCAAGAAAGAAAAAAAAAAATCAGACACACAGTTTGTAAATATGGGCAAAACCTACTGCAGGAACACGCGGAACTCAAGGATATGTACACTGTGGATGATTATAGAGATGTCACAGTTTACCACCTGAACTGTCTCCCCTGGGTTTTAACAGGGGAATTACATCTCAAAAGCTGTCTTCTTTACATGAGTAGCTACAAAACACTGTAACACTTTTCCTTTTTCCTGCATGTTGACACCACCATTACCTGAAAGCAGACAAAGTTCTGCCTTCTCACAGCTTTTCTGAAGGCATTGTCCAGGCATAAACCTTGAGCCTGAACAGTCCTTGATCTTAATAATCTGTTACTTCCATAGCTTGGGAGTAAATATGACAAGGTGGGTTGAGCCAAGGAATTGCTTAACATGTAAGTAAGATGAATATTGGAAAGTGTTTTCAGGTTAATCCATACAACTTTCAAAAAAAGCCATTGTGCAGCCTGTTGCTCTAGTGCAGAATTTCCCCATTGCTGTTGCTATTCATATTCTGTACACAGCAAAAAGAAAGTGCTCCCTGTGCTAATTTTTTAAATTTTAGTAATTTTTTTTTAGGTTCTTCAGGAAGCCATAATGTGTCCTATGTGTGCCAGCTGAGCCCCGCAGAGGTGAAGCCAATGTCAGCAGTATCAGCCCCTTTCCAAACAGTTCAGCAGCCTCCCAACAAACAGCTGGGGTCAGCCCATCTACCAGCACTCCCACCCAGCAGTAGTGGGTGACTGTTCCTGTTGCTGGCAAACCAGAAATATGTTGCAGATACATAAAGAAGGTAAAGGTAAGGAGCTGCCTTTCCACCTAGGATCAATAAGAATCTTGAGCCCATGTACACATGCCCAGCCACACTGACAAACAGCTGCTCCAGCTGATGAGAGAGCACATCACTTGCTGAAACCATCTGGGCTGTTGCACTGAGGCTGCTCAGGAGAAAGCTACATACTCCTTCCTGGGGAAAGGATTGAAGAGGAGAAGGGTGTTGGGAATCCCTTCTTGGAAGTGTGGAAGATGTTATAGACCTGGGAGAGAACACAGTAAGGTGCAAAGTTTTCTTGTGGTCTGAACATGAACTGAAGCAGAATTTTTTGAATAACCCTGATACAAGATCACATTTTCAAGTGTTGATGGGTGACTCTCCTGCCGATTTTCACTTTTTAGAAGTCTGCTGTGGATTTTGTTGGACATGGCCATTACATACAGTTGCTCAGATAAAGAAGTGGAAGGTGATTGGGATGATTGAAGAAAATGCCATGCATGGAGCAGATTTAACTGAACTGGAACTTCACTCGAGATAATTGTTAATATTGCAAACCTTATGAAATCATTATGAGTAGTAGTGCTCAATAAACATAAACAGCTAAAGCTTTGACTCCCTGTCTGCTCTAAAATACCTTGTTTCCAATATCACAGTATAATTTCTTCACTGTTTAATGACCCCAAATGTATATAAATATATAAATCTATAGGTACTGGTCTAAGTAGCTAGACTTAGCTTCTTTTAAGCCTATGATCAATGAACATGTCACAGTATCTCCTATTAGTATCCTTCCTATTTCAGACTTTCGACATCATGAAGAATGAGTAACATTTTTTTCCTTTTTTAAAGTGCAACTCACCTTCACACACTTGCCTTTTGAACTGGAGGAGAGAGGCCATTGAAATGTGGCTTCTTAAAGAAGGGCAAGTGTTACTCAGTATCATTTTGTATTGTGTTAACTGAAGTACATTGAATTACTTCAACAGTGGAACAAATAATTTTTTATGCAAAATGAAATCAGTATTTGAATGTTTTATGTACATTCTGATGCTTCTCTTTGAAGTGTATGTTTCAAGTCGCAACAGGTCCTGTCAGTTTTTTTCAATCAAGTTTGGAGACAAAGAAAGCATGCTTATATTCCAACAAAGAAGAGTGAAATTTTCAGGGAATGAAAGTTGCCTTCACTTCTCACAGAGATTTTGGTCTTGCTCACAGAGATTTCTAAGCACTTTAAGTTGTTCTGGAATCTTTAGGTTGTAAGAAACAGATACTTCTTTAAACTCTCCCATTTTCCCTGACTTATGAGCTCCCAAAGTAAACAAAATTGGATTTTCATTCCATAAAGGCTGTCATTCTAAGACTGTTTTAAACTCAAAACTCCTGTATTGAAAACAAAATAGTACTACCTTCAATTTTTAGACACAACTGGTAGTATTTCCAAATTCATTTAAAAAAATGTACTGCAGCATTTTCCATAGTGGGCTGAACAACATTGTCCACTTCTTCCTTCAATTACACCTTCAATATTACTGGAAGAGAGAGTAAAAAGAGGTGTTTAAGCAATAGAGGAAATAGGAAAGAAAAAAAGTAGAGGTTGTTGCCAGGATAATGGAACCCCAAGGACAGTGACTACATTTTCCTAGCTATAGATCAGCTCACAGACTAAGTTTCTTAACAGATTTAATTAAACTTCTTTTTCTGTATCTGCCATTAATTGAGCATTAATTCCCACCTCGGTGATTTACATGGATTGGGCCAACATGTTTGTGCAATAGTCTGTAGATTTTTTAACAGAGAAATTATTTTTAATTATTCATGCATCTCTAATTCCTTTTAGAATCAGTCAAATTGTGGGTTTGAAACAAAATTCACAGACCTGTTAGTTTCCTACTTCTTAGAAAAGAGTGCAGTGTGTTTCAGGAGGGCTTTGAAAAAGAAAAAGGCAAGAAAAAAAATGCCAGATTTTTGCTTTTCTCTATTAAAAAGACTTAAAAGAGTCAGCACTCCTGTGAAGTAAAACAAAAAAAAATGTATAAAAAAGCTAAAAAGTAAGCTAACCAGCCAGCTTCTACCCACCAAATACTTACAGATGTGATAATATTTAGTTAAAAGAACAATTAGCTAAACTTTCTTTATTGCACATAATGTCTCCAAGGGTCCTGCCAGTGAAGATGACTGGTTAGAGGTTATTTGATGATTTTCTTCTATTCCTGCAATGACAGATATGCTACTTTTCTACTGTCTGACTGTAGTTGGTGAGGTGATGTCAAATTTTACAGAAAAATAAATATCTAGAGGTGGGAATCAGCTGACAAAGTGTCTGAGCCAACAATCAATATTCACTTTACAGTCCCCAGAGAAAAATAGGCACTTAGAGGGCATAATTCCTAAAGCAGATGCCTAAAATAGCTGAGCTAAACCGAGCCCTGGAAGTGCTGACTTCAAATACAGCAACAGCCCACAGCTCAGAAGTGGAGGCAGCTGTATTATGGATTTGGGAAGAGGTTTCCTATGGCAGGAATCTGATTACAGAAGATGCTGCTGTAGGGTAATGTGGCCTCCACATACACAGAGCTGATTGTTGTGCCATGTGCAACAAACATACCTGAGAGCTGCCTTGACAAGGGAATGTAAGCTTAATTCCTCCCCATCCCAGCATACACCCCATCCCAGGTGTTAAATGTTGCTTGAGAGAGCAAGCATCTTGGCAGGGCAATGCTTTTCCTTTGCCTTGGGTTTGTGACTGGCAGTGTAGATGCTGCGTGGCAGGGCCAAAAGAGCAGAATAATGGTGGAGTGGTCTGGCATGATAAAGCCTCCCTCTTTTCTTTTCTGTGGATCTCCTGAACTTATTATTTAGCAACATTCAAATCTACATCAGAGGAGTGTTTATGGGTAAAAGTAATAAAATTCCTGGGAAGAAGGCTCCAGTTTAAGGAGGTCCAGGTGTCACTCAGCAGCAAGCCTTGGGTAGCAGGAGGCAATGGAAGAATGGAGGAGACAAATGTCCTTTAGAGTAGATGAAAATTTACCTCTGTTGTTTCCTCTCTGCCAGCCTTCAGCTACAATCCTTTGCTTGCTGTCAAAAAAATTTTTTATTAAGACAGGGAGCATTTCTGGTCACTCTATATTATATATATATAATAATATGAACTAAGTTAAACTGAATTCAGAGAGGCTACTTGCATAGCTAGGGAATTTTAAAATGCTTAACACTTTGCAGATCTGGATCTTTACTCCTCTCACAAGTCAAATATTGTAAAAGAATTTTTACATGTGAAGTCCTAAACAAAGACTCCAAAGTATAGGCTGAAAGAAGTTAGTATATGCTGAAAGAAGCTATCCACTCTAGTCTTTTGCATATTTTACAGGTTTATCTGCTTCACTATTTTGAGTATACTATCTAATCTTCCTTTAAGTATTTCCTCTTCTGATATCCCAGAAGTTTCTCTCGGCAGACTTCTCCCTTGATGAATAACTCTTATTTGGAGATTTGTCCTCACATCTAATCTAAATTTGTTGTTTTAGGTGAACATTTTCCTTGAACAACCACAATCAAGTCTCTCTCTTTTATCTTGTTTCTCTCAAAAACTTCTTAAAAGTTCCATATTTTGTTTAAACGACATGTCCTTTCCATCTTGTTCCTTATAGCTTGCAGCTTTCTTAATGTTCTTCATCTTTGCTGCTCTCTCATCTTCACAGTGAGAAGGTCAAAGGATATCCTAAGTGAGGCCTCAGCTGTCATGTGTATACATGATTTATTACCTCCCTACTCTTAAGTACAGTTCTTTGAATATGTGTTCTTTGTATACCAGTATTATCTCTGATTTTCATTTGTTTAGACACAAAAGCTAAAAATGCATTTTAACCAGTTATTTTCAATAAGTTTTGGAACAAAAGAGTTCACAGTTTACCGTAAGTAGTGACTGGTACAGATAATTTTTTATTAAAAATGTTTGATTTTGCAATACACACACTTTTCTCCTTATGTGCTGTAGAATGATTTCCTTCCTTTTCCTGGGAACTCCATGACAAAACTTGCTGTTGACCAGTGTTTCAGGTTTTCCACATAACAAAGACCTGTAAATAAAAATATCCACACTTCCTTTAAATACTCCAATCTCCCAGAATGCAAATTTTTGTCTGGCCTTTCCCTAAGTTTTGATGTTGTTATGCACACAGTTAGGCTTAAAGATATGGACTGTTTAAAACTAAGGATCAAATTAGTCTATGTGTTCTACCAAGAAACAGTGCTGTTTGAGTCACAGTAATCTGCTTCCTATCCATTTTAATCGATATTTTCTTAGTCATGTAGCTAATTTTCAAATGCTCTTTGGCCAGCAGTCATATCTCCCAATTTAAGGACTGTAACTGGCATTCTAAGCCATGTGTGTGGTCACCCCTCTGAAGGGTTAAGAGAGGTGCACCTCTCGCAGGTGATCCACTTACCCAGAGTCAGAGAAACAGCAATATTTCTCTTCCAGAAACCACAGAAGAGCTTATGGTGGCTGGGCTCCAATTTTCAGTACTTCACCTTTGTAGTCAGGTAAAGTGAATTCATGCAGTTGCCAAGCTGTGAGTCCTCCAAAAGCACTAAGGAAAGTGTGTCAACAAACCGCGAGTTTGATGCGGCCCTCACGGCAAACAAGGGAACATGCAGCCCTGCCTTGCCTTTCCTGCCCACTCCTGCTCTGGAACACCTCTCTGGGCTCATTTAGGATTTTCCAGTACACATGCTTTCCTCCATTTTCTGCAGTATTACATGGGATGAAATATAAAAATTCATCTGCCAATGACTCTCTCATTTGCAGCATCATCCTTCTCCTCCATGTAAAATTGTGTTACTGATTTAACTGATCTGATAGCTGTGTCAGTTCAAGCATTAATGCCATTTCTACTACCCCATCAGTAGAAAAGTATGCTTAATAAGGAAGGTGCTGCAGTTAAGACATCTTGAGAGGACTTTAAAACAAAGCTTCAAGCACAGCTGGTCAGCATTAAGCATCACAGTGCTTCCAATCCCCAGTGTTGATGTTGACATGAAGATAATTTCTGCTGTCTGGAATTCTATGGCATTAAGAACTAAGTGTTTTCCAAATGTCCTTCTTAGTATAGGTATTCTGTGAGTTTTTTCCCCGGATCCTAGGAGTTTATACAGTCTGAAAGCCTGTTTAATTGTCTGGTTTATTTTCCAAATGCCATTTAAATCCATCTCTAATCTTCATTAATAACAACATTATAATTACTTCATTAACTTTTCTAGATAAAGTGTTTAAACTCTACAGAAGCAAATAGCTTTTTTTGCTGTATTGTGTGCTAATAGCTTCATCTAATACCACAACCTTGAGTTTTAAATGCATTTAATGAAATCATAAAGCTCTTGTTTAGTGTAAGTGTGTTACTGAAACCTGAAGAACACATGGTACAAGGGTAAAGATAGCAACTTGTTGTGTTACATTGATTTAATGGTGCATTTTGAATGACTGGTAAGGAAGAAAGCTCAATTCATATCCCAAGGGTAAAAATAATACCCTTAGTCATTGGCCTTAACTTGTTTTGACATCTTTGTTTCTGTGTAAAGGTTAAGTAATGTGGTCAAATTTTATAAGTAATGCTTTATTAACGAAGTACTTGCTTTAAGGCTGTAAAATTGAACACCAGATCAGGAAATAATAAAAAGTAAGGGTTGTATCATAAAGTTAACTGATTCGTACAGCCAGTGTTCCCCAGATAAGGTACATGCTCAGCTGCCCATGGTATGTGCAGTTGTGAGTTACTGCTTCTGAACAACTTAACCTTTTAGTTTCTTCTTTTTTGACTATTTTTATTTTCAGGCTGAATGTTGAGCGAATTCAGATTCTTAGAATAATTTTTAGTTTGCTTTTGCTGGAAGAAAAGCAAACCCCTGTGCCTTCTATTAGCTGAGTATGTAAATTACAGTCTGTGGCTCCATAGCTCTCAGGCCCAACTCTGTGGCCAGTGTACCTGCTCACCTGGAAATCTTGTGGTTTTCCCTGAAGTTCCTGTGTGCACATGGTTATAGTCAAGGAACTTGTGGCTGAGAGACAACAACTTCAGCTATTTCTCAGATGTATGATTGTCATTTAGATGCCTCTAGTGCATTTCAAGGTGAAGTCAAATGACTTCAGTGGGCCACTGCAGAGGGCAATCTAGCATGACCGATTTTTACTTTTCCATGAAATGAGATGGAAACATTTACACAAGCTGCTCCGAAGTATCTTCTGCAAGGTAAAAGCAAATAACTGATGAGTAGTAAAGACAAATTTCCAAAACTTCTCTTCTATTAGTCTCTGGACTGGACAGTTCACTTTCTCACCCCCACCCCAGTGAGATATGGGAAGAAAATAGCAAAAGAAGAAGTCAGAAAATTCATGGGTCAAGACAAAGACAGGTAATCGGTGAGCATGGTGGGAAGCACAGCAAAGTAACCCTGTGCAAGGCAAACCTTGCAAGGCAAGGTAACCCTGTGCAAGGCAAACCACACTGCAAGGCAAACCAACGCCCAGCCAGTCTCCAAACAATGGTTACCTTGGGAAGCCACCCCACTTCTTCTTAGTCTGTCTTGAGTTTTAATAAATTTTTCCTCCATGGTATGAAACAGCTCTTTGACCAGTGTGGGTCAGCTGTAGTTACTGGTAGTGTCCACTCCCCTTTCCTTGCCCACTCCTGACCTTCTCACTGGAGCAGGGCAGTGTGGGGAAAAAAGGCAACTTTGCATGTTGAGGTGATGCAAGCACTCTTCAGTAACAGCCAAACAGACGTATTTTATCAACACAAAGCCAAAAAGTTTCAGCCACAAAGCCAAAACACAGAACCATACTGGCTGCTCAGAAGAAAGTTAACTCTGTTCCAGACAAACCCACTCAGCTGGGTTTCTCCAGCAGTTAGCTTGCTTGGGGAAAGGTCCACTCAACACCAGGGCATTTTGTTCATAGTTTTTTCAGGTTGCAAATGAAAAGTCTGAGTGTATCTGTGTATTTGTGTATCTGTATATACTGCCACTGCATCTTAAAATGCAATATTAGCATTCTGCATGTACAAATTATTTAATGGCAGTAAAGAAATACCATTTGTGGACTTGTACATAGAAATGTATTCGGCATCAGTTTAGGATTTTAAGCTAAAAACCGTTTGATGTAGAAAGAGAGATGCACTATGATATTGCATATCTTTGAAGAGACTTGTATGTGAAACAAAGGCTGTTAGAACTGAATCCACTTCATTTGTCAGGTACTCACTGCTGCCATTCTAGCTGAGCATGTTACTTGATTTGAGGGCTGGGTAATGTAGCTCAGAACAAACAATAAACTATTGAATGATCTTGTTGCACCCCACAAAACAGAACATATATTGTGGGATGTCGGTGATGCACATCTCTGAGGGAAACTGAAGATGTAAAGATGCAGATACCGAGATGTGGTATGAAATCTTGCCTGTATCAAAGTGAAAGGAAGTGTTGCCATTGCATGGAAGAAATTAGAACTTCGAGAATGCATTAACAGCTTGATTCTGGAAAACGTGCAGCCACAGCACTGTGCAGTGAAACCTGAGAGATCTCTGTTGCTTTATACTTATCTGGCTAAATTGAGCCAATTTATTTAGCCACTCAAGTGTGGACAATTTCAGCCTACAAAGAACTTCAGAAGCAAACGTTGTTATTGAGTAAGAATTCAGTGAAAGGAGACTAAACCTGCAGTGTTTCACCCTGCGAATTTAATAGGGAAAAAGTTGAAGGCAGATATTTAGAGAGTCATGGCAAGACAGCTGGAAGCTAACATTATTTGTTTCATATATATTTATTGGTGTACTGCTCTCACCTATTCCATTCAATCAAAATTTACCATGAAAATTTACACTAGGTTTCCATTTCTGGTACAAAAACACAAAGAGTGACATGACTGTGTATTTAAAAAATGGGCAGAAGTGGGAGAGGAAAAATCCATCAGTCTTTTCATAAGAGAAAGTATTTCTTATAAACCACTTTTTGAGATGAAGCTAGTATGGCTAGTAAGGCATGCAACTGGAAGTAAAGTGAAAGGCAGTAACACATTGATCTATAGCCAAGGTTCTGCCCGGGACCATGATTCTTGGCTCTGCTGGACAAAGGTCATTTGGCTTACAAATAGTTACTATCTAAACAGCAGGGACTAAACTAACACCAATAAACTGTTTGTATGGATTGTGCACAGGAAACAAGCTAATGACACACTGGATGAGAGTGTCTGTCTAATGCTGGGCTTTTGCTGCGGGCAGCTTGGAGCACAGTAGTGAAGAAAATAACTCTTTGCCATCAATTGCATTAATTTCTAATGAATCTTTTAATTCCTAGCATTAAACCCAACATATTCTAGAGTTCTACTCAGATCTTTTCTTATACCCTCTGATGCAGAATACAAGCTCAAATCTACTAGACTGCTTCCTGGAGAAAAGGAGAGGATGGTTTCAGCATAATTAGTGTTAGCATTACGTGACAGCAGAATAAATGGGGTTACTCTCAGCGTCAAGAATTAGCTGAATTGCTTGAGCATTATATAGAGTTTTCTTAAAAATTAAAGAACTCAGAAGCGAAAAAAGATCTGACTATGACATCAGTTATGATGATTAACTGCTGTTGATGCTTTAGCAGAGACATTCAGTGAAAATATAAAAAAATTTCATTCTGATTTACGCTCAAGGAATAAATGATTATTTTACTACAAGTATTGTTAAAACTAAGAGATTCTCTCTTACAAAGGTAGCATATGCAGGACTTGGGGAAACTTCATGCTTTTGCCAGCATTCTAATGAAATCACAGCTTGGGGGCCAGCAAGTAAAGCAAGAGATTTCATGCCCAGCTGTAAGAGCCAAATCCCCCTGACTGCTTCTCAGTACAATGTTTGGGTAAAGAGATGGAGGTAAACAGATATGTCAGGAGGTAAAGGGGTATGTCAGGTGTAGAGTATGAAAGTTAGTCGAGTTTTCAGCTTGAGACTAGGGTAAGTAAAGCACGTGTATGGGCACTGAAGAAATGGTGGGAAAATCCTTAATTGAGGGAGTATTTTAGATAAATTAATCTGATGTTTATTGTGGGGTCTGGGTTGACTAAAGAAAAAGTGCCAGCCTAAGGGCAGACTGTCAACTATACTTGAAGTAATTATCTACTATCTAATCTACTATTAGCCTAGTAGCCCTCTTAAAATTCCTTTGTTGTTGCAGTTTTATGAATCTGATGAATTTTAATTGGCTTCACTCATGCAGAAAAACCTGATACTCATTCAGGAACTGGTCATGAGATCACTGGTGGTAAGGGAATACTTGGCTGTGTAGTCCAGTGCAAATGCTTTGTCACAGGAGCATGAACTTGGCAAGGCCAAGATCCTCTTCTTTTGCAGTGGAGCCACAAGTGAGTTATCTGTCCCAAAAGAGTTGAATGAAGATCATTACACCAAGCCCGTGGCCACATATTCCTGATTCCCTATATAGAGAGACTATTTTAAATGTATTTATTGAGTGTCTTACAACTTTTATTGGTATTGTTTTTCATTTTTCTCAACTTCTAAGCCAAACTCTTCCAGTATCATAAGGCCGAATGTTTACGCCTCAGGGAAAGAGGAAAATTATAACTAAAGAAGTATTGAAACCATTAGGACTGGACATTAGGAATAGCTTTTCTGTGCAGTATATTATTTAATGATCTTCAAGTCATATATTGGGCAGCAATAAGAAATGCTGTAGTCCACAGGATAAGGATAATTTCCAGCTTTTGGGTGGTACACTGATGTTTCTAACGCTCCATATGTCACCAGGAAGTCAAATTTATGTCTCTTGTGCATTTTGAGTTATAGACAATATATCCAGGGGAGAGAATGAAAAAAGTATTGTATATTTTAGAGTTCATTGTATTTTTTTTTTAAGTCAGCCTCTCATAATTTTATCAAATCTTGAAAATTTTCTCATTTTCACTCATATTTTTGTGTTCCTCCTTCATTTGTTTTATTGCTTTTTACCCTATCCTCATGCTTTTTGCTGTCTAATTACCCTTGCATATCAACAGTGTTTTAGCTTGTAGTAAAGCCATAACTAACAGTGAATCTTGCCTGAACGCAATAAAGTGACACATATTACATTATTTTCCCTGTAAATAATTAATTCATTAATTGCCTGCTGAATTACTTCTGGACAAGCAAGTTGTATTTGCAGAAAAGGGTTAGCAAGTAGTGAGCAGTCAAGGTGATGAAAAAAATATGTGAAATACACATGTCATTGCTCTGCAGAGTGCAGCATAGGCTTGTTCTTGGTACTTCCTCTATCTCTGTTCCCCTGTTTAGGTAGGGGTGTGTCTGTTAATACATTGCAATCACACATCCCTGACAAAGACAGATCTGTCACCAAATGCTTAACTATTACATTGTGTAGAAAAGGAACCAGGAAAAAGTAAAATGAGCTTTTCTTACACTGCATCTTTCCATTGATATCAGTAATGCAATCCTTGTTTTCTAACCTTTTCACATAACATTTGATATATGATAGTCTTTATACAGAAACTTCAATATTATGAGAATTATTTTAACATTTTTAGAAGGTATTTGCACAAACCTTTGTCACCTTGTAGTACATACACCTAGCTTTGTCACCTCCACTTTTTTAGGATGAAAAGGCAGGCTCTGTGAAATTGTCAAGTGTTTGATGTGAATATAGTACTCAGTATTGCTATGGCTTTAAGTAATGGAATAACTACAGAGGTGCTAAACTACTGCAAGGAAACTGTTCTTCCTTCTGAAGACCCTTCACCACTCTGTACTAAGCAAACTTCAGGCACTCGGACCCATTTGGTACCTGTGGAGTTAACTAAATTAAGCTTACTTCCAGTTAGCCTCTGTCACCAGGAATGCAATTTGTGTTTACCTATATAAGGAAACCTGTTCGACCTAAAGGAGCTCGGCAGGGCTGTCTGTGCCTGCGAGAGGGGCGAGGGCGAGCGCGCTCCGCGGCGGGCGGGGCAGGGCCGGACGGAGCGCAGCCCCCGGCGGCCGCAGCGCCGCGCCGCGCCCGCCAGGGAAGGACTGTCCCCCGTCTTCTTCGGCTTCGGGAAAAGAGAAAAAAACTGTCAGGGGGAAAAATGGAGAAGCAGGTATGTCAGGCGGATCCTCGCAGCTGGGGGGTGGCGGAGTCGGGGTGCGGAGAGGGTCGGAGCGAGATTTGCCCTTCCAGCTGTTGTTCCCTCTGAATCGGCTCGAGAGCTCCATGGGGGCTGCGGAGCAAAGCGGGCGGTGCTGCGGGGGCAGCTCCCGTAACTTATCTGACATTCCATGTGCTCCTAAGTCGGATGCACCTTCGTTTTACTGCAGAGGTTCTCAAACTTTCTTAGCTCTGATGGAACACAGATGTGAGCTGAGACTGGAAATAAAGCTGAGATGCTTTGGTCAGTTGGCTGAAGTTCTGCAAATCCATGCTGTTATCATCCTAGTATATCTGGAAAAAATAACGTTTGTTATTTTCTTTAATCTTAAAATGTACACTTTGCAAAAGGTGCACTTCTTTAGCATGTCTAGGGTTTTGGCGTATTTTATTTGGATGTGTGTGAATGAAGCTAAATCAGCATGGCTGGAATGCGTTTGTTACAATACAGGGAGTTCCTGTAGCAATAAAGATTTTGCAGTGAGTTAAAAAATAAACTTCAGGTACTGTTATAGGAAATGTAAGCTAAACAGGTTCTACTACAATAGGGATTACCCAGTTCAAAATGATTTGTATTTCTTAGGAAGTATTTGCAACTTATGATAACATTTTTAAAACAGGCTTTCAGTAAAATCCTCACAAAGATGGAGAAACTTTTCCCTGAAGATTTTAGTCAGAATATAATGAAAAAACAAAGTTGAAAACTATTTTGCATTACATCTCTAGCTGTAAGAATACTGGTGTGAAGTGCATCAGGACAGCTTCTGTAAAGTACCAGCATGTTAATTGTGGAACTTTATTTAAGTTTTCTGCCATTATGGTGTAAAACATAGGGATGGAAAAATATTTTCAGTTGATCTCTTGGAATATCTTTAAGGGAAAAAAGTTGCAGAGAACTAGTCAGAAACAGGTGGAGTGCATTTTCAGAATGATTTTTGTTTTCCTGACATTAGAGTCTGATAGATACATTATTACTTTTTTCTTATTTTCATGGCAATTCATGTTTATGTGTGTACAGGCATGTGAATGCACTCATTTTGGGAAATGTAGCTACATCTTTCCTAGCAATCAAAGTGGGAAAGTAAAATTCATAGGAGGTTAGAAGCTTACCATAAAAATAATTATTTAAAAACCCTCTTCATTCTAAATAGCTGTAACTTTTATGAATTAATGTCTCAGTGAGATTAGTAATATAGTATTACCTGTTTAAAATCAATTCAGAATAAAGAAAGAATTAAAAATCAGTTGTGTTCATAGAGATTCTCCTTCATTTCTGTGTAAGATTTTTGTTAACTCCTGACTTTGAATGTTGAGTGAGGTTTTAATGGGAATGACACAGGATAGCTATAGTAGTTTCAGTAGAGACTTTTATAGGAGCTTCAACACCACGAAATACATAGCAAGTTCCTAAATATCGATTTCAGGGCTGAAGCTAATGGGTTCATTGTGATGAATCATCTTTGGTTGTGGAGGAAGCCACCACGGCAAAGAAGGCAAGGCTGGTGGACCAGAACCATAAATTTCACTTGTTGCACTTCTCGTCCTGGTGGTTTTGTGGAATATCTTTATCATTTTGAATTGAAAATGAGTACAGAGAAAGGACTTTTAACAGGGCTGTTAGTAAAGCATAAATTTAAAGGGCAAGAGAAGACTCCAGGGAAACATGCTCTTAAATCACCTTTTCAAGTTTCTGCAGGAAATTGCATTGCCCCCATCAGTTTGTCTAGCTATGTTGCAATCATTAATGGTCTTTTGATTTCCCAGTGCCAGGCAAGGTAGAAAGGTGGTTCAAAGTCTCTACAGGGTATTCTGGGTTGGCAGGAGTTTACTGTGTCCCAGGATCTGAGCAGCCGTCTGTGTGGCCACGCTGGTGCAGGGCTGGCCCAGGCTGCAGCCTGCCGGCCCCTTGGCGAGCTTTGTGGGTGTGACCCTTTCAAGGGACGCAAGGGGAGGAGTTGGTTCTCACTCCTTTCAGCCACAGCGCCTGCCTCCGACACCCACAGGAGATGTGTAATTATGTGGCTTCAGAGCTTGCAGCATCAGGGGGACCTGCCTAAAACCAGTGTCAGTCCCGGGGTTTTACCTCAGCTTGGTGCTGTGCCTGTGGTGTCGCACAAGTTTCCATTAACCCGGATGCACAAAAAGCAAATTCTTTTCAGACCAGAACTGATGCCTGGGAGATACACCCCAGGGAAATTTTATCCTTGTTTAAAGTGAAAAAATAATTTCAAAGTAAACAAAATCTAAAATATTTTTATCCCATTTAAAATATGGGATAGACCTTGTGCTCTATCTAAAATCACAAGAAAATCCAGTGGCTACGACTGGATGACCATTCTCTGGACTGAGCTCCTGCAAATCAGCCTGCTATCCTAGGCATGGGTTTCTAACCCATGTTAATAGGTGATGAGCTTTATTCACTGATTAAAGAAGAAAGAGCTAAAGGCATTCTGACCCTGTTTAAAGAATTTTTTTTATTCATTCAAGGATTCCTTTGTATTACTTTTAATGGCACAACTGTGTTCAGAGTACAGTAAGGGTGTTGGGTTGGACTGTATATTTTGAGGATGAATGTGTTGAACCCAGGTGAAGGCAATGAGCACATCAAGTCTGTGCATACACCTGTGCTGCCAGCTTTGATTGTGTAACCGAGGAAAGCAGAAATACTTGGACTTGACAGTACTGACAATGAACCAAAATATCTTCTGCCTTCCTGTTGTGTTATTGATGGGTTAATTCATGAGAACTTCATCATTTTTAAATCAGAAAAGTGCTCCATGTATTTAGCATATAGTAAAATTTTTGTTTAGAAATGAAAGAACATACTAAACTACTTCAATTTTTTTTGGCATTTAGTAATCTGCTCATCCTAAGAACAAAGTTAGAGCACTTTTTTTTGTAGGCTTGCTTGACTTGCATCTATCACCTAATTTTTGCTTTTAATTTCTGTTTTGGATATAATTTGAAACTGAGTGCTCTTACACATTGTCAGGAGGCAGTTTGGTACATCATGTTTTTTCCTGGTATCTTTACACATATTCAATTAAAAAAAAAAAACAAACCAACCTTTCAAAGGCATAATTGGAGAGCTTGAAATAATAAAGGAACATGCTGTACGAGTTGCATGTTCCCTTTACGATTTTGTTAAAGGCTTTTCCATTCCATTATGCTATCATTTCGTAGTGTAAGCATTTTATGTGGCGTGTGTGATTTCACTGCCCTTAAGTGACCTTAGTAAATTCCTTATTTCCCCTGAAGCACATACCTAATTGAAAATTGCCATCTGCAGTTGAAGAGCTCTAAGCAAGAGCCCTAAGAATAACTCAAGATGGAGATGGGTGTCTAGAGAGTGAAGCAAATAACTTTTTCTGTAGAATTCACTGTATTGCGTGAAGTAAAATACTTGCTTTGAAGATGATTGATAAGGAATTATAGGAAGGGCATCTTTATTTGTCTGCCCAGTTCATCTGCCTAACGCTGCTCTCCAGAGACCATGCAATTCACAAAAAGTGTGTGTTGCCTAATTTTTTTTAACCTCTCTTAAAACTTTCCTCTCTTCTTTCAGCCTTTGGTAAATGTATTTGGAATTTAAAGTTAAAAATATCATTCCAAGTCTGAGCTGGGCTTTCTAGTCCAGCAGCTGTCCTCATACTGCAGTGCCTCTCTTGGCTCTGGTGTGCCACTTTCAGGATACAGTTATGGTGATTGCAGTCTGCAACCACAACCTAAGAATGAGATGACGTGTTCCCCATGAGAAACCTCTGGCCCAACACTGCATTCGTTACAGCTCCTGTGAGCATAAGTGCTTAAGAGTCATGAAAATGGAGGAGGCAAAAAGCTGGACAGTGTGAAGCTGAGGAATGGCTTAAGAAGGCACTTTTGTAGATGAGAGAACATGAAACTGTGCTCTGGATTAGAAGTCTGTGACATCTGTATATTTATTCGCTATTGTGTAATGTAATTGTTTAGGACAGGAAAAATGCAAGTATTTTAATTAAAAAGGGTTGGGAAATGTAAAGCATGAAAAGTCTGTGATGAAGATGTGAAGTTTTTATCCTATCTTCCTGTGTGTTTGTTCATTCCAAAAAGCTGAGAAAACGACTGGGCTGAAAATTAGGTCTCCACGAATTCTCTAGTTCTGTGTTATCTCGCAAGTAGTCTTATTTATAGAAGTTTATCCTCTAAATCCATTTCTTTCTCTGTTAATTCCAAGTTATGTTTCAAAACCATTTATCAGGGTTAGAGCTTTGGAATACACAGTGCTTTGAGACTCATAAGGGGAAGGTATTAAAAATATTCAACTTGTGTTAAGGTCTAAGTTTACCAGCTGCTTAGGATGTATTTCCCTGCTGTTTTCATTTTTTTCCTTCATTAAAAATATTAATATTAAATCTAGGTTTTGATGATGTAGCAAGTAATTAAGGGAAGATAAATATTTCATTGCAAATTTTGTGTGACTCCGTATTATAATTTTTTTCATATAAAATATATTTTATGTTCAACAAGATATATAGAAATATACTTGAGTCTAAAAGTCTGTACAAAGGCAGATGCATGTTTTCTAATCTATTTATATCTATGATTGTAACACATCTTCAATTTCATATGCACCTCAAATCTCTGCTGAATTTTTTTAGTAAAGTTACTATTTTCATGTGATTGTGTGCACAGAGACCAGAATAATAGGTACTTGCTTTCAGGTAAATCAGTTAATATTCAGGGCTTTCCTTGAACAAATTGAGATCTTCCATTTACGGGTTCATTGGGGGTAGAAGTTAAGTTGCACTTTGTCTTTTCTTTAGTAGTTTCACTCAATGGTGTTTTTGTATTGGTCCTCTGAAAGCTGGATTTAGGGAGATGGCATATTAGAAAAAAGCAGTTGCTTTCACTAGATATCATTATATTAAGTTCAGCTTCATTTAGCATTCATAATGTTCACATTCAGTGTTATGAAAGAAAGGCCATTTTTGACCCCTCGTGCACAGTTCCAGTCATTGCAGTGGGCTGAGACTGCTCTGCTTGGTGACACAGTGGATTGCAGAGTGCTCAAGGTATCAGTTTGAAAGTGTCATGACTTGTCTGCTGTGCTCCTCCAGGGATGCATGTGCTCCTGCTGCTGAGTTTCTAACATTACAGTTTTGTAGCTGCCTACCCTGGAAAATTCCATATAAAACTTCAGATCCAGCCTCCTGAGGTGAATTTTTTTTGGACAAATTTAATTTCACTATGTATGAAACAGCACTAATGTTCCTGCTGTGTTAATTCTGTAAAATGAGTAGTTGTTTTACTATACTGTTCATACCTTAGCTGTCTCCTTCATGGGAAATTCCATCCAATTTTAGCTGAGGAGTTTATGCATTAGCAGTTAGTCATGAATTCTTACCTTAAGTACAGCAATATACCCAGGGTGGTTTGGGATATCCTATTGGTTGTGGGTTCAAAGTTATGTAGCTGTTCTTAACACTCCAGTGGGAAATTGTGGCCGTGTTGCATTTTGCCTTTGATATGTTGCCATGCCACCACCGTTAATGCAAGCGTAGACTGCAAACATCTGTTTGCTTTTATTGCACATGTGTTGCTTAAGATGTTCATTTTTTACATGATGTGAATCACTGACTCAATGAGCATGTATGATTGATTTAATAAATGAGCCTTAAATTGTGTCAATAAAGTGCATGTCCTAAAAAATTATATTTATGATATACACAGAAGATAAAAGTGACAAGTTCATGTCTAGACTTGCAAATATTTCATATTTTAGTGGGTTTTTAATGGTTTGGAGGGAGTCACAAATGTAAATACAAAAGGAAAGATTGTATGCATCCATATGTCAGACAAAGATGATAACAGAGAAATGCACCTGATAGAAAACAAAATGATGAAAGCTCTATATCCTTTGTTCTAGAATCTCACCACATTTATGGCATGAATGGAACACTTGTAAGAAAAAACGTGCATTTTGATATCACTACATATGCTCTAGAGTGCTCTCTTTAATGAAAAGGTTACCTGGATTTGGAAATAAGTTTAGCTGTTGATCTCAGCAGTTTTTCAGCAATACCCCATAGGTACACTGATGTTTTGGAGACCTGTCTTGCTGGTTCTAGCATGTATCATTCCACATTGCTGGAATGCACAACAAGATTACTTTGGTTTGGATTAATGGAAGTGAGTGAAATGACTTACAGTTGTTAGCTTGCATTTTAATTTTGGAGGTTAAGCTAATGTGCCTTGAAGGTTTAATTCATATGTTTCTCTACCATGAGGAGTCCAATTTGGACAATTTCTCTACCATATGAGAACTAAAGCAACAAAACACAAGGAGAAAATAGAAGATTACAGTTGAGCAGAACCATCAGCTGAAAGGCCTTTATTCCCCCACAGACATTTTAAAGTTGGTATGCAGAATTGCTATAATATAATAAAAATTAAAACAAAAAGCTCTCTAGAAAGGGCTTGCAAAACCAAGAAGTTTAATTGATGGAGTCAGTATCATCTGCCAAGTTTCCAGTACAACACCCAGGCTGAGGGAGGTAGAACTAAATTTGAAAGTTATTTCACTAGCTGGCAAGCTGGTCTGAAATCAAGAAGATATAATGGAATCAAAAGAAGCATGAATTTCTATAGTCAGAGAAGAAAATATAATTTATTTATAGAAAATAGGGAATAATTCAGTCAGCAGGAGTATCTGTGGGCTACCGCAAATTACAAAATGAATGCAAGTTGCTGATGAGGCAAAATGCTAAAATGTAAAAGCCATTCTGGGAGTCATTCCTGAAGGTATTATCAACAAGAGGATGAGAGGTAACTATTTTGCCCTGTTTTTTGTGATAAATGACATCCCAAATTGTTCACCCAGTTTTATTTTTGATACTTTAAGAAATACAGAAACAAACTGGAGAGACACTAATGGAAAGCAAACCAAAAATTGTACTAAGGAAATGTGACATAGATTGCAGGAACTGAGTGTGTTTTATTGAAAATCTGGATTCCCAGTGTGTCCTGTACAAGAGTCTTATGAACCAGTATTCTGTCCATCTGCCTTCACCCAGAGGTCCAAGGAGGAGCTGAGCTTTTGCTGCTCCCCACTGCTGCCTTCGTAGAGAACAAAAGGTGAACACATCCAGTTGCAGCAGCCACCCCTGAATCTGGCAACTCATTGGTTTCCCTATCAAAGTGCTACTTGCATGAGCTCAGCTTGGTGAATTGCTGTCTAGAAAAGAGAATAAATAACACAGACATGGTTATAAATGTGACAGCAATTAATTGTTCTTCATCTCTGAGGATGGAACAAAAGGCAATTTGCAGTAATGGTGGGTTTCATTAGATTCCACGAAGAACTCTACAGCTGGTATTTAGGCACTGTGATGGGTTACCCAAAGAAGCTGCCAGGTCAGTCTTTGGAGATTTTTCAGACTGAACAAAATATTTTTTGTGGAGGGTCTAAGTGTAGTTGATCCTCACGGTGAGCAGGGAATGACTCCACAAAGACCTTTTCAGTCTTCCAACTGTAGTTGCTTGCTAGGACTTTGGCTGTGTCCCTAGCATGGAATCTAGAAATATTTTCCAGTTTCAGACCTTGGCCTGTCTCATGTCCGTGTCCCAACACCTTATCAGTGCTTAAACTGGGCCTGCATTTTCCTTTCATGTCCACTTCATGCCTCCAGTTTTCATATTCTAATCAGGTGCTAGTAGATCAGCAGTGAGACTGGTGTCTCACAGCTGGCCCTCACTGTAAAGAAGAGCAGGTTCAGCATCAGACTGGGATCCTCAGTACCATAGACTCACTGCTTTAGAGTTTGGGAACTCTGAATGACTATGTTACTTTAGCTTCTACCCAGCTATAAGTCTCAAGAGTTATTTCCAAGGCTCCCATTTAGTAACAACAAATACAGAGATTACATGAATGCATACAAAACCTAATAAAATCATGGTACAAGTGTGAGTAGTTACATGTGTGGAAATGATGCCTTTAACCACTGCCATTTACTCTATAAAATACACTCCTTTTTCTCTTACTCTGTAGATCATGTAATATAGCCATGAAAACTGGAACAGCACAATCTCTGTAAAATAAGCAAGAACATAACTACCTTAAATAAATGTGGGATTATGTGAGTGGAGGAGAGGAGGCTGGTCTCCACAGCACTGAATCTAAGTAGGAGGTAGATTGGATGGATACATGACAAGGTTCTCCTTGGAGAACAAATTTGGTTTGTTGTGTAAAATGTGTTATTGATGTGCTATGGGCCACAAATGAGTCTGTCTCCCCCGTCTGTGTGGCAGTGCTGAGTCATTGATTACAGTCAATCGATGCTGTTCACTGCAGTGCCATATCCATTAATTTCTCTGTGAGAGTACAAGGCATAGCATTCAATCAATAAGGTCCCAGATTAAAGGCAATGATCCAGGAAAAGGAGGATGTAAAAATAGAAAAACAGGGAAATGGAAGTGAGATTAATTTCTTCTACTTGATACTTCCCATAACCTTTTCATGACTCAGCATTTCTGAGGTAAGCTACTTTGTGAGATCATGATTCATGAGGTTTGTTTACTAAATGGATTCCTTAATGATGGTTAAATTAATTGTTAGTGTCTAATTAATGAAATGGCAAATGCTGAACTGTTGACCTTCCTAAAACTGGAAAATTATCTCATATTGAGATTTTAAAATATAGGTGAATATTTTTGTTAGCAGTAAACCTTTTTACTATCACAGTCACCCATTTTAATCAGTCCATCTGTTCACTTGTCTTTGAATGCTTCAGTCTGATTTGGAGGAGGGTGCAAAGGTGTTACAGCAGACGTATCTGCTCACCAGAGAGCAACCTGCTTTCTACCACACAGTTCAAGGACATCTCTCAGTGGCAGAGCCTGAATGTGCTTTGCTCCTCCTTTCATAGCTGGGGCTGTTCTCCAGAACTCTTTTTCAGGCCAGTATTTAGGCAGACTGGCGAGACAGTCACTCTGAATTTCACAGCTCTCTGGGCAAAGACTGTGGTTGACTGGGGACTCCATCTTGCAAAAGGGATGCCATAATGCATTCTGCTCATTCCTGTTGGAAATTTACTGTCTTCCACAGTGGTTTCTGTCTTAATTCAGTCCTTATTCTGAGCACAGAGGGAAGGAACGTTGTCTCAGGCAGCCAATGTGTAACTGTTAGGAAAAATACTTGGTTTGTGATGGCAATAATTACTACAACCGTTAATTACTGTATTTTTGGGAGAGAAGGGTATTATTTCATATTCATAGGCAACATCACTCTACAACTCCTTCTGAGGTTTAGAAATTTTCCATCTAAAAATAATTGACAAAAATTAAATTGAACAAGGGTACTAAAATATTCAGTAATTTTAGTCAACTGTATAGCCATATGTCTATTCCAACCCAGCTTTTGACATCTTGCCTAGAAGAAAATACTCTTTAAAATGTTTGGACAGACTACATCTAAAGCTAAAGCTTGTTTGAAAGATGACATTCTTCTGAGCAAGGTTCAATATTTCTCCTAGATCAGGATTGGGTCAGTGGTTTTTCATGGTTTTATAGTCTGAAAAAGAAAATCTGAACAATAATGTGCAAATATGGAACCAATATTTAACAAAAAACATTCTGTACTTTCTACAGTACTGTGTCTCAGCATTTTTCCTCCACTGAAATTATTTAAAACTAGATTGAGAAAGATGTGTGCTGCAACCTAGGTTTTGCTGGACTTCAAGGTGTGTGAGGTGTGATGTTAAGCCTTGACTGCTGTGCCTGTTGCAGTCACTCCCCCAGACCAAGACTTACAACACCCCCATTACAGGGGGTGATGGGCTGCCCTCTTCTGATATCCAGAAACTTCCCTATCTTTCTTTACTGCCAGTGCATAGTTCCGTTTGCTTGCAGTTTTCTTCCAAGTGTGGTTGCTAGTTAGTATTCTCTCAAGAGCTGGACAAAGTTCATTGATTTATAAGCCCAAGAAGAGATGCTTTAGATCTTCTCTATCTTTTTATTACTAACTTGCCCAGGAAATGCAAGATGTGTGCTGGAAACCTTCCTTCTCCTAAAGAGGCACTGCTATGGCCACAAGGTGACATATCTGTGTGAATATAAACTAAGTCCCTCCTAGAGTGCCTGTGTCACTGGAAGAATGATGTCACAAAAATCAGGACTCTGTGGTCCTCTGGGGAGAGCTGTCACCAAAGGAAGGGGGTACCCTGGCTTGTGGGCCTAACCAATGTCACTCTTACGTTTTACATTATGAGGATGTAGACCCAGAAAATCAAGGACTTTTTCTGCCCACAGGGAGGCTGCAAATGTGACAGATGGAAAAGTAAGACTAAATCAAAACTGGCTTTCAAAAGCCTTAAAAGCTCCTTCTGGGGCTTTCATTTACTTGAGTCTCTTGGATTATGAATAGGTGGAGATAGCAACCAGGTACTGAGATCTTTGTATAAGCATGGAACCTGATTTGTGTTTTTCTTGGATTTTTATAAAACAAAGTTTCTCCAAATTAATCAGTCTTTCACTGTAATTGTTTGGTGCAGACTCTGAAGAAGTCGCTGTTGTTTCCCCCTGGTTCCTAGGCCTCGTGTTTAAGCCACTGTTTGTTTTTTAGTAGAGGGTGAATGGGGATATATCTGTTGTGCTGGGAAGGTGACAGTGTTACACATTCCCACTAGGAGAAACCTTTCCCAAGGCCTATTCTTCTGTACCTTTGAAATTATATGGTCTAACTCCCTTGGAGTATTCTTTCTGGTGATACATCAGCTGTGGCTAAGGATTCCTTTCTCAGAATGATCAGCGTTTTCAAAGCAGTAATATTCATCTGCTGGCAATTCCTAAGGGAAAAGGGGTTAACTCATGAACTGTGGGGAGCAGAGAACCCGATGTTCATGGGACCACAAGATTTCAAGGCTCTGAACACATAAATTAATAGAATAGTCTATGTGAAGTGAGATTGACCTCGTTTTTAAAACTTGCAGGTGTGTAATGGAATCTCTCTGTATTATCAAAATTCATCAACAGTAACAAATACATGTAAGAGCTGAAGGCAGTTTTTTTATTGTTTCCTATATTCACTTTCTACTACCTGCCTCTGTTTTCTCATGCTCTCAGATGGATAGAACTTTTTTCTTATGTACAGTGGCAACCACTATAGGTTATGTTGAACATTTGTAAATGAAGAATGACTTTTCTGTTCTCAATTACACTGATTTAATTTGTCTTTTTAGTTTCTGTGAAACTGCAGGGAGAAAGGAGCTTTTAAGATACTATAAAAAGTGAAAGGATTGCCTTTTTCTGTTATGACTTGTTAGAAGCCCACACTTGGTTTTGGACAAAGGACTCCAGACAGCTGGCTTCTCTCCAAAGTGACTTCCAACTTTATTCTTAAAGGAAGAGATCCCAGGTGCAGGAGACTGAAGTAATAGGGAATCAAATATTAAGACTGTCTTTTTTTTTTTTTTTTTCTTCTACAGCATGTTTCTTTTTTCTGCCTAATGTAAGATAGGTATAATTCCAATCTAATTTACAATTGCAATGGTAAGTATACTTTCCTTTTGACTCTTCAGATGAAAAATACTGCTGTGCTGAACCCCACTGTTCATGCCTCTTATAAAACAAAAGGACATTTGTTCTTCTGCCCTTCCACAAAAAAGACGAAACATCTTTCTCTTTCAAGAGATACTTCACCATATATGTTGTTCTAGAATTAAGATGCAAGCTAATAAACTGAAACAGTAGATTGTATGGTGTTGCTTTTGCAGTGCACTGTTTATCTGCTACAAAGAAAGGTGGTTATAAGGAATACAACTGTCTGAAAAGAGTTCAAAAGCACGAAAGAGGAATTATTTACAGTATTTCATCCCAGCATGTTTCAAAGAGGATGTTGAATGAGTATTACAGAAGCATTCAAACTGCACTGATCAGCACACAAATTAATATATGGTGTGTGACAATTTTTGGGAGAGATCTGTATCCAATTATAAATTCCTCTTCAGTTTATGACTAACATTTATGGAGTAGTCTTTCAAGGGAAGTGGTGAAGCATTGTATACTCAACTGTTGGCAAATGAGGTCTGCAAAATGTTTGAAGGCTCTTCAGGAAGCAGATCTGAGAGAAGCAGTGGCATGGATGTGATGACATGGCACAGTTTCCATGTCTCAATTCTGACTTGTATTTTAACAGTTGTGCTGATACAGAAGCACCAGGTTGGACCAAATTTACAGCATTCAGAGTAAATTAACTACTTCCTCCAAGTCTATTTTCAGAGAATTTTCAGATTGGGGTTGTTTTTGTTGTTGTTGTTGTGTTTAATTTGAAAATATGTATGCATTTGAGATTCAGGGAATTGTGTGACAGTTTACCTAGGGATGGAATCACTGTTCAAAGCACAAGAAATAACAAACTCTGAAATAGCAAATATCCCACCAATTACATGACTGGTCTGTGTTACAAGAAAGAGAAAAAAGGTGATACATGTGGTGCCTCTATTACATGGGGTGACATTAGAACCCACTGTGGTCTTTGTAGCTTGCCTATAAAGAACATCTCAGCCACTCACTCAGAAATATGGCAAATAGCCATATCCCATATTTGCTGAAGCCCCTGTGAGTTATTTAGATATTTCTGGTTTGTGTTGTTTTATTATATTTTTCATCTACTCTTTTTGGTTGAGAGCATGAGTTGGTCAAAACATTTTCTTGGAAGGATTGAGTAATTTTGACAACACCTCTATTATAAAAAGGCTCTTCATTCTTAAGAACAGCCATTAAAATGGAGGGTGTGGAGGAGAAACAGAGAAGCTGGCTTCACAAGTGCATATGAATTTGCTCTGATTCAGTCTCTTGGAGTCATATCAAGTTATTGACAATATGGGATTTTAACCCTGAGTCTGCCATGTCTTGAATAAGTGACCCAGTCCCTAGCTGCTTTGAGTTGCTCCAGGCAGTCTAATGTCATAATTTGTGTAATCATCTTACTACTTCTTTTCAGAAGAACTCAGAGCACACATCTCAAGTGATTTTTGTAAGCATTTTATCAGAGTCTGAAGTGAGTGAGTTTTCCTTTCTGTTGTCTTTCTCTGCTTCAGATCACCATAAATTTAGCTAGGTGTATAATAATGCATTTCTGAGAGCAAAACTTTTTTTGTCGCATTTTAACGTTGTCAATATGAAGTATTTTGTCTATAAAGCAATTTTTCCTGTGACTCCTTTCTTCGCACTAACTTTAAAAAAAAACCCCTAGTCTGTTGGAATTATGGCATGATGAAGCAGGCAAATGTGGTCCTATAAGGCAAATAGCTCTGCAGCAACGACTCTGTAAGGGAAGTTGAAGGGACCTTGTTTTATGTCAGACTGGTGCAACTGGCAGCTTCTTATACAATGCTGTTATGTTCCTGGAACAAGTTCAAATGGCTTTTAATGGGGGGGCCCTTAACCATGTGAGCTACCAGCTCTACTCTTATGATCTACCACTCAAAAGTGACTGGATTAATAACAGGGCACCAATGTCTCTCTTGAGTCCTTTCTTTTGAATAGGATGGCATCCTGATTTATCTACAGCTTCATCAGCCTGTCTCCTTGTCTGAAGCCCTGAGCATTTGTCCTCACTTATGCAGATGTTGTTTTTGCTCAGGCTGTGATTCCCTTTTTTAAGAAACGTGATCACTCTTTGCTGAAAGCCTGTTTATTTGGTAAACTTGACCTCTGGCTCAGCAAGGATTGTATCCTGTTAGGAAGGAGGTTGGTTGAATGTAGCAACTTTACCTGTTGTTTTTCAGCTGTGTGCATGGACGGTCATGCTGAGAAAAGTAGCATGTCACTCCCACTGTAATGGGGTGCTGTGCCTACAAGTGTGCCTGCACCAGCTACATAAGCTGTCTGTGATGAATTCATATCACTGGCCAGTTTTACAGCACTAAAGGACTTTCTCTCAGAACCAAGTGGTGCAAAGAAATTACATGTCTCGCACACAAAGTTTCAGTGTTTAACAATTAAAAAGGACTCAAGTTTATTGTGAATATTACTTGCTCTGTTAGGTCACGTGGACAAGAACAGGGATCTAACACCCTGAACTTGCAAACATTTACACACTTGCTTAACTTGACTGTGTAGCATAGTCCTGTGTGGGTTAGTAGGTCTGTAATCATGTAAGAAGGTCTTCTTAGAACTGAAGCCTTGTATTTGATTCTCAATAGTATTGCAGAATAGCTTAACAGACCATACAGGCAGCTAGATGATTTTGTTCATCTGAATTTTGGACAGATGGCAAGGAGCCTATACACTGTAGACTGAAAATATCAGAGTAATACCTCCCTATACGTGTACCAGAGTAAAGTGTCACAGCAGGATGCAGAAAGACTAGAACACAAAATATTTTACAGATGTTACTTTTCCCTTTTGCTCTTCCCACAGTTCTGATATTGCTCTTCCCACAGTCTTGAGATTGACCCAAAAATGTTTTGACAATGTTAGAAGTTGTTTGCCTCCCTTTACCTATCAGAATTTGCTAACCAGCATTTTCACACAAGATTTGAGGTGGAATGTTGTAAAATTATGTGCTTTGAGTCTGTAAAACTCTGGACTCTGTCCAACAGACCATTTTTATATAGCTTGGATCCTTTTCAGACGAACAGGATCTGTACCAGGGTGCAAAATTGTAGATGCATTCTTTAAAATAACTACAAGTTGGCTTTCTGCCTTTTCTGGGAGTCTGTCAAGACTCCCCCACTGGTGCCTAGGAATGTATTTTTGAAACAGGAATTGTGAGTGCCAACAAAGTAACAAGTTTAAAGGTAAGCTTTCTTTCCTGTGGCAGTCTGAGAATTTCTTTGTAACTTAGTGGCTTTCTAAGTAAAATGGGTGGGGCACTTAATCCTTCTGGATCTACATATCTGTTATCTCAGCAAATAAATATTTTTATGATTTATAAAAGGCAAATATACCATAAGGATTTTTTTCCTCTTTAGTGGTAGACCAACTTCCTAAATCTGTGATGTCATTGCCAAATTTGCAATATAGAAATTTGTTACTTGATATGTGCAAATTACTTCAATCCAAGCCTCCTCCAGAAATCTTCTGCTGTGGGTAGCAACTCTTGTGTACCCACCCATCTGGGGAAAACTACTCCATCTCCTTGCAAGCATTTATTAGTTGCACTATTTTCCTGCTTCTTCACATTTTTTGCCCTGTATTTTTAAACCCAGAACTTCTGGATCTTCATTGTTCTCTGTCCTTTACCTTATGCGATCAACTTTAGCTCCTTCACCTTAGCTGTAGCAGTAGCATATGAAAGTTTTTATCTATCTCCATGGCTGGATTCAGCTAAGAGATACTTCAGGCAAGGAGAAAAGTACAAGTGCTGGTGGTAGGATAGGTAAGAGAGGGCTGAATATGTTCTTTTTATTCTCTCCAAGGTAAACAGGTAGGTGAGAAGAGGGAAGGCTCATATGCAAGGGTATTCTACAGAAGAAAAAAATGATGAGTGGCAACTGCTTTGCCCCTGACCAGTTAGCAAGGGAAAATGGTTCCAGATTATATTCCACCAATGTGTCCTTTTAGACTTAAGAGGGAAATTTGGCGAAGTAGCAGATTGACTCACTTAATTCTCCTTGCTACACAGCAATACTAGGGATGCTAGCAGAGACTGAGTGAACATCCTCCATGTGTCTGTCGTGCTGAACAGGAGTAACTATGTCTAGAAAGTGTGTCATATTTAAACTCATGCCATTTTTAAAATTCCAAACTTGCCTCAAGTAAATTGTCTGATTTTTGATGATTTTTGATTGATTTTGATTAAATTTGGTGATTTTTGTCCTGAAGTTGGCAGGGGAAAGGTTGGAGTCTTTGCTACTGTTAATTCTGAGAATGGACTGTGGCAATTGCAACATCATGAAATTATATCCCAAATGTGCAGGCATATGCTTTATGAAGTTTCTCATGGATAAGAAAGGTTGTCTTGGGAGTAAGCCCTCTTTGAGTTCCTAGTGATATGTACTATGGCTCTAGAAAAATACACAAACTCAGGTTGCCTTTAAAAGTTTGGGAATGGTGTAATCAAAGTCAACGTTTGCAGAAGTGGTTAGGAGTTTTGGTCCCTCTAAATTAATAGAGGTACAGTCTACTGCCAAAAAAATAAGAAACGTAACAGCCTAGCTGCTTGCCAGCATTTTTCATGCCTTAGGAGACATTCCTTTTTGTTCTTTTTCTTCTGAATATAACTCAGGTTTGATGAAAGTAATTATACCTTTGCACTGGCCCTGGCTAGATTTTTCTTTTCGTAGCAGTTCTGTGTTTCAGAATTTGGACTGAAATAGAAGTGATAACACTCTTAATACTCCAGCTGGTGCTGAACAATGTTTGTAGAGCATCAAGGTCTCCTCTGTTTCTCACTCTGACACCCCAGTGAATAGATTGAGGGTGAACTTTCACAACCAGGCAGATTACCTGAACCAACCAAAGAGATATCCCATGCCCTATAAATTCATGCCTCACCATAAAAGGGAAAATAGGGAGATACAGGGAATTAGCCATCTTTAGCTCAGGAACTATCTAGGCATTACTCTACCCATGGGAAATGGTGAGTGATTGCTTTTGCATTGCTTGTTTTTTCCTGCCTCCCTCTCCCTTTTCTTCCACTTATTCAACTATATTTTTTATTTGTTTAATCTTTTGTGTTTTCTTGTTGTTGTTGTTTTTTTCCTTTCTTCTTCCCCCATCCCAGTGAGGGTGGTGAGTGAATGACTGTGTGGTGCTTACCTGCTCACTGGTGTTAATCCTCAACAGCCATAGGATTGAGCTACTCATCCCCAGAAGATTCTGGCATCATCCTTGTCTTGATGCATCAAAATCTTCTGATTTGCACTCTTAAAAAAATAAATGTGTGCAGATGTGAATATACAGGTTTGTGTGTGCATCAGTGAAAGAAGGAAAACAATTGCTGAAGTGGAGCCCAACAGTCTTTTAGTATTAGCACTTCTTTTCCATTCATAAGCACTTTGATAACTATCTCCAGCAAAGGGCAAAACACTTTTAGAGGCTTATTTTAAAGTGAAAATGAGACTGCTATATTTATGGAACTAACTTTGGATTCCTTTAAGTCCAAAGCTGCCTCACAAGCAGGCCGTCTTCCATATATTTTCATATTTTTCCTTCCAACCTTTGAATTGTTATCTGTTTGGGGTTTTTAAAAGTAAAAAAGTAAATAGATTTTGGTTATGTCTGTATTTATTACATCGTTTTGCTCCGTTAAATTGTAGCAGTTTTAATGGATAAAATCTAGATAAGCAAATTCAAGAGGAATATTTGTTGCTGGGTAGTCATCTTTGATTTTAGCCTTTTTGCAGTATGATTATAAAAAAGACAACAAGGAGAGTATGAAAGCATGTTCTTCAAAGTTGTAACTTTAGTCATTTTTGAGCACACTTTCTAAGCACTGTCAAGTCAATGTTCTGTTTCAAAGCTTGAAAACCAAAGTTGACAATTCTTTTCATTGTTTATAGAGTTGTAGAGGAAAGATATGCTTTGAATTATGTTTGAATAAGATCTTAGAATAAATAGGGATGTGACTTGGCTCTTAGTTCCACTGAGTAGAAAGAGAAGCATGCACAATAAAATACAGAATTTGAATATTTACTTAATGAGGGAAACAAATGAAATTTCCATGCTTCTTTGGTCTTTTACAAGTTCTGTATAATAATCATAACAGGAAGTGCTGTAAGTTTCCATAGGCTGTGAGGATTACTATCAAAAAATCAAATGTAACTGAATCAATATGGAAATCCTTATTAATAAACTTGATTAATTTGATTGCTAATTTTTAATTAAAGTACCTCCCTAACTGTAAAAAAGAGGGTTTTTATTTAAAGATTTAAAATAAAAACATAGTAAGTAGTAAAAAGAATTTTCTGCCTGAAAGTAAAATGACTATCCCTTTATTTTTTTAAATACTTTTCTTTCCCCCTGTGAACTACCCAGCATGTTAAGCAAGCACAATGTAAGAATGTTTCTTACAGTGTTTCAGCAGGAAATATGTAGCTTTGGTTGTATAAAATGACAGTGGTCAGGAAGGTAAATGTATTGAATTACTCCATTAATAGAAAGGAGACGGTATTACGGTAGTTTTCCCCCAGGCACTGAGTTTCACAGGTGCTGTAATCATGGTGGGCTACAATGATAGTACTGTAAATGTAAAAATAACAATATGCAATTAGATGAATTTTTGTGTGAAATGTGATAAATCAAGGAGTGGAATTTGTCAGACATCAATTCCCTAACAGCAAGAATGTTTATCTAAACCACAAAAACCTCACAGCTGAAATCACTATTTTTTCATGTTTTCACTCAGATCACAAGAGATATATTAACAGCACAGTTCTGAGAAAGAAGCTTTTTGGTCTCTTTTTGCATTCATTAAAAAGCACTTGTTAGGTAGGCATGCTTTTGGCAATATCTGTACCTTCATTTGCATGCTTTCTGAAACATGTCATTTCACATTTCACTGTGAGTGAAATAACACTACCTGTCATTTACCTCCCAGTTTGGGAAGGGTAGAGTTGAGAGATAATTAAGGAAACTCTTGCAAAGAATTCTGCACACCCATCATTCTTGGTCTGTGGGAAGTGTTTCTTAAGAGAGGATGCTGGTGTTAAATGAGACATACTATCTAGGTATCACTGCATTTTCTTTGATAATGGTAGAAAATACGTTGTTGAGAAATGCGTAACTGAGAAATGTGTAACTGCAGTGACAAAAATGTTACCTTAACCATGACCTGATATTGGAAATCACTGTTTTCCTGGGAATCACATTTTCTTCAGGAATTTAAGTATTTTAGGTCTTAATTTCTTGTTTGCTGAAGAGAGGTGTTTGTTTTCAAATACAGAAGTAAAATTACCAAATGAGGCATGTACAGAAATGTGTTGTGAATGACCATCCAGCTTCCCTTGAGAAGTGATGTCTGGCCATAAGGAGGTGCCCTAGAAGCATAAGTGAAGGTCAAGAGAGCAGCAGCTGGGCTGTGCCAAGACACCTTTGCCTGTCCCAGTTCTGAGAGATCATTTCTGCCCTGATGGTACAGGCCATGATGTGACCCTCAGCTCAGGGGATAAAATGTCCCCATCATCTTTTGGGTGCATATAAGTTCTAAGTCTGAACTGTGCAAGCACTGAGCTGTTGGTGCCCATCTTCTTAGCACCTCTCCTTGGCTGATGGAAATCTTCCAAGGTGCAATGGCTCCCCAGCTTCCTATGTAGTATTTATGCAGAGGGCTGTCAGCTGAATGTGACCACTGGGGTAACAAGGAGTCCATCTGCACACATGAGGCACACTGATTATTAAAAGTGATATTTTATATTTTACAGCATTAACATTCTCCAGAGATTGCTACATTTTTGTCATAAAGGAGCTAAAAATTTTACCTTTTTTCTTTTCCTTCTTTTTTGAACTTGATTCCCACTGAAGAATGAATAATTAAACTGATATGGAGATTCCCCCTATCAAAACACCAGACAGTGCCTCTCCATTTTCTTTTCCTCTTCGTGGTGTGTCATTCAACTACGTAACATTAATTTTTCTTATCCTGTTGAGTGCTCTGCAGACTCAGGTTCAAAGCACAGAGAATATGTTCAAAGCTTGTGATTATGTCTCCTGTTCCTTGTGACCCACTCTGGGAGCCTGGGCCATGGAGGATGAGATGCTCTCCCTCTTCAGAGGCTGTATGATGCCAGGACTGCTGAAGCAGACTTCAGGTCCCACTAAATACAGTGCTCCTGTGTTATTTGCCCCTAGGACTATGAAGTGCAGACCAACCCCATGGTCCATCCTGTAGGTGACTTCAGGGGACTGAAACCCCAGGGACAAATAGCTCACTTCCTTGGGTGATAGTCCCAGAGAGCTGATGTAGGAGTGGTTGACCTTGGGCCTAGGTTTACTAGCCTGTATGTTGCTGTTGCCTGAAGGTGGTTGGGTTTACTGGAATGCAATAAAAATGCTTGAACATGAAAGGTAGGTAAAGTAACATGGTTAATATGTGAATTGTTAACCAGAGTCAGACAACAAATGTCTGTGGTGGGTGCAGGACTCTCCTGCCAGTGTCTGAAGTGGAAATCAAGTTTCCATTCAATGGGGCTCTGAGTGACACCCAGGATACAGAAGGAAAACAAACAGTGACGATTATCTTCCTTCTGAAGCAGCTCCAAAGTGAATATAAACACTGACTGTTTAGAGACCATCAATTAAGCTAAGAAGTATTTAGAGCAGGTGCAAGAGAGATAACAAATGAAAAGAGAACTTTATAGTTGTGTGTATTTAAAACAGTTTGGCTTTTTTGATGTTGTGTTTACAGGGAAGAGTATTGACTTGATAGTTGGAGCCTGGGAATCCTTTATGAACTGTTTTTAGTTTGATAAACACAGTGCAAACATCAAGAGGAAAGGCCTAAATGATGGGAACTTTAATGCTGGGGATGCTTTATTTATCACTGCAGTAATATTGAAAGAACGTTTGAACTTACAGAGAGAGGTTTATGGTCTTGTTAACCTCTGGTTTATTAAGGTAGAGTTATGCAACCTTTCATATTCTGAACTCCCTGGTAGTGTCTAGAGGAATTGCTGAGAATAGGGCTTTCTCCTGTTAGTCACTTCGTATGATGTGCTTCCTCAGAACTTGAAAGCCACTTCAGATAAAGGGTAGGAGAAGAGGAAACATTCATTATCTTGACTTTACAGAGGAGAATCTGAGAAACACAGAAGCAAGGGACAGAGATTTTACAAAAAGGTACAACGTTTCAACCAAAAGAAAATTAAATTGACTTTTCATAAAAGAATTCTGCAGATGAAACAAAAAGCTGAACCCTCATCTCCCAGTAGCAATCGAGGATAAATGTGGATCAATGTAGCTTTTTCATCTCTAATCTTGAAAAAGTCTTTTATGTCCCTTCCTAAATAGGTAACAGTATGAATTTTATCTTTTTGTTTGTTTTTTAACATCTCTTGTCCTTTATTCTTTCAAGATTTATCTGTCAATATTCTGCCCTTTCACACTCTCCACAGTTTGTTCGCTCATTGAGATTTAATGAACTCTACAATAGGTTTCTCAGCTTTGTTTTCTGGAACAGCAGCTTTGCTGTTGAGGGCTAAAGGTGGTAGTAGGAATTACTTCAGGTGTTAATAGGAAGAGTGGCCCTGGCTTACTGAATCACTTAGGGAAAGCCACTTGATCTTCTGGCCAGCTCAACTGTTAAATCAGTAAGCAGGAAGACTGACCACTAGATCATCCATCCAAGCCAACCATCCCTTGGTAAATGTATTACCATGTTGAACTGAACCGTGGCTAGCAGAGGTGAAGCAGCCCCACCAGCAGTGAGCTTTGAGCTGCACCCGTGCACGGAGAGCCCGTGTTCCATGACTGATACTGGGGAGTGCTCTGCATGCCTGGGGTGGGGCACAGCAGAGGGCTGGGGGTACATTTGAGGTAGCATGTGGCACAAGCATGCCAGGGCACTGTGGTGCACAGCAATGCTGGGGCAGGACTGCCTTCTTCCCTGTCCCTTTGCAACTCTGCATGATGGCAAGGCTGTACCAGGGAGAGGTCTGGTGGAAATATTGTATGGTGCATCCTATTCCATACATCTCGTATCTTGTGACAACTGTGTTTGGTAAGGCCAGCCAGTCTGCCCAGAGTGGCTATAAGATGACATCCTTGCCTATGGGAGGGTGGAGGTGAGAAAAGGAGGCTGTGGTGTTTGTGAGGAAAAGCTTTGGTGGTGGATGGCTTCTGTGAGAAGCTGCTGGAAGATTCCCTGTGTCCAGCCTCCTCAAAGATGGACCTGCTGCTGGCTGAGTCCATCAGCGATGGTGGCAGCACCTCTGTGCTAACTTATTAAGAAGGGGAAAGCTGTTACTGCACAGAAACAATTGCAGCCAGGGAGGAGTGAGAATCTGATAGAAACAGACCTGCAGACACCAAGGTCAGTGAAGAAGGAGGGGGAAAAGGTGCCTCAAGTGCCAGAAGAGAGATTCACCTGCAGCCTGTAGTGCAGACCATGCTGAGGCAGCTGTGCCCCTGCAGCCCATGAAGATCCCTGCTGGAGCAGAATCTGCCTGCAGCCTGTGGAGGACCCCACACCAGAAGAGGCAGGCTCCCAAAGGAGGCTGTGACCCTGTGGGAACCCATACTGAGCATATTCCTGAAGGACTGCACCTCATGGAAGGGACCCACACTGGGGCAGTTTGTAAAGAACTTCAGCCAGCTGAAAGGACCCATGCTGGGAAAGAGTGTAGGGGTCCTTCCCCGGAGGAGGAAGGAGCATCAGAGGCATCTGATGAACTGATTGCAACATCCATTCCCCATCTCTCTGTGCCCCAGGAGGGGAGAAGATAGAGAATTCACAAGTGAAGTTAAGCCAGGGTCAGCCTACTAATGCCAAGAAACTTGATGTTATTGTGGTTTTTTTCTCATCCTTCCATTGATAATCTCCCTGGAAAATCCCAAGAAAACACTTTTTAGTCCTGATTACTAAGGGAGAACTTTCTAATACTGGGAATGATTAAAAAAAAATAAAAATCAACTGGTTATACCAGCAATGAAGCAAATGTTCCTAGTGGATTCATCCCGTGTTCCAGTGCCCCTTGTAGGGGCAACCACGTCACCCAAGAATCCCTGTGCTGACCAAGTGGGAAGGATGATGTGAGGATGAGTTTTAGGGTAAACAGGAGCTGAAGCCTCATGGACTGGTTAAATTACTTTAACATCATCTTATCCCTAACACAATCAGGCATGCATAAAGACACATGGGAACATACAGTTCTATACCATGGTTGAACATATGCCTTTATTAATGTAAAAAAGACAGAGTTCTATTTCAGTCAAGCATAATATAGTTTGCTGTTAGATTCACAGTTATACTGGATGCATTTATACATTTGGTTTTAGTTTATCTCAAACTGCTTTGCCATTTTTAGGCCTCAAATACTTATAAAATCTATAGAATTTTTTTTAGCCAACCAAATTGATTCTGTGATCCTTATTCGTTATTTTTTTATGAAATAAATGTTTTACATGGAAGCTACTTCAAATTCTTTCTGCTAAATTCTAGTTTCCTCATATATGTAAAGGAAAAGAAAAACAGGGGTGAAACATTTAGATTCGTACTTTCAGTGTGTTATAAACAAGAGATGTGAAACCACTAAAGCAAGACAATGTTTTCTATTTGTATGCATACAAAATGTATAATTGCGGTGCTTTGAGTTTAGTTTTGAAAGTAAATACAGATTTAATCAGCCTTGAATAAAATGTGGCATATAAATATACTATCACTGTTCTCTAAGGTAATCTTTAAAATAAAGGGCTGCCTTATAATTTCTAGTAGGGTGTGGCAGCCCAGGTGTGAGTTACAAATAAGTCATATATGCTGATGCCATTATATATCTCGCCATATGAATTTGCAAGATATTCTGCTAACTACCATGAGGATATTATGTACTTTTAAAATGCCAAATTATTTTACCCTCTGTAGTTATAATTTAAATTTTCAAACATTAAAATTATTAGGGAATTAAGGATTAAAATAGTCTCAAAATTAGTCTCCTGGTATCATTCTAATATAGGGGTATTTTGAATGAATCTTCCACTGAGAAAAGTTTATTTCTTATCCTTTTTTTTGTGTCTGTCACATAAAAGTTCAGCATTCTTTTTGTTTGTATAATGAACTTAAATTTGTATTGCCATCCTATTTTTCTAAGGCTTGAGGATTTGGAATACAAGTGTCATTGTAATTTGTGTTATAGATTAAAAATGCAGGCATTCTTTTTTCTTTTTTTTTAACCTCTCTTCTCTTTCTCTTTATTTTTTAACCAGCAGCAGTTAAAAATAACTGTTTAATTGTAACACCCCCTGCAAATCTCCTCCCAGCTATGACATGGTTTAGGTCTGAAAAGCCATATAAGGACTTTTCATTACCATTTCACTCCCACATCTTGTGTTTATAAAAAAACCCACTTTTTTTACTGATGTAGAGTTACAGTCCATGGTGGAGCTTGCAAGAGTCCCGAGCAGAGGCAACCCATGGCAGGGTGCTGTGTGCTATTGCTGCCTCGTGGGAGGGCTGATTTTGGTGGAGAGGAGAGCAACACTGAATCTTAATTATTTTTCCTCCACCTTTCTGTAGGTGGCTGGCACAGGTCCCTTTTGGAACGTGTCACCAGCTTGTGTTGGTGTGCTTTCCTTTGGTACCCTGCTATAGTGCACCCTGCAAGAAGAGAACGCAGCCTCAGCCACCGGGTTTTGCTGCAATTACCCATATATGCAGCCTGATTATTTAAAAATGCTAAACTTGGGGATGACGTTTTTGTCAGGAATCATCTATTGGTTGAAAAATTCCTGGTGTGCTTGTGGCTTGACACAGATCCCGTGTGGACTTTTCATTTTTCCCTGTTTGGGTGCTCAGGTTCCACAGGGTGTTTCCTCCGTTAGATGGCACTGTGTGTTTCGGCAGTGCCTCTAGTCACTCCCCTGCGTTAAATGGAAAGCAATTAACTTTTAGGAGGTGTGTTTGGTATAAAAAGCAGCCTCTCCATGTGGATGTGAGTTCTTTGTTCTTATTAGACTGAGGAAAACAGTCTTGCTCCCTCTGTTTTGATTTGTTTTTGTTTGTTTGTTTGCTTTTGTTTTGTTTTGTTTCCCCTTTTTGAATAGCAGTACTGGAAATCTAGAGCACTAGAAAGTACATGGAAGGTGTCAGTGAGATCAAAATGGATTTATATCTTTCCTCCCACTCTGAAACTGAAGGATTTTTAACTTTCTATGGGTGATTTAATTTGTGTCCCTGTGATTTGAGAAACTAAACACTATTTTTAACCTCTCTTTATTTTTTTCAGTATTTTTTTCATTATTAATGGCCATGTTGCAGAACAACTCTTTTCATTCCTTAAATTTGGAAGCACCAAAAATTATAGATCTGGTTCTTTTTCACAAAACTGTGAAAGAAGTGTGAATAAAAGCCTGATTTCTTAGTGACCGAGAAGGAATCAAGTTATTACATTGCTGCAGCTGCTATTTGATCCATTGGCATTGTTAGAAAATTGAGATTGAGGGAAATTACCTTTCTTTAGCTTGGACAGAAATTCACCCCTGAAGAAGGGGCCTGCAGGAGACCAAGGCAGGTCTCTGCTAATGGGGAAGGACCTGAACGTGATTTTGGCCTGGCAAACTAAGGCTGCCTTCCTTATTCCCAGGTGTGGTTTGGGCACTAGGATGAGTGAGGGATAATCCCTGCGAGAGATTGTGCCTGTGGCCACTCTGTTTCAGAGGGCATGAGAACTTACTACGTGAATGTGAGATATTCCACGCCTGTTTGACTCGGTGTTGGAGAAAAATCTCAGGCTCATTTAATTGGCTCATATAATTGTAGGCACTGTGTCCCAACAAAATTCTAAGCAAACAGTGGAATTTACCCATTTTGGATTTTTTCCACCCTAGCAAGGCAATGAACAGCAGTAGCATACCTGGTGAATATTTTACTATACAGGTCTTTGGAAATACCACTACTCTTGGCTGCATCTACAGTGTTGGTTGTAAGGGACAGTAAAAACAACCTTAGTCAGGAAAAAGAACAGCAAATGGGACTGGGGTTCAATATTGTATTTAACTGGGAAGATAATTTTACTCTGCAGGCTGGACTGGGGTGAGGGAAACATGGATTGCTACCTGGCTGCATTATTGACTCTCAGGGTGACTTTGAGCCAAATACTTCAGTTTTCAGAAGTGAGTAATGAGTTTTCCTGCTGGCTGGACACACTTCATGGGGTCATAATTTCGTCCCTAAAATGGTGGCCCTCTGTACACCCGAGGCTGCAATTTTCTCAGGTTTGAATCTATAACATGGGAAAGCTAATAAAGGCACTTTCCTCATCCTTTTTTTACTCTTCTAATGCACTGTAAATCTTTTGTAACCAGAACTGCTGCCTATTATGTGTGGAAGGTAGTGATCTGAAACACAACTTCCCAATCCCACGTTTTGGGTGACAGAGTATACTCGTGATCCTTAAAATAGTATTCAGATTATTTATACGAACCATATAATTTATTTTTATGACTGGTGCGCATAAAACAACATGAAAATAAAAAAAGTTGAAATCTATAAAACAGACTTTCTAGGTGAAGAAAAAACAAATGCATACTTTAATAATACAGTTTACACAACAATAAACTATTAACAGCTTATCTTTTGTACAGCTTTGGAAAGGAATTTAAGCAGATGTGGTAAACTATAGGTTGAAAGTAAAAAACCCTGTAAAAATACAGGTTCATTACTGTTTAATTTCAGCTGAATTTACAAAGCTTGAGTTAAGACTCAGCTTATGTTTTAATTACAAACAATTTTTCAAGACTTTATTTAATAACTTCAGTCTATAGGTTAGTAAGATGTATGCAGATATGATTTGAATTTTGTAAGTCTACTTTAAATGAGAAACTTCTAGCCAGTAACATCATCTACAAACCAATAACTGTGGTAACTTTTAGACCACACAAGGATTATGATTTTTGTAGGTTTCTTCATTGCTAAGAGGGATTTTTTCTTATAATTTTGACTAAACTCGAGTGTGGCTGTGCCCTTTTGCTACCTGTTGTGATTGTCAGATGTCATGCACGTGGGGGATCCCTACGTGGTACCAAGAATGTAAGGGGTGGAGGGGTGGCAGTGAGCTCCTCAATAGCTTGGAAGTGCTGGTTACTTTCAGCACTAAAAGCTGGTGAACCTTCAGATTAACTTGTCTATTTTCATTTTGCCTAAGTGTGATGCTCATTATTTTTACAGGTATATGAAACCATAATCATTCATATTATTGGTTTGCTTAGGTGGAAAGGTAGGTCAGCCAGAGAACTGGTGAAGCTCTTGGTGATAAAATTGTATTTCCCATATGGGTCTGTGTGCAATGCCAGCTGGTCTAATTAAACTGATCTTGACAAATACATTTTCTCACACTTAAATGTTTGGAGACTGATCTGACATTCTTTGTCTAGTCCGTCTTAAATTAAATTTGTTGAAGAAAACATACAAAAAATAAAAACAATAATTTTTTGAGGAGTGGTTCCATAACAACAACAACAAAAGGCATTCTGTATTATTTTTTACCTATGATGTTTCTCTGAAATCTGAGAGATTCTGATGCAAGACTTCATCTGTAAGGCAGTAGTTATTTTGTTAATCACATTTCATCGAAAACCCAGTCAAGTTAATCTAACATAGATTTGCTGGACTCATTACGACTCTGACTGTCCTTCCTATAAGCCTTCACATGGAATAGGAACTCCTGTTTACAGCAGAAAACAAAATTAGGAAATATAAAAAGCAGTGAAAGAAATGGATGTCATGTCCATACAATATAAGACAGCGTCTAAGAAGTATCCTGGCACAATTTAATGAGCTTTTGTCTGGATTTACCTTCTTTTTCTTGAGCTCTGGTAGGGAAGAAGTTCAACACAGTATAAAACCAACAAAAGTCTTTCCAATATGCTTTACTTTCTGTAGCTTTATCTGAAATGCTCTATACAATTCAAACACAGACACAGATGCTAGTGGCTGCTAAAATCTGTAGAAAACTACTAGAGAACTGTTATTTGCTTAAAAGAATTGGAGAAATGAATAACAGAAGCAAAGACAAATATACAGATTTACACAAGGAAGAAAGAAGGAAAACCATGAATCAGGCAAATCCTGAAACTAAACCTTCATGTCCAGAGTACTTGAAGATTACCCATGGGTTCAGAAGGAGTCTGGTTTTGTACATTAATTGAAAGAAGAGTGGAGTCTGATTCAAAACTGCTGAAAAGGACCATGAACAACATGCTAGGTGATACAGTGGTGAAAAGGAGTGACAGGCACAAAAATGTACAGGGCATGTCTGCCAGAAAGATGGAAAGGGAGCAGGTTCTGCAAGGTCATCCATGGTAGGTCCTTGGAGATGTATTTAGAAACAGATGGACATTCAACAGAGGTTCAGGACTAGAGACAAAAACAGAATAAGGAGGGTCTAACAGATAATAGCACTAAGATGCTCTGCCTGCTAGCTAGTCTTATTAGGTCTCCTAATAAATTTTTAAATATAAAATATTTTAATAATTTCCTTTGAATGGATACATGTGTAGCACTGGGATTGCTAACTGAATTTAGAAGTGACTCAGTTGTACATTTCTACAGATAAAAAGAAGCATGGGCTAGGTATTGCAATCTAATCACATATAAAGAGAAAATACTGAAAGTTTTCCCTGAAATAATTTAGATTATGCTGTTTATGGCTCAGCCACTTAGGGAAGAGAGAGATCATTATTTCTCTAGAAAGCAAAATGTCATAACATTGTTATTATTCAAGAATACAGGGCACACACCGAATTCATGCCCTTGATCAATGTGTGTCTTCAGGACTTGTTTTGCTGGTAGATTCCCAAGGGGAAGTCCCATGCCAACATCTGATTCTCTCTCCAAACACAAATAAGATCAACACAAGTGTTTTTAAAAAGGGTGATTTTCACAACCTTCTCTGCTAGGTGGAGTGGACTTTAAGACTGTGGGTCAAAAAAGGACATAACCAGCCAGGTGATCTGTGGAGCTCTAAAATCCTTGTTTTCCATCACACTGGTATTAGTGCTGTTTGGGATCCCTTGCTGGAGTGCCATGTAAGCCTAACTGGAAGTAACTTGTTGCCTGGGGAAGGGACAGTGGGCTGGGTATGCTTGTTTGAGCCATTGAGATTACCCCAGGATTTGCACTGCCTACACTTAGTTTAAGTACATTAGAAATGGTACATCTAATAGAATGATCTGAAGAAAACAATGAAAGCATATTTAAGAGTGCTCTGTTGGCTTTTTTTTTTTTTTTTAAATAATATCTCAATATAAGTTCTATTTATAATAAAACATTTGCTTTGACAGGTCTGAAAATACTACTATTTTAAATGTCTGACTAGACTTAATGTTGGCTTAGGCCATCATTTTCTTTTTATTATTGCAAGGATATTTCTCTGCCTTTCTTTGTTAAACTAGCTTAATTGAGAATTCAAATAACACCCTTGAGATGACCATAGTGGTGGAAGGCAACCACATATTAGAGTCAAAATCATCCTGTTATCAAAAATAAATCACGGTCTTTCTCATTCACAAGGTCTCTTTAAGTATTTCTCTTGGGGATTTTTTTATGACTTTTCTTCTGTATGAAGACTTGACAACCAATAATGAAAATCATTTATATTTCAGATTGCCTGGAGAATGAGGGGGACACAAACCTGACTTCATTTTAGGAATTCAGCATTTGGGAAACTACCATGATCAAATGCACACTGCACAAAAGGAATATTTTAAAGACCTTTTATTGATGGTTATGTGGGACATTCAAAAGGTGGTGCCTGCTCAATACAGCTTTTGTATAAAATAATGGATCACTTATGATCAGTAAAATACTGAAAAATTCATAAAATGTCAAATGTCACTGGAAAGCTGAGACTTCTATTTCTCAAAGCAGGAGGAACTGATCCTGCAGAAATACTCTCTTTCAATGATTTCCCTTTTTTAGGAGAAAATGATATATTTAAGGGGCAGTGTTGTAGTGTGAGGCAAGAAAATTACTCTTGTAGATAATTTATTGCTGAAGTGGGAGGGTTTTTCCAGCTCAAACTATTCATTGCAAGTAATATTATGAGTCTCATTTCTATTACACCAGACAATGCTTAGTTTTGTAAATGAAAATAAAAATGGGCCAACATCAAGAGCAGAGTGATAAATGAGGGAAATTATTTTTGGTCTTTGTAAGGACTCTGATAAACAGTTATGGATTATTAGGTCAAATATTGCCATTCTTTGTGCAGTACAAAAAAGGTGAGAGCCACTCAGGAGGACTAAACTGCAGATGGGAGGAGGGGCCCTTGTGGTCGGTGTGTCTCTGGTGTTGGTATTGCCCAACAGCTGTCTTACCTTCACCAGGCAGATCCCCAGTGGAGCACACTGCCCTGACCCCACGGAGCTGTGCTCCTGAGGGGTCTCTGCCATCTCAGTACCTGAGTGGGTACCCATGCTGCACACCCACCAGCATCACATCTAAAACAGCTCTGAGACCTGGCAGAGAAGAGGGGAGGCCAAGCAGTGCTGTGTGGAAGGATATTTGCACTTTGGATGACACCAGATTTGGGGAGCTGGAATTGGTTTCCTCACACAGGCTTTTGGTTTCTGTGTTCCCTCTTGCTCCTTCATGTGGCTGCTGTCTTCCTCCTCTCTGTTCACTGGATCAGGATGAAACAGAATGGGATTCTGCTTTATTTCTCCTCCATCTGCCCTCCCACGCCTCCACATTAGATGTGGGACTTCCCATTAGCATCACTTAATCCAACCCTGTGGTTGTTTTCAAGGCTTGGAGAAAATGTGTCCCTCACTGAGATGCTGTTTTGCAGAGAAGTGGGGAGCCTTCTGTGAGACAACCCCTCTTTGGAAGGTATGGCCTCTGACACGGCAGTCCTAGAAGGTTTGATTACTCCTGCTTTAATCAGGAGGTTGGCCCAGATGACCTTTGTGCCTAAATCCATCTATGGTATGTAATTCCATAGTGGCTGTTGAGAGGGGTAAGAAAACCCATCACAACACAAGATACAGATAAATGAAAGATAAGGACTTCAAATTTGCAGCTGTTAAATATTAGGATGATGAGGCAGGATTGCTGTTTGTTGTAGTTTCCTGGGGAATGAAAACACAGCACTCCTGGGTGAAGCCTGTACTGGGAAGCATTCTCAGCAGGTCCCACAGTACTCCTGAGACATCAATCACCTAGTTATTCTCACAACTTCAGCCACAAAATATTGCTTAGTTAAATAATGCAAGTATATGCATGTTATATCTGTGCACATCATTTGAACAGCCTTTCCAAAGTGGCTGGCACTTCAGGTGGGAATTCTGGCTGTGGGAATTCTAAACATGAACACAGAAAAGGTTACATTTTTAAAACATCTGTAATCATTTGTGTGCCATATAAGTTAATTGGCTGTGTATGGATTTTAAGCAGTTCACTCCTGTTCTGTTATGTTCTGACAGTGTATGCTTTGCATTCTTGAAATCTTTATAATTTTCCTAGAGTTTCTACAAACAAACCCTGAAATCCAACTAAATTATGTTCAAAATTCAATAACATAGCTATTATCTGCCTGCTTTTTATTATTTTTTACTACATCTCTGGTGAAAAGAGAAAAAAGGTATCAATAGGGGTTAAGACCTAAGCATATGACTTTTAGGTAATGTTACAAAAATAAAGCAGGAAATCAGTGAAAAAACATCTTGTATTTCCCTGCATGGGAAACAAACCTGTGGATAAAAGTATGGAGTCCAGTCAGAGAAGCACAGCATCTATTCTTACTAAAAAATACAGATTGGCTGTAGGGCTTATGGTCAAATTGAGCAAAAATAAAGATCTTGTGTTACTAAATCAAGAGTGTGCACAAGAGACGTTTTCCATGTTGGAATTATTCTGCAAATAATTTGCATCAAAATTTCAGATTTTGGTTAATAAGCCCAGTATCCGTATAGACAAACATTGACTTTTTTTTTTTTTTTTTCTGTTCATTTACAGTCACTAGTAATAAATAGTTATCCAGGAGGTAAAATACTTCTTATTCCTCATTCCACTCCCATTCTCCTGCTGGTTTTCTTTTTTGCTCTGCCTATAACCTGATGCTGGCTGCAGTAAAAGATGATGTCTTCAGCTGTGCCACATGAGTTCTTTTAAATCCCTATTTTCCTTGAGCAGCAAGATAATTGATTCCTTCTCCTAAAATGTAAACCTCATAGCTTTCCTTGTCTCAAGTATATCTACAGTCATTTTAAATAGAATAATATGTGTCCTACCTTGGTGCAATGTGCTCTGCTTCCTGGACCTCTTCTTCTGTGTTTTAATTGGCAGTAATCTGAAACTGAACAGTCACTTAGGCCTAGTGGGAGTATGAGATTGTATGCACATGGAGTCTGGGAACTTGATTGCATTCAACACCAAACTGTAAGATACTGAGAGTAAAAATAACTGTGACAATTAGGTGCCTCATAAAAAGTCAATAAACAAAACCTTTCACGGTAGACTTCTAGTACCTATCAAAGTAGATTGACAGCACTAATAAACTGATTCCTGCTTGGTGTCTCATGCAGTTATGAACATTTTGCACCATTGTTCTTGCCTCTGGCAAGCTCTTGAGAAGACAGAGGGTGCTGTGGAGATCAAAAGGCAAAGAGCAGAACTGCTTGCTTGTCCTCATCTGGGGCTCAGGCATGGAGGCTGGCAAGGGGCTGGGGAGCCTGTGCTGCTGCTTGTATGACTCAGATGGTCTTTTTGTTGATATTTTTTTTTTTTGATTGGTTGATTTAGTTTTTTTTGTTTTGTTTGTTTTGTTTTGCCTTTTTAGTTTGGTTTTTTGGTGGGTTTTTTTTGTTTGTTGGTATGCTTTTGTTTTGTTTTGTTGGTTTTTTGAGTGTTGAACGTCAGTTAATTAGTTAATTTCACAGGTGTCTAAGTGAATGACAAACTGGTTCAATAGCTACTCGCTGCATGAATCTGATTTCATACAGAACAGAAATTGATGAAGAGACCAAACACCAGCCACGCCAAATTCAAGCAGTGAAGAGCTGTTGAATTAGTTTGTCGTTCCCTTAGACACTCAGACTTGACTCTCAGAATAGGAATGTATTTGTCAAAAAAAATTATGAGCTTTCTTGAATGTTTTAGTTATTTTATTGGGTTTTTCTAATAAAGTACATAAGGATGATGGCTAACTGAAATACTAATATGCCGTAAGTCCCATCTGCTGGTGAATAACTGAATTGATGAGGAGTGAGCCAGGTCCTTGTGCTGCCTGGTAATTGATCAGGAATATTGTATCTGCCACGAAGTGTTTGTTTTCTCTGTAGTGGCTGATGGCTTCTGTCTGGTAATAGGACAAAATCAACCATCCAAAACATTTCAAACTATCAGCAAGAATTAGTGATTAGCCTCTACATGAGCCTAGCTATAAATCTGTTCTGTTCCTCTTTGGTGTTTGTGACAGCTAGTGACAGAGAGACTCTCAATGTAATTGTCATGACTAGTGCGTGCCCCTGCCTTTTCTCCCTGCTATTTGTTCATTAAAGGTAAGTGCTTTCTCTCTGAGATTGGTTAAATGCTGCTGCTTTCAGTACCTTACTGCTTGTCTTTCTCCTCTTAGCACTTAAAACTTTCACACTCTGTTCCAGTTATTAGCTTTGCTCGGAGTATATTCTCAGGTAATCCTTGGAATGCCTCCCTGAATCAGTATGACTTTCAGATTTAATATTGAAATTCAAGATTAGGAAACCAAAATGTAAGAGTAAGCGTCATCTGAGTTGGTTCTGGACTCTCAAATAAATGGGCATCAGTAAGAGCAGGAAATCATTTCTCCATTCTCTGTCCTGTCTGCTATTTACTCTCAGATATTGAAGCTTTTAGAACCCTGGGAGAACACAGGGTTCAAAGCATCAACATTTTTTGGCTACCTTTTCAGTCATGCTCGTATTTCTTAGCTTTATTTCACCTGAATGATGAGTCACAAGTAAAACTGTGGCCTGCACCTCCCTGTGCCCTGTGCCCTGAGCTGCTGCAGATGTGCTGCTCCTTGGTCCGACTCCTGCGTGAGGATCCTCCGCTGCTGGACCTTTGTTGGTACCACTTGTTCTCTGTGCTCTGAGGGCTGGGCCAGGAGGCTCTGCTCTCTGTATCTCTGTCTCTGTGTCCACAGGTGGAAATTGTGAAGGCCAAAGGGAATGCCTCCCTTTAGAAGCACCCCAAGAGTTGTGGAGGAAACTCACGGTGGGGTTTTCAAAGGTCGGGCCGAGCATTGCTTCAGGGCCTCCCAGTGTTTTTCTTTCTGCTGGTGGGATTTACTGGGTTTTTATGTCCTCTTTTCTTGGGAGCCAGGAGAATGCTTGTACTTGAAATTATGTAGTTGCTATTGTTAACTCAAGTAGGATGGCCAGAATATGTATATTGCTAGCATTTTCCTAAAGTATGAACCCCCACCAAATGCATCATTCTATGGACACTTCTGCTGAAAGCAACAACCTTTTTGAAAACAAAGAAGAGACTACTTATTAAGTAATTTCTAAATTGTAAATGAAATTAATTAATTGCCTATTTTTATAATCTTTCAAAAATTACATGACACTGAGGTGAGAGAAAATTTTTTTAGATTAAACTGGTTACAGAGATTAGATGCATTGGTAGAAAACAACTCGTTTGCTTTCAGAGGTCAGAAGTAATCACATATGGTGTTTTATACTATATATCCTGGGCAAAAGGAAGGGGTAAATGATAACAGATTGAAAAGAAATTTTATTTATTTTTGTTTTCAAGCTGGTTAGCAGCTGCTGTAAGAATTCCAGGACATTAAGATTCCATTAGCGATACCTTGTAAATAACTCTTTTTCATTTGTTACAAGGAGATATATAAATCAATGGAAAGTCAGAAATACGCTTTCATTCTATGGCATAGAATGACAATATAATTCTAATTTTTTTATTTGGAAACCTCTAGCTCAATTGCATTGTGTGCAGATTCTAGTAGGTTTATTTCAGATGTCTGGATTATGGTGTTAAAAGTATTCTTCAGTATCAAATTGTGGAAAATGACAATTCAAGACCAAAAGTCAAAGACCCTCTTCTATGAAATTGAATTTCCAGAGCCAGAAACTGTGAGCCCCTTTTTCATTGGAACAGGTGCTGGCATTCAAATTCCTTAGAAAACCTTCCACGTGCAATCCATCACAGAGAGGTCAAAGTGGCTTCAGTTTGTGCAACTCTTAGAGGGATTTGCAACCTGCTCAGGAAAGGTTTTAACTTCTTCTTTGAAATGTAGATCTTTATTACAAAGAATGCATGTTATGTGTGTAATGTGGTTCTGTGCAACAGGCTCAATTCTCAAAGGTGTGTTTTTCATGGTCTACACTATCCAAGCACACTTTTTCCCTTATAGTCTCAATCTTTACAGTAAGATTAAGAAAATCATGCTACTCTCCTTAACTCAAAAACCCTAAATTAATCCCAAGCCTTATGTCAGGCTTTTACTTCTGTTGGAACAAACATGTATTTTTCTCAATTTAAATGATGACTGAAATGCAAAATAACAAATGCTTTCTATAGCATATCTCTTTAGCACTACAAAAAAGATTGAGAGAAGACAGATAACGTGAGGATAGTACCTCGCAATAGTGCAATATAATTTATAGAATTTATTTGATGCATGCAATGATCTGCCCTTTTCTGAAGTGGTGACTGGAGATAGAAATGGAAACTCAGGTCATTGGGTCTTACTTCCATGCCTGTACTTACACTGGTCTTATATTTGTCTAAGAATACTTATAGTTCCAAACCTATTTATGTTTAGTACCCTTGGAAGAGAGATGAACCTTTTAAAAGCAAATTGAGGTTTTCAAATGACTACAGTGGAGTCAGAACCATGATTATTGCTCTTGCAAACATAACTGTTGGCAGACTATAGTTCCTAATGAATTTATTCACAGATAAAAGCTGTTCTGTTTAAATGCACAAACACATACATACACATGCGTGTGCTGATTTTGTTGATTATATATAAGTATTTGTAAGTTTAATGTGGAAATCCTGTTGGCTTATTAAATCACTTAAAGATTTTATAATTATAAGGCAGATGTGGATTTTTAGCTGCACCTTATAATCATAATGCATTTTAATATTCTGATTGAATATTCTTGAAAATTAAATGTATGGTTCATTGCCTTTTCATTAGGAGTTTCGTGTTTGAGTGGGGAAGGTTTCTTCCTTTCTGCACCTTTTTCTTGATTATGGACACTGATCCAAATCATAGGCATAGGTTTTGTAGGGTTATTTGTTTGTTTCCAGAAGTTTGAGTTAACATTTGTGAGTGAACAAAAAAGATACTAGAATTAAGCAGGTTGAAAATTCAGCCTCCTCTATTGTAAATATTTGAAGGAAACTGCAATTAAATTGATGCCTTCAGGAATTCATGGGGAAGAAAATAGCCTCATCGAATTTGAGTGAATACACAGAATTTTTCTTTAGTTCACATTTATAACTCTCATTTCTTTTATCAGTAATTAAACACACACATTAAGAGAAGAATGTCACAATGTTTTGTTTCTTTGAGAATTTTGGCATGAGAATAGAGTGCACATTCATGCAAGCTAGATTTGTTACCGACCACAATAGCTGCAAAGGAACAATTACACTTTATTAGTTCAATAATTTTGCTAAGAAGCAAATATTCATCATAGCTCTGTGGATGAATAACATACAGCAGATTCACATCTTCAGGGGAGCATCAGTATTCCCATGCCAGGAACAAGAACATCACTCTCTTTCTGGATGCTCTATTCTGGAAAAGGCCACTGGCAGGGGTAGAGCAGTGCTGGGGAAAGGCTCTGCATAGGCTTTGTGCAAGAAATATTGTTGCAAGGGAAAAGAGTGGAAATAGCCTGGTTTAATTTTTACTCTGTAAGCATCCTACCCATTTTTGCTAGAGTTAAGTTGCATAAATTTCATAAATAAACGTAAGTAAGAGGGTATACACATGTGTCCTGTATCTTGATAACCCCATACCTTATCCACATTCAGATTTGGTAGGACAAGGGGCAAAGGTTTAAACTAACAGTGAGTAGATTCAGCACAGATATAAGGAAGGTGATTCTTATGATGAGGGTGGTGATGGTGGAACAGGTTGCCCAGAGAGGTGGTAGATACCTCATCCCTGGAAACATTCAAGGTCAGGCTGGATGGGGGTCTGAGCAACCTGAAGATGTCTCTGCTCATTTCAGGGAGGCTGGACTAGATGGCCTGAACTCTTCTATGATTATGACAGTACATGTGGAATTAATTTTGTTTAATTGCAGACACGTACAACTTTAGTGGTTGGTTTCAACTAGTCTTGCACCAGCCTTTTATAGCCAGAGGATAGAGACAGACTTCTGTAAAGGATGTTGAATCTAGTTACAGGCATAGTGGTTGAGCAGGAATGGCTTAGCTGAGGATGGCTAGGTTTGCTCACAGCTCCTCAGCTGCCTATTCTTCTGCCAGTTCAGACAGATTAACATTTTGAGGAGTAAGAAGAAAAAAGTGAGATGGGAGAGAGAAGTTATGCTTTGCTTAAGAAAAAAGCATATCTGAAACCTTTTAGAGCAAAGGAGCTGCAGAAGTACCATCCATTCTCCACACGATATTCCTGAGATAACTGCAGCATTTTAGTGAAACTTTTAATAAGCAGTATAAATATGGAAAATAAATTTCTAAATTGAATTTTTTTTCAAAAGTTTTTGGGTTTTATAATCTGAACCTGGTAAATGTTGAAATAGTTTGCCTTTTTCACTCTTCCAGCATTGTGCTGCCTTGTATTCAGGATGAAGCCCAAAGCTGGCTTTTTCTGAAAAGGAGTCTGCCAGTTAAAAGCTAGTTGCAGAAAAGGGTGGTATTCTATCATCTGAAACATCACATACAACCATTTTAGTTCCAGAATGATCAGGCTGGTACAGACTAGTTTCTTCTCTATGCTTCAGTGTCGTGGAAATTTATATTGCTGATTACAAGATACGGATTTATATCAACAAATTAGTAACAGAGATGTGAATTACGTAATCAAACTCATAATTTAGTAACTTAAAAGCACATGAAGACATAATAATGAATTCAAGGGGGTTTAGTCCTCACAACTTTTACGGGAATTTTTCGTTGGTTGGCTTTATTTTTGGATTTGGTTTTTTTAAGCTTTTGTACGTTTCAGCTTCCAATGAGGGGCCTCCTGCACTATTATTATGGTATTCTGCCCTCAGTAAATGACAGGCGTTATTGGTACATGGAGATACATTACACATTCTCTCACTGCAAAGCCTCCATTGCATGCCATTAGATAACAGCATGTGCTCGGTAGCTGCGGTCTCTTAGCAACTAACTCTGCCTCTTTCTTTTGAATTCTCCTTTTGTGACCCAGAGTCAGGTCTTTAGACATAAACCTCAGCCTGCTTTTCTATTTCCAAGACAGTGAAAAGCGGAATGTTTTGGGGTGCTTATGTAAAATCCATATAGTGTGAGAATATGTCTTTCTAAATCTATTGCAAGTATTGAAAATAGAGATAAATTTGTATTTAATAATTAAATAATAAATATACTATTAAAAGTCTGCTCGTTTATGGTATTGTTGGTAGTGACATGCCAATATATTTTAATATGAAATGTTATTTTAAGAAAACATATAATTAAAATCTACAGATTTGGCAGTATTACATTTATGCAAAAATGTGTACCCTTTTCACTGATGTAGATATTAAAGTATGTACTTTGGGGGATAGTGGTTTTTGGTTTGGGTTTTTTTTTCCTGTTATATGTTTGTATTTGAAACAAGGATGGACAAAGAAGAGCATTCCTTCTAGGCAGGAGATTAGGGGCTATGCTTTCAAAACAGAGGTTTACATTCAGATCTTTGTGTGCACGCTCCCAAAGCTCCTATTTAATGGGGTTTTCTGGGAGATGTTACTTGCCTTTAAGTGGAAATATGTACTGAAAAACCCTTTATTTCCTAAAGAAAACCCTGGGTTCAAGAATATTTTAATAACGTAAATCTTCTCTTCATTCAATTAAGGAATGTAAGAGTTTCTCTGGTGAGGAGGTGGTGAATTGCTGTAATGAATAATGGTCCTTCTAAACTCCAGATATATTTTTATGTCTAGACAGGTCTGTAGTATGGAAATATGATTATAACAGAATATGTCAAAATGGACTGAAGAGATTTTTCATATTAAGCACTTTTTTTTTTTTTTTTAAACCAAGGCATGTATAATGTTTAGAAATCTTTCTGAAGTGACAATTCTGGTCAAGTCTTCTATGTTAAGCTGATTAACTGTTTCTGACCTTTCAAAGTATGTCATATATAATCCTAGAAGACCACCAGAGTTGAAACTATTCTGTTAGTTTTGACATTCCCATCAGGCTTTCTGTCTGTTTCACAAGCAATCCTAATTCACTAGTTTTTAGTTAATTTGACAGGTCATTGTTAACATCATTACTAATAGCAAACTGCTACAAGTTACACATGTTTTGACAAAAAGAATCTTCAAGACACGGTGATACCCATTAATTAGAAGAGAAGGAAAGTGCTCATTTCTTTTTCCCAAGAGCTGGATATTATCATAATATTTTGGGACTAGAAGAGAGAAAAGAGTATATTTACTTCAGGAAAAAAAAAATATTTCTATCTGAAACTAAGTGAGAAGCAAGTGGAAACAATCATGACACTTTAGTGCACATCACCACATTTGAAAAATTTCTCTTTCTGGTAGTTATTTGTCAAGCAGATTTTGAATGAAATACCACTTTTCTATGTAGAGCTGCTGCTAGTTTATGTAGCTTGTTTTGATCAACGTTTTTTTCATGTGTATAACCAATTTTCTCATTGAATGTGAAATAAGAGCTAGTCTGCTGAGCTCTTTGCCTTCCTCAGAGGTAAAAAGTTGAGAAGATCTAGATTCTTACCTAGTGAATGGAATGTAAGCCAAATGTGAGCTATCCAGGAGAGGGATCAAAGACCGTTCCTGAAAAGTCTGTTAGGTGATGCATGGTTCAAGGAGTCATGTGAGTGAATAAGTGTTTTGTTGCTGAGAGAGACTGAAATTCATAAACAGTTGTGCTGGTTTTGGCTGGAGTAGAGTTAATATTCTTCACAGTGGCTGGTATGGGCCTTGTTTTGCATTTGTGCTGAACACAGGACTGATAATACAGAAATGTTTTTGTTATTGCTGAGTGGTGGTTGCACAGAGCCAAGGCCTTTTCTGCCTTTCCTACTGCCATGCTGGTGAGGAGGTTGGGTGTGCATGGGAGATTGGGAGGAGACACAGCTAGGACAGGTGACCCCAACTGACCAAAGGGAAGTTCCAGACTATCTGACATCATGCTCAGTACATAAAGTGGGGGGGAGAAGAAGGAAGTGGGGGACATTTGGAACGATGGAGTTTGTCTTCCCAAGTCTCTGTGACACATGGTAGGGCCCTTGCTCTCCTGGAGATGGCTGAACACCTGCCTGCCCATGGAAGTAGTGAATGAATTCCTGGTTTTGCTTTGCTTATGTGTGCAGCTTTTACTTTTCCTATTAGACTGTGTTTATCTCAACCTATGAGTTTTCTGTCTTTTACCCTTTCAGTTCTCTCCCTGTTCCTGCTGGTAGGGCGTCAGAGAGCAGTTCCATAGGGCTTGGTTGTTGGCTGGGGCTAAACCATGACAACAGTAAAGAGAGATAAGAAGGTGGTGTTATGTGTGGTTTAAGTGGGGTCAAATTTCAAGGAGGAAGAGAAAGTACAGCAGAGACGTTTTGGAGAGAAGGTTTCTTTCTACTTTCACTCACCAACCAACAAAGCATGCAAAAGCTAGACTGGTCCAAAGCCTTAAAATCCAATATCTGATCAGTAGAAATGGTCAGATCTTGCTTTGAGTTTCCCATTTTGGTATAAAACTTACAAATTATATATGAAAAATAGCTTGGCTTTAAAACAAGACTGGAGCAAACCTTCAGGAGGTTACTCAGGTAGGTACTATTCTTGAAACCAGTATCTGTCAGAGTCAATCAAAGTGCCTTTCTGCAAGACACTGAGTTAAAGGCGCATCCCATACAATGTTCATCCATTCCCCATCAAACAAAAGCATTTGAAGAAGTTCTGGGTGACTGTATCCCCTTCCTGTCACAGTTATGATCAGGCCCCAGAGCTGTACTTAAAAGTCTGAGTTGTGCTTCTCAGCCCTTGGTGATGTGGGCCAGGGGAGTGCACAGCACCTCCCTCTGTGCCTGCATGCCCTGCTTGCTTTCTTCTGGGAACCTCTACCTGTGTGGGGAAGGGAATTGATGTCTTCAATCTGAAGAGCTATGGACAAAACCAAATGCCACTTTTCTGTTTATCAGAAATTATTTCCACTAATGCTAAATGATAGCTCCCGAGCCTGATCCACTTTGCCTGTAGGAGGTTGATGGAAATGAGGATTCTGACACAAATGTAAAGATGGAACTGGTGTAGAAAGAATCTGGGATGGGAATTTGAGGGCTGACATATTTACCTACAGGTTGTACTGGCCTTGCCTTGTTTCTGTCCTGTGGAGAGAAGGAGCAAGTATCTGATGTTGCAGCTGTTTTGCTTGAAAGGTATGGCAACTAAATGTTTGTGGAAAATGCTTTCAGACAGTAGGAGAAAAAAGAGTAAGCTGATGGCTTCAAAACTACATGCTTGCATTCTTTGAACTGCAAGAAAATTATCCTAAATAATTCCTGGGATAGGTAATAACAGTGGTTTATTTTATGTGTTAGGCCATGTCTTTTTCTGACATAAGCTAGAGAGAGCTCTAAGTTATTCTATTCTCCTCACCAAGTCTGTTTTTGCAATGTGATTTATTTCTGGTATCTTGCTTGAATATCTTCTTTTGTCTTATGTTTAATTTTATCATTTTCAAGAAATCTCGTGTTAAATTATGCATCTTGATAATGTCACCTATTGTACCTATATAAGTATACACATACTATAATGTTATCCTGTAGTATTTGACTTTTAAAAAGGAGGAAATCAACAAATCAAGGTAATCATAGAGCAACTAAGAAGGGTAGCCTAGGAGTAGCGAGTGTGCTTTAGTTTGGCATTTAGAGTAAAGAATGACTCTAAAGTAGCTTTCTTTAGGCAGTAAAGAAAATGCCAGTGCAGCAATTTCTCTAATCACATGGATTGACATTTACTTTGAGATTGAGCCTGCCTGTTAGTTAATTAGCATGGTGGAGTCACATTGCACTCAGCCCTGCATCTCAGCAGGCCCCTATTGCAAGATTTACATTTCACAGGGAAGAAACAGTCTTGATAATGAAATGATGCTTTGCAGAGATATGTGCAAGGGAGCACAGCCAGATTATGTAAATATGATTTATCCAGAGCTGTAGCACGTGGGTCCTGTTACTCAGATAGTGATCTGTAACTCACTGATGGCTCTTGTGATTTCACATATATGTTCTTGGTGATTGGTATTAACTTTTAAGATAATTTATTTTTATGTATGTCATAAAAGGCTTACATCAAAATTAATATATATCCCCTACATTTACCCTGATAGCATTTTGTGATGTTTATCTTCTCTGTCTTTTTCATCAGTCATGGTGACATTTTCAAAGGAGGAAGATTCCTACTGCATGTATCCCATTTAGCACCAAAATTAAGTTGGAGATGCTCAGGAACTAAAATATAATGAGCAGTACCTACTTGCTTCATTAGAGTGCCAGCATTCCTTCAGCTGGAGAACTTCCTATTTTTTTCTCTGAAAAAAAGCAGAAGGATGGGAACAGGAGTTTTGCAGAAAGTTGTATTGGTACCACTGCAGTAGCTGAAGTTTCTGAGCAGGTTCAGGGAGCCACAGTCTTTGCTGGGATTTGTTCCTAACTCGTTTGACCCATACTGCATTCCTTTGGCTTCTCCAGTTACCCATGAAAATGAGGACTCAGGGCTTTGTGCTCATCAAAGGCAGGGCAAGGTCTGGGCCTTACGTTGTTTTTCTCTTTCTGCTCTCTCAGGCTGATCAGATGTTTCCATCCTGGTTCCATCTTTATAGCACCGTGTGCCTGAATATGTTCTTTGCCATTATCCCTGTGGTAACTTCAAAGCCTCATGGCCTCTTTCAACCAGGCAGCCCTCGAAGGGGATGCATTTCTATGGAATTTGTACCAGGAATGCCCTGGGCAGAAGAGGGGGACCCATGAGGCTGCCCCAGCAAAGGGCCAACAGGCTGCTCTGCACTGCTGCGTGTTCTGCCTGTGAACTCCCAGCAGGGTCTCCGTGGGGATCCCTTCCCTACCTGGGGCAGCAGCTGCAGGGAGATGTAGTGAAGCAGGGGTAACTTGTGCCTCCCTGAGTGGAAGGGCCAAAATTAAATCCCTGAGAAATCATCTGCACTCGCTAGCTTTTAAATTGCTAACAAAACACAATGCTCTTCCAAGAAAAGCCTGCTTGCTCTTAACCTGAAAATTAATATATTAATACAAATAATGTCTCTGTTCCATTAAAGTACTCTGGAGGGAGAAATAAGAGAATCAAAACCCTTGTTTCTAAGCTCATCACTTTGGAGAATTTCCTGAAAGTGATTAAATTGCTACGTTCAAACAGGGAGGCAAAACATGCTGACAGCACATTGCTTTTATTCTGCTTTTGGCAAGTAAGAAGATTTGAGTATCTAAAGTCCCCATTGCATTTTAGGAATGCAAGATAGGGTCAGGAATTGTAGAAAACAGAAGTCACCATTGTTAGTTGTTGACCTAGGATCCTGTTCTTCTGATTTTTGAACAAGTGGGCAGGCACCAACAAGTCATTGAAAAGGCAATTTGCAGATGGCTTGAGAACTGTGGCCACAGTTAGAGAAAGCAGAAAGCTGAATAGGCTTGTAAATAAGTTAAAAAAACCCCTCCAAAATAAAAGCTATATTTAATTGATACCTATATGTGTATTTCTAGTTGAAAAACTAGATGGAGTAATCTGTATGGAGTAATTTTTAATAAAATTATTTATAAACAGCAAAATCTTTGGTTTCTACCTTTTTTTTTAAAAAAAGTATAATAGATTTCAGCTTCTTCCACACAACAAATGTAAAAATCTTCAGATTTTATTATTCATCTCCCATAGGAAAAAATGGATAAAATGGATTTTAAAGTGAAAATTGTGAGCTAGGATAGTGTAACAGGACTATAGAAATATATTAAAAAAATTACTCAGACCAGCTACAAATCTCATAAATTTTATTTCACAAATAGTAATAGGAAACATAGGCATAGGTTTGGGATTATCTGTACTTTTCTTAGAGGGACGTAGGTCCCAGACATCCTCAGGACATCTAATTATGGACTGCTTCTCTGGAGAATCCCTGTTTGTGTATTTTTGAAAGTATTTCTGAGTAGACAAATTAGGCGCTTTTCGTTTTTCTTTGAACCCAAAACATCTTACAGTTTGAAATTCTTTCCTTTGAGAAAAAACTCAGCTCAGTAAGTACTTCAGAGGTTGGCTCCTCATCTGAAAATGCCAACAGAGCTAAAATGCAATGATGTTTTTAGTGGACTAAAGGGCTGGACTCACAAGGGAAGGCTTATGATACTGTAAATTCCACTTAAATCTCAAAGAAAATTGCTTATACTGCATATTGACTGCAGGTTAACAGAAATTCATTCTGCTTTCCCTTCTTTCTCCTTAAATCTGAGTATTGAACAGCTTTTGCTATTCAGCCACTTTGCTTTCTGGGAGGTTGAGAAAGAACTGCTGGACTTTTCCCTACATTTTTCTCATGCTTTTATGGAGGATCAGCGGCACTCATGCATAGCTATTCATAGGTTTTCTTATTCTTCCCATGTTGTTTTCCTCCTGGAAGAGTGAAGTAACTGAAAAATTAGAGCTAAAGATCTATCCTTGCCCAATGATGAAGGTCTGTAACCTTTTTTTCTTGAATAGAATAATGCAATGTTCAGCCAAACTGATTTACATTTGCTGCTTCTGATTTTCTAATTTTTCCTAGGCTACAAAAGGGCTGGTATTTCACAGCTGGTGCCAATGACAGTAACTGTTGTATCACCTCTCTTTCCTTCAGTACATCTGTCTGATATTTCTCTTTATTACAGTTTCTGGTTTTACTTGCTACCAACTAGTACAGCTAGCCAACAGTATTAGTTTCTAGCTATTAAGTATACATTAATATGTAAAGATTAATGACATATAAAATTATTCCTGACTGAGTAGTATTGATAATTTCCCATCATTCCAGTGGATGCTTGAGATTATTACAGCAGAATGTGCTGCTGACAATGTAGTTCTGTATTTTCTTCATATCTGTTTATCTTGACACTTTTGCTTTTTTAATACACAAAAGAATATATGAATACTGGAATAGTAACTTCAGGGTATCAGTTGGATGGATCCTCAGGTGCTTTGATTGCCATATCTCCTCTGAAATTATTTCCCACTCCCTCTTGTATTTACTCGGGGTACAGACTGTGACTTTGGACCAAAGCAAGTTGCCTAATGCCACACTGACAGTCTGTGGTAGAGGGAAGAACTGATCCCATACACATACCTTTACTCCTGAACCAAGATTTCTCTGGTTTCTTACTACATTTTATTGTGTATATGCTTTTGAAATAGTGCAACATTATGAATAAGCTCAAACAAGCAAATCCGAAACACGTGATTAATTGACCTTGGCGCTACTTAAAGAAAGCCATTAGTGTGCATATCACAGGCTCCTTCCAGCTGCCACTGAAGTTTCTGCTAAGATTTTCCATTACTTCTTCATGACCTGGAGCAGGCTTCAGGAGTGACAGTGTATCCCATCCAGTTGGAATAGCATTCCAGTTTAACTAAAGATAGATGTACAGTTCTTAAACAGTGGAAGAAGAAAAAAGGCAAAATAATTTCAAGTGAAAATTATTTGACAAAATGTCCACTGGTGTTTTGTTTACAGTGAGGAAACAAAGCTATTGCCTGAGGAAATTTGTAAATAACATTTAAAGACTCAGGAAAGAAACAAATGTTTAAAAAATCTTTCCATTTTATGTCTATATTTTCTGCAGAGCAAAACAAAAATATTAAATAAAGTGTCAAAGCTCTTTCACAAGAAAGAATTCAGCTGAGTGCGAGTGCATGAAATTCAAGAAATTTTTAACATCTCTGACAGTTTTGTTGTGTGCTTTGAAATAGAAAGCAATACTAAACAAGAAACATTCAGTTGACACATGTTCCTCAAGTCACTAGCATTTCAGCTATGATCATTGCAATCCAGAGATCAAAAATTGACAGATATGATGTTTTGCAACCCTGTCTGGTTTAACCCAAGTCTTGGTCTTGTTTTTGATTCCATAAAAATGAATGATAAAACTTGTTCCTGTCACTGGGAGATATCTGCACCCTGCTATGAAGTTCATATCCAAAATTCTGATAAGAATATACGGGCAACGTTTTCTGTCAGGAAAGAATTCAGGGTAAAATTAAACACACTAATTTTTCTTTGCATCTGCATTACGGAGAACCAAAAATGTCCATCCAAGTGATTTGTAGCAGTGTCTGAAAACCATGATGCTTCTGTTTGGCACAGTTGGTACACTGAAACATTGTTTTGCACTGCTGTGTGATTACAGCTGGGAAAGGATCTGGTACCTCAAACTGTGACAAACGTTTGTATGATTTTCTGTAAGATAGTAAACATTGTATAAAAAGAAAAATTTAACATTTAAGCAGTTACACTAGCTTTTGTATGGCTTTAGTAACTGGCTAGTAAAATATAAGATGACATTAGATGACCAGCCAAACCACTTCTATGCGCTGTCAGCTATAAGCTGCTCAGCCTTGCAAGTTTTCTGTGGATTTGCAAGAGCTGAAGTCCAACTTTGCAGTCAACCTCAACAATCTCAGAAATGTTGCTGCCGTTCTTTATGCATGCTTTGTTGTGAATATTTTCTCCAAGTATTCTTAAAAATCATTTATTAACTCCACTGTAAAGAAAACATTTCTGGAGAGTGATCTAGGGAGAGCAGAGAAGATGCTCTTTAAACTGTTTTTAAACCTTTGAAATTGTGAGCAGTAAGTGGCCGTAGATCTTTTACTAGCCCAGGGAGCTGCAGTTGGTTTCATTCTGAAAAGGAAGTATTCAGGCTGGGAAAGGTTTTCAGAAATACATGCATCCAAAATATTGCCAGAACAATAGCCAAGAGCAAAGTTCTTGGTCACAATAATACAAGAACATAATTTGAATTCATAAGTACTAGTTATCAGTTCATTTATAATAATCAGAAGAGATCAGCAGAAATGGTTATTAAATGTTTGGGAAGTTCATGCAGTTACAGAGATATGTTGTTTTCTCTCAGTATTTTTGAAGAAAATGATAAAATTTGAGGAATACTTAGTTCAGTGCAAGTGATCACATGGCTTCCAGTTTTCATACAGAGAGCACAAACACTACAATGCACATAAATCAAGATAATTTGTGCCAGACTATTATTCCCTCTCACTTGGTTTAAAGGGAAATGATGATCTGATGGCCAACTCAGCTTTTTCATGTTTTAGTAAGCTTGGTGCTTTGGAGCACGGTATACATAAGCTGTGACCAACATGGTACTCTGGTTGCTTATGGCTGGTTCAGTGGAATGTATCTTCAATTTGTAGTTATTTACAATTTGTAGGATATTTACAAGAATAAAATATTTCCCTTTCTTTTTTCCTAACCCTTTCCTTGGGAGTTCTATGGGGTTGTTATCATTCTTGCTTTAATAATTTCAGAGTAGTACACACTCTACAGAAAACTACAGACAGAAAACTACGCTGGGAATTTTGGCATTACAGTAATTTTTTTTCCCTTCTCATTAAGTGTAGTGTTATATCTTCAGATATATAGCCCTTTTTTTAGGAAAATTGACCACTTTTCCCTAGTTTTTGCTTTTGATTCTTTTCTCTTGGCCAAAGGAATCTTGCCCAAATGACATCTCTTTAACCAACCACAAAAAGATGTTTATTCTACTTAATTTTCAAAGGCTAATAATCTATAATATCACAGACCTTTCCTGTTTATCTTCAGAGAGGTGGTGTTTGCTTGTACCTTTGTGCTGGCCTTGCCATGGATCTGAACAGCTCATGGAAATACAGGGCTGAAAATCAGGGATTACTTATGCATATTTCATTTTAGTATAGGCAAGATTGACTGTTCACTGCAGTTGTTTGATTTCTAAAATGAAGAATACCTATTAATTTTACTGAAACCCAAGCTCATAAATGCTTTTGAATACATTCCTTTGCAGATTTTTTATCTGAAGTGGTTACAAAAGCAGCTTTGGCTCTTGAATAAGATAGAGTACTTAGCCCTGTAATCCTAAACTTACTGTCCTGACAGCTGGGGAGCTGGAGAGGAGCAGCCTTCTCTTTATTTGTGTTTCTGTCTTTGGCAGCTTTTACTGGTTCATGATGGAAACGCTGAATTGAATATATCTTCCTTATGACCCTCTCAGCTCAGCCAAAAAAAAAAAAAAAAGAGAGAAAGGAAATTCAGTAGATTAAAAGAAGAGATTATTTATCAAAACTGGAAATTATTCCATTAGATTTTTAGCAAAATTTAGTTTTTAAAGGCTCAAGAAATGAAAGCTAATAATTTCTAGCACTGCTTTGAGAATTAGAAAGATTTCTAAGATTAAGTGAATAAGAGGTCATCTAGCAGATGAGCAAAAGCTTTAAAATATCTATTTTCACACAGGGGGTTTGACATCACATTTGGCACTGAACATTTTGTATTTTCTCCACAAGATGCAGGTTCACACAAAAATGTGCTAAGCCATTTAATACTTAGAATTTTAAAACAAATTTCAATTATAAATAGCCGTGACTCTCCAGGAGTTCTGCTCTCACCTCATACCTGATGGCATCCAGGACATTTTCAAAGAGAAGTATTTTCTGTGGTAAATGCCTACTGATGTAACTAGATCAGGCTGAAAAGGAATTAGTTTCACAAATTAGTTTAGAAAAACCAAAGCTGAAACAGAATTCCTGGTTAAAATTGGAGAGGAGCCTTTCCCACAGCAGCTAGTTTTAATCTTGGGTTGTGGCAGATAGTCTGGACTCATTGCTGTGACTGATTTTCTGCACAGATGTGTAAAATCTGATTATATCCTTGATGTAAGTCATCATTCCTTGATAAAATCATCTAAAGAGAGGAACAATTTTGCTTACAATTTCAAGTACCTGCTGCCCACTTTTTTCCACGTGTCTGTCTGTGCATATTTGCACACTCCTGTGTCTGTGGTTCTGGGGTACCTGCTGGGTGTGTAGGGGCTTGTGGCACAAGGCCAGCACATTCAGAGGCCGTGGATTAGAGGACAGTAACACAGAGAGCCACGACTGCCAGGGAACAAAGTGTTTTAACCAAGTATTCACAATGGTATTTGGAGTACCAAAAAATTTCAATTAACATAGCAAGTTTTGTTTAGGTTGGTCTTTTTTCCATCACCCTCCTTTTGTTGTTTCTAATTTATTTCTGCATTTGCAGCTTTGGAAGGGCTTTTTTGAGAGGGGCAAGGAATCTGGGAGTTCTGAGAATAAAAGTCAGATTTCCTGGCTACAAGTCATGTGCCTGGACCACAAATTTTCCTTCTCAGAAAATCCAATTTTGTACTAGCTTGTATCCTTGATTATTTCTTCTCTCCTCATATTTTGGGTTGGTTTGCACAATGTCATAGGATACTTCAGAATAATGTCACAGATGAAAAGTTTTTGTTAAGAGAGAGTATTTTAAATTTCTTCTCATTTGTGTGTGTTTATTTGTTTTCTTAGCAATGACTAGAGTCATATTTCACCATTGTTTGTTCAGGATGTGTCTGATACATCTGGAGAAGAGCAATGAAGCTGGTGAAGGGTCTAGAGAGTGACTCGTACAAGGAGTGGCTGAGGGAGCTGGAATTGTTTAGCCTGGAGAAAGTGCAGTGGTGCCTCTTGAAGGTTTTTCTGACACATAGTTTGCTCACGCTGTATGCACTGCTCTGTGGATTATTATTATTGGTAGGATCACAGTTCAAGACTGCTGGGTATCTACTTTGAATTTCATAATCAAAGACACGGTATTCTTTTCTGAGCTGCTATTGTAAAACGTATTTTTCATTTCTATTGGATTTCTACAGGATTTTTTACATTCATGTGCCAAAAATTCGCCTTGAAATGTGAACTTTAAAGGAATAAAGTCTTTCATATATGAATCTATTTGAAGACCTGGCTAAATTTGTGAATGGAGTGGAGATGCAGATGTTTAAAATTTGTAGTGCAGCCATTCAATATCTTATTTGAAGTCATGTGTTATAAAAACTAGATGCAGAATCACTTTTCTCTCAGCTGCCAGGAAGTACATGAAAGATGTCTAGTGTGTTAGCAATAGAGAGAGGTCATTGACACTTTGCACTAATAAAGACATCTTAATCTGTTTAGAAAACTATATTTCCCTTAATTTTTCCTTTCTTGTTTATTGTGCTTTTAACTGTAATATGTATGCATGATGTTAATAGCATGGGGCAGGGATGCTGCTCTCTGCATATATCTTAAGATTCAGCAAAATGGTGATTCTATCCTGTCTGGAGCTTTTAGAGATGAGTCCAACATATTTTTAAGTCATTAGTATTGAGTATATAATCAGATTGCCTTCTGTGGTACTCTTACTACTTTAGACAAGTAAATGAAGTAATTAATTTATGAGTAAAAAACCCAGTAATTAAGAGAGTGGCAAAACTCATATCAAGAGCAGTCTATCATATAATTCTAACTTTAGTTACTCATATTCTCTGGAATGAGAGTAAACATTTCTCTGAATTGAACAATTAAATAATTCTCTGAATTGCTGAATTAGTTCCTGCAATGTACGTGTGTTTTCTAAAGTCACACAAAAATGCTGTTTAAAGTAAGGAGTTAAAAGCAAAACATCAGATGTAATTTATTACCATGCACTGATGCCTTGAGAAGGCTGACCCAGAACAGAGACTAGACAGAGTTAGAGAATAAAGTAGGTATTTATTAGAAGGCCTCAATGGATTCACCTTGGGCAGTACAAGAGCCCAGCCAGGGCTACACCCAAGATGAACCCAAAATGGTCACAAAATGGATGACCGGTCACAAGGTCTCTCACTTTTATAAGTTCTGGTCCATTAGCATATTGGGGTTAATTGTCCAATTATAGCTTTAGATTATGAAGTCCCATCCTTCTTGTTTTTCTCTCTTCAGTCCACGTTGTTTATGCTCTTGGGCCTGAAATTTGGACCACTTGTCCTTGGTCCCCAGCTAGAGAAGGAATTGTTTTGTCTACCTGCTCTCTGTGAAGAGAGCTCACTATCCCCTAATATGAAGCTCAGACTACACATTAAAGCAGCACAGAATCTGAAAAATATAAAAGCTAAAACCTGAAGCATCAGCACAGATAAAGGTAATAAAAACAATTCACCTTAAATAATACATGGTAGATTCATGTGAGATATGGAAAATACACAAAATATTCTTGTGAGGAAGCAAACTCCATAATTCATTTGAACTGCATTTTCATCCATTATGAGCAAATTTGACAGAGAGATCATTCTGTATCTCCAAATTTCCAGCATGCCTTCTCACTTTTTTCATTGTTTTTCCTTATTCCTCTTTATCTATCAAAAGGAGGTACAAGGCATCAGAAGAGCATAATATATTTCAGGTAAGGTATAGATATAAAGCATGGGACTCATGGTGGGGATTAGTGATTGTGCAGGACAGCAGTTCAGTATATACTCTGTGTACTGTTTATGCTTTATTCAGCTTTTGTTGAATACAAATTCTGCTGGATCTATAACATCATCATGTTAATTCATTTTACACACACACAAATCAAACAAGGGCTGATAGGATTCTGTTAACGGTTTTTAGTTATTTGTTTTTCTTCATACTGTAGACTTTACCTGAGTGTAGGAGAGAAACTATGAGAAGACAAGCTTGCATAAAGAAGCTGTAAGGACCCCCTCTGACTGAAGCATTACTTTCCTGCTTTTTCAGTACTGTTTTCTGTAAAGATTCTACAGAAATCTTTCACTACAATGCTTGCAGACAAAAAGCTACTGCATTTATGCTTCAGTCTTCATTATATGCCATTATATAGACTTGGTTTATTCAAACAGGAAATTATTATTTCATAATTACAAGGCCTTTTTCATTCAGTGGAATATTGTTAAATTTGTTTATTAACTGCTATTCTTAGGCATTAATTTTCCACTTTTAAGTGGAAACAAATGCGTCTAGTCCATTCTTATAAAATCCTGCCTACACTAGGAAATCTGTTCTAAAAGTCAATTTGGCTCATCCAAACCCGCAGTAACATCCTGATAACACATTCCCAGGTCTACAAATGGGTTTCCACGCCTGCTGCAATTTGTTTAAAAACTTGGGATCAGTGGGTGGTCTTTAGCTGTGGCAGAGGGGGTGACTGTGAGAGGCCATTGTAATAATCCCTGTGGATCTCACCACAGGCACACCAAGCTCCGGCTGCCTGGGGGAGCTGTGCAGTTATCTGAGAGGTGCAGCACTAAAGGCTGTGGTATGGTTGTGTTACACGTTGGTGCTGTTGAAATTACTCTGCCTTTTTATCTTCCTTTTGGTTTTTTTAATTACAAATAATTCTATTAGTCAAATTACGAGTTCATTCTTTTCAGAGGCTTTAAACTTAAAAAAGCCAGGTGATAAGATCATAGGAAAGATCAGGCTGGAAAGAAGACTAGAAGCCAATCTAGACTAACCCCTTGCTTAGCCATAAGCTACCAACCTAAATGAAAAAGGAGTGCTTTAAGTTCTCTTTTTCTAATTTTAAATAACATATTTTTGTTGGAATCTGACTGATGATATAAAATATGTTAAGTAAGCTTACAAAACCCCTTCAGCTAACACAACTTTTCCCATGTCTATAAAATTTCAATTTATGTGTGTGTGACTTAGCAAAGCTGACAATTGCAAAGATTTGTAATATGCTTATTTTTTAAGTTTCATCCAGTTCTTGATCTTTCATCTGATAACACCATCAGTGAAAAAAACCAGTAAAACATCACTTTGAAAATATTGTTCTATTATACAGTGATGGGAAAACACTTATTCTAACCATTAAATCATAATGTGGTGGGATAGAAATTCATTATACTAAAAATAATGAATTTTAGAAGACATGAGGATTGGAAGGTAAGAATGCATTTCTTTTGAGTTTGAATCTGCACATCTTTCTCTAGAAGATGTCTTCTTTTACATGAAGTGATTTTTTCCACCAAATGGTGCTGTGAGTGAGACGTGTTAGGCAATGCTCCTCCTAAAAGTAGCTTTATTGCAGAAACACATATTTGTATATTTAGAAAGGTGTGACAGTGACTTTGGTTTCAAGTATCAACATCAACCCAGTTCAAGGATTTGCTGTGTCTTCTTGTATCTGAATATTTACCTCTAAAGACAACAAAGCACAGGTCATTACACATCTACACATTAATTAGATTAACAGTGTGATTAATTGATTCATCAATTGGGTGTGTGATGTGCCATGCCCCCCATAGTCTCAGAACTCTGTTAATGCCAGATGCCTGTCCTGGAGTCTGCAAGAACTCTTTTTAATGGTTCTTAGAGTACCTGGTGCATCCACAATCACATTTCATGGACCTACTAAGTGCAGTGATTGAATCCAGCTGTTTGCATTCTGTGTGTTGCTTTCATTTGCCAGCCACTCACCATGAGAGCTGGGCAGGAAACAATTTTCTCATCCCATTAAAATCTTCTGAGATTCAAACAAAAAAGAGAAAAAATGGAGGAGTATTTTTAGGCTGTTCCCCAGAAGGGGTAAAAAACCCCCAAAATAGCTTGTTCTTCTGACAGTCACTTCAGATGTGGAGATTCAGATTCCAAACTGAAAGCTAGATATCTTCATGAAATGTTTGTCTTTTTAAATAAATCTTTTGAAACAATAATTTCCTGATGAAGAGTATTTAATATCCCAAATTCCTGATTATTTCTGTGTACCAGAGCCACTATTTGCACATAGATGATTTGCCCTTGTTGAAAAACATAATTTTTTTTTCCACTTGAGCGACTGCCAATGCTTTGGGAAAAGCAGACATTGCACACTAATATCCCTCTCACCACCACAGATCATCCATGCTTCATATAGCATCATTAGATATATCTGCTGAGAGTATGAATTGCATTTCCTGCCTCTTTTTTTTCTTTGTAGTCACTGTCAGTGACACAAATCTAATAGGAATAGTAGGCATATGTCTGTTCACAGACAGCTTTCTTGTAAAAGAGGAGGATGTAAACCCTTATATCTCTTGTTATATTACTCACCTAAATGTCAATTTTGGCTCTTACTCTAGTGCCTTGTTTTATTATTCATAATATTATACTGCATTATATGATATTATTTGTATATTATATTGTGCTTGAAAAGCACATTATTCTAGACACTGTAAAAGCTTAGTAGGTGACTCTTTCACAGGCTAAAACCAAAGACCTAGGAGTTTACAGTCTTGCTTTATTTAACCCAAATTCATAGTGCAGTGTACAACTTAAAAAGGGTCGACTCATTGGAAATTCTGACCTGACATATATTCTGTGCCCATGGAGGTGTTGGCTCTTAAGGGATAGTGGGAAACGAGAAGAAAGGGAAAGAGTAGGAGTTTTTTTCCACTGAAGTTGTGTATATGTTGGGGATTTTTTATGATCTGATTACTATGATTAGTGAGAGATGCCTCTGTGCAAATTAACGTGCAAAGGAGATCCTATGCTGACATCATTAATATGGATTTTATTTAACAGTAAATGTGAAGTAGAGCAATAGAAAAATAGGAAAAAGAGAGAGGGCGAAGAAAGAGAGTGACAGAGAAACAGATTAGAGTAGAAAGATGGTCACCATCCCTGTGGATCCCGTGGCATCCCACTGGTCCTCTTCTTCTGGTCTTCTTGTCATGGGGGTCCCCCAAAACATGGATTCCAGAGGGTTAATATGTGTTCAGGTATATGAGGGTACACACAAGCACCACCCCTGCAGGGGCCAGGGAAGATTTACACTGCCTTTTGCAACACTGGATCTGTTGCCACGTTTGTGCATCACACGCAGTTCTGTGGTGGAAGGCCCCAGGAATGCGTCTGGGGGCACTTCGAGGGTCTTTGATAGTTTATGACCCTTTCAAAGATATGGCAGCTGCCTCTCACATGAATGTACTGTGTGAATGTGACCTTCCTGGGCTGGGGAAGTTTTTCAACTGGGCCAGTTTGTGTCAGGGAAGAAAATTGCCATGATAAAAAGCACCATCCCATCTCCTCAGGGTCTGCTTACTTACCCCAGCTTGTAGCCTCTGGTGGTGGGTGTTGACTTCTTCTGTCTTATGTGGACCAGAGGTTTAGCCATCACTACTCAAAAGCTCCTCCTCCCCCTTGGCTGGCAGGGAAAAAGTGTCAAAACCTGGCCTCAGGAAATGAGCATGTGGGCTATGGCATCCCCCAGCCTTGTTTACTTCTGCTTAGACCTGAGATAACTGGACAATAGTGCAAAATTTATCTTATCTCGAGGTCCTGTCAGGTGGCTTAACTCAAAGTTGAAATTCCAGAAATCCAGACATGGGGGGTGGGCTTTGGTAGTCACAGCTTTTTTTATAGTTTGCCATAGAGGGGAAGTCCTTCAGTGACCCTGACAGTGTTTAAGACAAGTAGGATTTTTAAGTCTGTTACAGGGTTGAAGGCTAAGAAGGCCTAGAGCTAATTGTCATATGGATGAGAAATATCACCGTGACTCATACACCAGGTAACTATGAACCCTGCAGGTTTTCACAGTGCAGATCAGCAACTGGTTGAACACCAGAACTGCTTCAACACCCTCTCTGCTGCTGCTTCAGGTTGTCTGTGTGTGCAGGAGCAGCGTTGGTGAGGGCAGTGTATGCCTGCTTTGGCACAGAACATGGTGCTGTCCCTGCTGAATGCAACAATAAGGCTTCCAGCAGCTTTTTCTCTAGGTAATGTTTAATCTGCTGGCTCTCAGGAATGTCCTCAGAGTGTCTGTTCACTCCCAGATTTTTCTTTGTAGCACTACATATGGTGTGTGGTGTCTGTCAATGAGCTGCCAGTGCTGGGCCAGTGAATATGGAGAAACTGGCACATCTGGCTCTGGGGCACCTGGCAACCTGCTGAGAACTGGGCAGTGCTGGGTTACTCTATCAGTGCAGCTCCTGGGTGTTCAACAGATCACCTTTCTCTCTGAAGACAGCATGATTTGTTGAATATGATTTCAGTATTATTAATTGTAAGTGAATTGTTTAGAAATGGAATTCTGTGTAGGCAAAATGATTGGATACTTCATACTGTGCTAGATACTACATCCTATAAATCTCTCTTCTAATTTATGGTTATTTCTATTAATTCTATGAAAAGATCAGCAATAAAAGGAAAACAGCAATGAACAGCTTTTTTTTGATACTTTCATGACTACTGGTGTATAAATAATTTCTGAAAGATATGGTTAACTTTCCTGGTGGGAAAATAAAAATGCTAAATAATTCTGAAGAGTGGAAACAGCTCTACCCACCAATTTATTTCTTAAGATACCAGTAATAGAGCCGGTAGCTTCATGATTACATTCTTTCAAATGAAACAAGAACAAGAACAACTAAAAATCAAAGGAAATCTGGAAGATATAGTGTTTGTAGGGTAATTTCTCTTATAGATATATTTTATTTACAGATTCAAAAGCTTATGATACTCCTCCACAGCATAGCTGGATAGCCATAAAGCTTAATGGCTTTTTCTTAAAAATGCTTATCTTTTGAAGGAACAAAAACTCCACTACAAGGACAGGTAAGGAAAGAGCAGCAGATCAGGGTTATCCAAGGTCACAGTGGAAGCACACAATAGCAATAGAGATGAACTGCAAACTTCAAAATGTGTATTAATACCTAGTCTCTCTCTCCACAATATCCTTTCTACTGCTACACACTGCTTTTATTTGTAAGAAGCATCACATGTTGTGTGATTTAGTTTTCTGTTAATGGCAAGGCACCTACAATTATGTCTCTTTTTCCAATGCTCTTTGAAAATGAGTTCATCAGTACCCCAAATGTCTCCAGTGAGCCATTCTTGTTGTCACAGTTGCTATCCCATTGATAGAAACATGGAGAAGAAGAGATTTGCCTGTGTGAATGAATCCCCAGGACGGAAGGTGACCTCTGTCTGTCAGAGGCATCGGGCTGGTTCACTGCGTGATCCAGCGTGAGCGGAGCCGACTTCCAGCCCCGAGCACAAAGTGTGGGGTGGGGGTCACCCTGCAGCTCCCCTGCCCTCTGCTCCCAGGCCACGGGACTGACCTCCTCCCCCGGGGAGCAAGACCCCTGCCAGCCCAGCTGAAATGGGCTCAGCAGACTCCCAGCCTGAGTGCAAGGCTCAGAGCTTGGCTTTCCCAAGAAAACAAAAACCGTAACAGGGGAAAACATTTGTCTTTGGAGGCATGGCTACTGCCAAAGACAGTGTTCATGTTCCCATTCTTATTTAAATAAGGTGCATATTCAAAACTTCACTTGTTCTAAAAGCTCTGTGAAATCTCGAGGAGAGAAAAATAGAAGAATGCTGTCAAGCTTTCAATTAAGAAAATATAGAGGGATGCTTTTTCTACAGTGATTTCTAGTGTAATGTCTGTGATATGGTTGCATATATATATGTATGCATATGTACATATGTATATGTAGTAAGTCCATATGTGCAGGGGAATAAAATAATATCATCATTATCACCAAAAAAACCCAGGGATGTCTGAATTATTTAGTAAAGGTTATCCATGGAATTTGGAAGTTTCATGTGTGATTATCTAGATTCCTTCAAGTACCCTAGTTTAATTCAGGACTATTTTTATGAATGAGAGGTACCACATCTTGTTGTTGAGTTAGTGCCAGCAAGAGGTTACTGTGTGGGTTGAAATGACACATAACTGAAAAACAACACATTTTGCATATTTTATATAAAAGTTGCTTCAGGCACTTTCAATATCGTTTCCTTTACTTCTTCACATGGAAAACATATTAAATAGCTGCATTGTAGAAAAATTGGACATTCCCAGGATACAATACTTGCAGTGTTGTTACTTTTACTGGTCTAGTGTCCATGACACTTAACAGTTCAAACTGAATTTCACTCAGAGGAGATTTACAGTCTGAAGATTAGATTCATTTGGCCTCCACATCCTTGAATAAGAGAAGGTGGGGAAGACAGGCTGAAAGACCTTGAAATATGGTACATTCCAAATATGAAGGTTTCTATCCAGCAGATTACTTCTTGGAGTTACTGTGTTTTAGAGCATCTGTGTGTAGCTTTTCCCAGATCTTCTTCAATTTCCACTCACATGCAGAAACCTGAGAGAATATGAAGTTTTCTTGCAGAAGGATTCATTATTTATTTGAAAATTAAAGATGTTCCTTTTTTATTTTTCATAAAAGGTGTAATAGTTTAAACTCTACAAAAAAGCTGCTATGTAGGACAAAAGGGATTTCTTACCACAGGATCAGGGTTGATTTTATATCCCCCTTTTCATTAATCTAAGGTGCCTCAGAGAACTGTGTATATGTCAGGCTGCATTTTATTGTGGAGGTTAATTGCTGCAAAGGATGATCTATCTGCTAGAATTTTTGTTCATATTAATAAACTCTCTTGGTAGTTATAGAAACATTTACTGTAGTCCATTAATGAAAAGTGTGCTAGTGCAGGTGCTGAGTATACGACAATAAAATTTTAGCAGTAAAGAAGTTGTTTATTGGTCACATACTCTTTTGCACTCACATGTATTGAGACTGAAATGGAACAAATGAAAAACCAAGATTAGAGCCTCTTAAAATGGGAAATAAATTAAAAGAAAACATTTTTAACCACCATGCCTTTTTTTTTTCAGCTGTAAAACAAAGCATTATTAATTTAGAGGAATTAATATTATTTCTCTAAACACACTATCCATGATTTTTATTTTTCTTTTACGTGATAAATACTATTGCCATAAAAACAACGGAAACCAAGAACTTGTGACAACTCATTTTAGGTCTGGTAGGCTTGAACGTAAGCTGAGCTGCCCAGAGAGAGTTGGTGAAAGAGTTTACTTGCTGTAATTGTAATAAAGGAAATTTAAAAACCACAGTCTGTTTCAAGTCAAAACCGAATAACTGAATATTGTCTTAAACATTTTTTTCCCCTCTTCTTGGCATGCTTATATTCTTTAGGCAAGTGGCATTATTGGACTCAGGGTTGCTATTTCTTTTAGATAAATAAACCTATGCTTCTGAACCATTCAGTACAGTAATTTCAAGCTTGTAGTATCAGAACCTTTCAGTGTAAGAAAAATAACTGTAAAAGCTAAGAATAGATCATAAGTAGGGATCCAATCACATACATTATTTGTTTCTGGTGTTATGCTTCATATATGCCTAATGGGTGTGAGAAAATGTTAGATACATTGGTTGTTTTGTGCAATGTATCTTCATTATTATTCTCTAGCTCATATTTATTCCAGAAAGGTGTCCCTCTCTGACTGCCATGCTATTTTAGCTATTAAAATATTACAAAAGCATAAAAAAAGTTTTTAAAAAATGATTTCTGTAGGGAAGTGTGAGCTGTTTAGCTAGAAAACTCAGATTAGTGTCATTGTTATTATCATTACATCATTATAATGTTTATTTTTGTGCCTGCAAAATATGGATTTCTGGATTTCAGTTTCCATGTGTTTCACACATGTAATAGTGAGATGTTTTATAGTTTCTTTCTTTCTTTCTTTCTTTCTTTCTTTCTTTCTCCTTCCTTCCTTCCTCTCTCTCTTTCTTTCTCTTTTTCTCTTTTTCTTTTTTCTTGTTTTCTTTTTTTCTTTTTTTCTTTTTTTCTTTTTTCTTTTTTTCCTTTTTTTCTTTTTTTTCTTTTTTTTTTTTTTCTTTCTCGACTTTCTGTCCGAGGCATCCGTGCTCACGGTGGTGCTCTCAGCTTTTCGCGGCTCAGCCATCGGAGGGAGCCTCTCCTCTTCCAAAGTTAACGCGGGGAGCTGCGAGCGCTGCCCTTGGCAGGTATCCTCCTGAGCATCTGGAAGTGTAAACGCTTCCTTTATTCCTATGCGGCTGATCCACTGCAGTTTCACAGGCAGGTCCATCTCCACGGGAGTCAAGCCTGCTGGTTGTACAAACAGCTATGCAGAAACTATCAAACCTGCTCCCAGTGGATTTTAGAAGTGCAAGATTATACCTGCACAGAAGAGGGATTCAGTTTTTTTTTTTTAAATAACTGGATCACATAAGTATCTGCCAGCATCACTGCATCATCCAACTGGTACAAGAAAGAATGTTGTTTACCTGATGCAGCAGAGGTTGTACTCTGGCCTTTTTCATGACATATTTCTCTTCATTACAGATGATAAACTTTAGACAGACAGTATTTTGGTTATTTTCCATTAATTCCAGTTAGGTTTGACCTTAGCACAAAATTTATGCTGTTCATAATAAAACTTATGCTTTAGTGGAGTTCTTTTAGGTGGAAGGAAACACATGGCTGAGTATAATAAAATTTCTGATTACTTTGATTATGTTGAATTGGACCAGTAAGCTGCTATAAGAGAGATTAGTCAGTCAAATTAACAACCACAACATAAATGCAGAAGGGAAATACATCATTAGAGAGGAAAAACAGAATGCTTAGAGAAGCCTGAGCAAAATAATAACATAAAATGTTATAAGAGCTTAAAACCCAAATTAAATTAAATCTTAGGCAATGTGACTGCATTCATCTGTATGTGAGATGTAAAGGAAGGTGCCCTTGAAGTTTGTGTGTGGTCAAAAATAATTTGCTGTGGTTGCTTGTGCTTGGTGATTCAGCTTGAGGTCAGAGATTTCCCTTATGTTCGACCATCAGGTATGCCATCCTCTTCCTCATCATACAGGTCTGAGCTGGGGCACTCAGGGTGAAGTGGCCTCTGAAAGAAGGCTGGAGATTGCTGCTGAGAGGTTACAGAAACACAGCACTTGTGGTACCTGGAATGAGAGCTCCCAGTGTACTCAAAAAGGAAAGTGGGTTCTCCAGCCTTGCAAAGCTGCCTTTTCAAGTTTTTCCCCTTCTTATTTCAGTTCTAGGCCATATTATTGATTTCTGAATCCTCTGCCATTTAATATATACTCTGAAATCTGTCCTGGATTGTAACAGGTTTATCTTACATTATTTTGCAGAAATAAAAAAAATCCCATATTTTCTCACAGCAAGAGCAGTGCATGGTATTAACTCAGGCATTTCTCACACCTAATATTCTACTACTTTTCTTGCATACATTATTGGATAATTTCCAGATAAAGTCATATGTTATTTTTTCTTGTCGTATGAATATGATGATAATTCCTGGGAGGAATCTTTAAATGAGGGAGTAAGTCTGCAAGAGTGCTTATGTTCCAGCTCAGTACTACAAATTCTTGTTGGTATAAGTAGATTTCTTGTATGGAGTCTGATTAACTGTAAGGCATTGATGATGCTTGTGTTTGCAGCAGTTTGCAGGGCAGTTTCCCATAAGCTATTTATACCATATGTCAGTACCCCACTTTATTCCTTACTTCTCCTCCCCCTTCCCAAATATACCCCAGTTAACTCTATTAATTTCTCTTTGTTTTGGAAAAATGGACAAGAATACCACTATGTAAATCATTGTGTATATGTTTTCACTGTAGTAATATTCAAAAGCTGCAATTCCAGCTGTGCTGCAAACCTCTGAACTACAGGGAAAATACATGTGTCTCCTCCAAAAGACTTAACAGTCTGAGGCTCCAAGCCTAAGAATTTTTTAGCAGATGTTTGTCTTTAAATGCTAAAGGGGTTACAAAAGTCTTAATGGCTGGGCTTTAAAGGCCTTCCAGTCTTCTCCATGCCTGTGTCTGTGTGCCTCCCCATATCAGTCTGTCTGTAGCACAGCTGTGATGACAATATCTGATCTTTAAAAAATACCAGGGAATGTCCATAGTATGGATGTCTCCTGACCCCATGCTGCCCACTCATCCCTAGGCTGGTGCAGAAGTCTGTGGAAGATGGGTTGGATTTATAGGAATTTTTCCTGTCTGCACAAGAGGTATACCCCAAAGTATAGTGTCCAAAGTTATAGTGTTGGCTTATCTTTGTCCAGCATGCCAGATCTGCCAAAGCCTTTGAAAAGGCACTCAGAATGTATTTTCTTGCCAAATGTACAGAGAACCTCTTTTTTTGCTCTTTGTTCCTTATTGCTGAAGGAGGATTGAAGATTTAGAGTTGTGCAAGCCCCATGCTGTTCTTCTACTTTGCTGTTTTAATTTTGCTCTTCTATCTAACTTTAGGAAGACTGACATATTTACTGAAGTCTGAAGGCTGATGCACCAGCGTTGGCTGATGTGCTTTGAAGTCCCAAGCTAGACATCCTCAGCTTCACACATACACTCCTAATGTAAACCCAGCTGCCCTGCTGAATCCTTGCTTTCATCCAACTCTGAAACAAAAGCAGAGAGTGGGTTTAGACTGAACCCATGGAGATCAAACCCCAGGGAAATGCTATTAGATAACCCTCGACAAAGTGAAACATTGACTCCAGTAACATTCGTGCTCAGATGACTCTAATCATCAGAGTTTTTAATTTCTCTCCCTTTTTACCCAGCTATGTTTCTTTACTGTGTTCTCCTCTCATTGCTAATCCTTCCTTCCTTCCTTCTTGCCGGGTCATTCCTCTTCCAGTTTGCAGAGTTGCCACCCCACTGCTTTCTCAGAAGAAAAATCCAGTCAAGTAGATAAAGAATATCTGTGAAATTCGACATGCATATGTTATATGAGCATAGATCATTAAACAACCTTACCATTGAATAGTAAACTTTTAAAATTAATTGACTGTGTTAAGGAGCCCATTAAAAAGTGTACTCTCTAGAGCATCTACTGACTATGGAACTCATGTTTCTCAACCAAATGATTAAAAGTCAGATGGTGTATCTTTGAAATGTGCATTTCCTTCTGTTTATAAAGATATGTCATCTCCAGATGATCTAGATGATCTTTAAGGTCCCTTCCAACCCAAGTCTGTCTATGATTCCATTTTCTACACTGCCTTTAAGAATTACTGTGAGTTTAGTGAAAAAAAATAAAAATCAAAGAGCTGCAGTAGATTGCATTAATCAGTCACACCAGTGAGTCCCAAAGAGCTTAGGAATCTCTAGTTTTGCTGGAATCTTTTCCAGTGCAATTGCCTGCACCACTCTGTTTGTAGAAAAGATTCTTTGAACTGCTCTTATGATTGCTATTAAACATGTATGGCTTTTATCCAAATGAAAGTCTTATTCAAGAGCCTTATGCTTTTTGTTAATCCTAGAAACATGGAAAGGAGTAAATGTTGTGCAAAAAACAGGTGCTCTGGACAATAAGAGGACATAGTTGTGAGCAAGCAGAGAAAAACTTATGGAGCCTGGTGTGCAAACCTGCTGCCATTTCCTAAAGTTTGAACTGCCTTCAGATATTTATCATGAGTCTGAAAGTTACATTCTACTACAAGAATGAGAGAAATGAGCTCTTCCAAAATTTTAGTGCCTGTAGCTTTTGTCCTATTGTGAATTTTTTGTTCCTCTATGCAAGCTTCCAAGTACAAAGGTGGCTGCATTTTTCATGCTTCATTCTTCTTTTGATCAGTAGAGCTCATCTCATTTGTGCATAGCATAGTCAACCACCTGCTGGATGGTACAAACTTTTTTATTTAGAGGTAATGTATTTATATCAAGTGGTCTGTGAAGAGGCCTTATTGGTTCTAAAATGTTTAAGATCCTTCTTTAGAACAGGAATGCTCTCAGATTGTTAGGGAGAAACAAAGAAGCAATGGTGGCAGTTCAGAAGCTGTAATTGGGATATAAATGGTTCACAAGTACATCTTTTAAAACTTCTTTTTAAAGGGTGAAATTCATACCACAAGACTTTCACCATGCTAGAGTCCTCCCTAAATCCCAGAATGGGGTCACCTAAACCAAGAGTGTAATTCTAAGGTGGCTCTTAGGGAGAAAAAAAAAAAAAAACAAACAACAAAAAAACCACCACTGCAACAAAAAACCTATAAAATTGGACTTGAATTGATGAAACTTGGTAATTGCTGATATTCCTCTGTATAAATCTGTCAGATTTTGCTTTTTTTGAATATCAATCAATTTCTGTCTTTTGTTTGATTATCTTTCAATGTATATAAGTTGTGCTTACCCAACTATATAAGTTGGGTATTGCCTCACACATACTCTACAGAAATATTTGTAAATATGGAAGCACTTAAATACTGTTATCTGAAATAAAGTGCATCTTTTTGAAGACAGTACTGTTTTTTGGAAGAAGGAACAGGAGCCCGTATTTTTTGACAGAATTGGGAATATCAAATCCTAAACTAGAAACAATAGTAACATAATTTATGTGATAATAAATACAGACCATATAAATCTTTATCTCAAACATGAGTAGACTAGTCCCTGTTTTCAGAAATCATCTTCCAGAGCATGAGGATCACTGGAGCTGGGGTGAACTATTCTGGAACATCGGAGATTTGGTTTTCTGCCAGAGACTTCCTTGAGGCAGCTCATTTGGCCCCAGTATTCACCTGTAAAATCAGAGATCTGACACCCTCCAGTATTCATGATGAACCCATCTGATTAGATGAACAATCAGAAACAAAGACTGAAATATATTGACAACCTGTGCTCCTCTCTAAGGAAATTAGAGGCCAACTACAGGCAATGGTGGCAGTTTAGAAACTGTAATTGGGATATAAATGGTTCACAAGTACATCTTTTAAAACTTCTTTTTAAAGGTTGAAATTCATGCCGCAGGATATCTGTTAATAAGCTCAAACCTGTGGAGGTGGAACCTTACATTTCAGAGTTCATTCACCATTTTCCTTTTTCAAACTTTTTCATGGAAAGGCAATTTCTTCATGAAGAGTTCTGTGAAATCTGGCAAGATTTTTATGTTAAATATGTTAATCTTGTAAAAAGATTTCTGAATTCATTTTATCAGAGAATCTGCATTCAAATACTGAATTTGCAGACACCAATTTTAAGATATATGAATCCTCTGCTATTTTGTGATGTCTTTTAGGTAATAAATAAAAGACATCACACTGCAATTGTTTGCCTCAGATTACTGCAGTGAGATCTTTGTCCAGTAAAGAGTTGTTCAAGATTCATTGTTCAATAATTGAATTAGCACAGTTAAGACATAATTCACAAAAGGCACAGTCCAAGTGTTCTTTGATCATAAATGAAACAAACCAAATTCATTCCTTCCTTCCTTCCTTCCTTCCTCCCTTCCTTCCTTCCTTCCTTCTTCTTTCTTTAAAATATGTCAGAAATCAACAATTTGGATTAATTCCTCCTCTTGAAGCCTTTTCCTTCTGCCCTTAGACCTGAACTCCAAGAGAAGTGGAAAGGGATTCCCTTAAATTCACATTTGTGAGGTAGGAAAGTGTGTTCCAGGCATTTATTGCACGTTTGGTTCACTGTTAAAATGGCTCTATATGGTGGAAGATTCTCCTCTGCTCCTGTCTCCTCCTTCAGCTAAGCAATAATGGGGAGACAGGGCTGTGAAGTCACAACCCACATTGTGAAAAGAGATCGCATCCATCAAACTGTCACCTTGGTTTTCTCCCCAGGGTCACAGAGGAACAAAGTCGGCTTGTGTCAGGTTGAAATAGCATTGGTAAGTGTTAGTGTGTGTGAAGCTGGTGGCTTGAAGTCTATTTATTTTGTTTGAAAGGCTCAAACAGCATGCTGCCAGGCAGAGGAACAAGCAGGAGGAAATCTCCTTATAAATTATTACTTGAAGGCTCACAGCCAACATTTGAGATGTGAAATTATGCCATCTGCTTTTCTAGGTCTTTGATTTACTTTGTGGCAGCTGCCTGTTTCTGAGTTTTTTTGCATCTTGTGGAGAAGTAAAACTTGTGCTAAAAACTATTATGACAACAGTTTTTCTTTAACAAAGATTTAATGCTTTCTTGAAAAGCAGAGGCTGTGCAGGGGATGTTATCTCAATATCTATCTCATGTTTTCAAGAAAATTTGTATTAAAAAATGTTCTCTTTTTACATAAACTTGAAATGAAGATGGAATCCTTTTCTCATTGTGAAAAATGCAATTGCTTGTTCTGATTTTAGCTATCAGAAGGATTTCAGGGAGGCACCAGTGGTTTTTTAATATGGTGACTCATAATGTTATTGATTTCGAGTCTGTTGGGGTCTCTTTTCTTATAATTTTGTTATTGATTTTCTGGGGTAACATCTTGGTGTTTTTTTGTTTGTTTGTTTGGGGTTTTTTTTTTTGGTTTTTTATTATGCTGCTTGAAATATTTAAGATTTACTTGCATGCTATTTGTGAACAGAAACGTCTAAGGCCCAACAAGACCTCTAGGAAGTCACGTGGCTAATTTTAAAAGAAGAAAAAAAGCCTAATTACTTCAGTGCAGGCTAACTGAGATGCGTGCGGGGGACTCTTGCAAGCACCCAGGGGTGTTCTCGTTTCCGAAATGGGTGGCTGGGAGGGTGATGAGCGGAGATGTGCACTTTTCCGTGCCTTGTCCTGCCGTGCTGCCTGTGCGCGGGGTGCTCTGCCCAAGCGCCCTGCGGATGCTGCGCGGCGGCGGGGCCGGGGCTGAGCGGGGGCAGCATCTCTTCCCCCACCCCCCGAGGATCGCTCCTGCTGAAGTCATTTGGTGCGCGCTGCTTTTTCCTGCGCGAGGATTAGGGAGTAGGAGAATGGCTTTGTGAGGAAGCTCGGAGAGTGGGAGCTGAAGAGAGGCTGAACAGAGGGGCCGAAAGACTTTAGCCTTTCATAGTTCTTTCAGTCAGTTCATTCTGAGAGACCAATTGCATGCGATACGGCAGCTGGGGGTTTTGTTTTCTTTCAGCTGTGTACTGTAGGAGAAGCTGGTAAGGTTATTTTTTTTCCTTGTTCTACCGTTCCATGATGCTATTGTAATTGCTTTGTCGAAGCGACTGTTTGGTGAGGAAGGGAAGTTGGTTAATGATGCTGAGGGTCCCTGCATTGTCTGTGCTTTGTGCAGCTGCAGTCTGGGGAGAGGCACTGTTTACAGTACAGGGGCTGGTTTCCACTGAACAACTTTGCTGTTATTTTTCCAAAGTTGTTTGAAGCTTTCTTTTGGCAAAGCTAAAAAAATAAGCAAATAAACAGACTTGGCTGTTTGAAAATGGGTAAATTTATAGAAGCTGCAATTTGTTGAAAAATCTGTTCTGCCTAATTCTTAGTTTCAGATGTTCTTGCTTTGATGTTATCAGATTTGTTACTTTGCTGAATCAACTCCAAAACTGGGTTTTATTGGAGAACCTTTCTTCTCAAATCTTTTCATGTTTTCAGCAGGGCCAAGATAAACTGATAGCCAAAGAAAACAAAAGAAAAATATATCTGTGGAAGGGGAAAATATTTGAGAAAGGAAAAATCCTAGGGGAATTCAGGAATTAAAAAAAAAAAAAAAATGAAGAAGTATTAATGCTTGGCAGTAATTTTGAGCAGAATGCTTCTATCAGTGTAATGGGAAGCATGTGGTTAGGCAGAAAATAGAAATACTCTTTCAGAAGATCCAAGATGCACAGGTGCACATCCTGTCTAACTGCACCCTTCCAAAGGAAAAGTTATCATATTTATCTTCTTTAAGGAAAAAAAAAAAAAAAGAAGAAGAAGAAAAGAAAAAGATAGTTAAACCAGAAGATCTTGGCTATCCTGTTCCTTTTGTTATTTCTAGAATAGTAACTTGTGTTGGTCAGAATCTTTTATTTCCTTTCATATTATCGTGGGAAACTTTAGCTTGAATTGCTCAGACATACGTGAGCACAGCTTGGGGTATACCATGCTTATTCCACAGGCAGGCTCTGAAAATCCTGCCTGTGACTCAGACGAATTATAAAGACCATAATTACCAACAAAAGTTTCTTTTGTGGCCATTCAAAAATCACAAACAAGGTAAGAGGGAATGATTGACAACAGTTACACTACTGATTGACAGAGAACCAAAAACTTGGTCTGTGACTTACTATGTTAGTTTTTCAAGAAGTGTTGACCTTTTTCACTATTATTCTGTTCTTTCTGATGGACTATTCCCAACTCCTCTATTGAGGCTAGAATGTCTATCTAAAATGTGTCTTTGTAATTACTGCCTGTAGTCTGTATGTCTCTTTACAATGATATGCTTATTTGTTGATGCCGAAACAAAATTGAGAGATGCATTGCAATCAGACCTCCATGAAAGAATGTGTATCTTTTATGCCTCACATGCTTAGCTATTGATTTCAGCTGCAGATTTCACTCCTATGAAGTAATGAAGTGCCACATCCAAATCCTGCAGATTTATACTCACAGTTCTAGCTGTTAATAATGGAAGGCCCAAGGATATCAATGTGGTTACTCATGTGAGTAAAGATTTGGAGACTCATTTCCCATTCATGAATGAAATGGTTTGGGAAATGCACAGTTACTATGGTTCTCTTTTGGCTTAAAAACAAAAATCCCCACAAAAACAACCACTAATGACATCTGCTAGAGGGGACCAAGGATAGAAAAATTCAGTGATTTAACATAAGAATGCAGTATTAATATAAGAATGTGACAGCAGCGTTTTAGGAGTTATAATAAAAACGTTCCCTCTCTTCAGCTTATTAACAGCTTTAAAAGCAAGGGAAACTTAATTAATCTCTTTGTGTTGCACCACTAGATATGGCCATGACCCTTGAAATACCACCACAACTATGAGGTACTCCTTACCTTAAAAATAAAAGTTAATTCAGGGTGGTCTTTATCCTGTACCTGTACCTACTCTTAGTGGTAAGTGTCAGTCCTAGCAAATTACAACAAACTGACATTTCTGGTTAGGCTTCTCCTGGTTGTATGTAGGCAAAGGTAACAGTATCTCCAGGGTGCAATGTTTATTTCACATCCTTGGTTTCACTGCAAGTAAACAAGAAGCAGGATGCCTTCTCTGGTAATTGATACATCAGTTAAGGATCCTCAGTTCTCTAAGAGAGAAATTACTGTGGTTCAGTGTTTCTAAACTGTTCAACAGCATCCTTTAGTTTACAGAGATAAAAGAGATGTATTTGCTGCTACTTCTTTCCTAGTTTTCATGAATTGTAAATTTCCAAATTGTATTTTGAAGGAAGAATAGGCATCTAACTTAAAAGAACTCACAACTGATTTTATAGCTCTGGATGGTAAAGGAACTATACTAAAATTGTTTTGCCAAAGAGTCCTGAAATTACCTGTCTAAAACAGAGAATTGTCTATCCCATCAATTTTTAAAAAGCAGAGATACATGGACTTTTATATGGCCATTATTTTTGGAAAAAGGGCCTTGATCATCAGCACCATCACATTTATGTATAAAGAAGTAAATCTTGGCTCTAAATGTCTTTCATTAAGTTAAAGAAAAACAAAATTCCAAAGGTAGAGGGAAACACATAAGCAAACATAACATTCACTTACTAATAAAATGAGAGCAATCTAAACATGTTCCAGCAGTCATTAGTTGTCCACTGTTTGTCACAAACAGTGAAAGGTTTATGCAGATCAAAACAGTAATATTGCTTCTCAAAACACATAAACATTTCTGTAACAGAAATTGTGAAGGTGGAGCTGCCACACTGGTGCTGTCCTGGAGTTTGGTGAGTTTTTAACATTTCTTGTTCCAAATGCCACATAGACACTGTGCAGAGCAAAAAAACCCCAACAAACTCCAACAAGCAAAAAGGATGTGTCTTCTATATTATTTACATACATACTTTTATATATGTGTGTATAAACATTAATGAAAATTTATTAAAATGTACTTGGTACACTTCAGATTTTTCCCAGCTTGTTTTGTTAGTATTCTTTTACTTGTACTCTTGCTTGCACCACTGTAAGATCTGTTGTTTGAACAGATCTGAAAAGACTCATGCAAACATCAAACATCTTCCATGTTAACTAAACATTTTCTATGTCTGTTATTAGGATTGTTAGAGGATTCAGAAATCTTACTCTTAGAGCTGAAGGCTGCCCATCTTCCTAGGAATTACTGCCTGAAGTGAATGTCACTAAGTCAGGCTAAGCATACTCCAAAAGAATTCTACTTGTCTTATTCTTAACAGGAGGAAAACACACCTGGGCTCTCAAGGGAAGCTGTCACGTTGCAAACAGTAAGCAGCAGGAGGTCCAGTCTGGTGGGAAAGGATAGGAATTAGCAAGCACAGATCCCACTTGACCGCCTGACAAAACAAGAGATTTTGAATGCTGCTTCAAAATCATCATTTATCATTGTTTAAAAAATGCTGTGAAAGTAGTCAGACAGCAATTCAGTATTTTTTTACTCATGAAGTAATAGAATATAGAACAGGTGGAGTATTTTTGTCATATATATTTCAATGTTACTTATAGTTTCTAGATATGTCTGTGTAACTTCCAAAACTTTGTGATGGAAATCTGCATGATTGCTGGTACATCATTCTGTTATGCACATCCTCCAGCGCCTTAGAATCACAGTGTGTTCCATATCCTGGGATTTTCTTGCTTTTAAATCCATTGTAAACAGGCATACATTGAACTGCTGAGTAGGAGATCATCTGCAGGATGGTTTGAATATACGACCTGTGGGAGATTGTAATAATATATGGCTAAGGTTTGAAGAGTTCACACACATCCCACTTTCTTACTGGGGTGTGCTTCAATAATATATGGCTATTCCCCTTCATTTTTGAAAAGCTGAAACGTTTACAAGCATGTTGTACCTCCTGGTTGGATGTAAGTAAACTTCATCTTTGAAATCTCAGTTCTTCCTAGAAAAGTAGTATTCGTTTTCCACTATAAACTTCCAGGTTTTAAGAGATTGAAAGTTAAAATTCAGCCCACAGGGTGTGGCAGATTGGGCAGGATGCTGTCTGTCATAGCTGATGCAGAGTGAAATGATAAAGAGGTGTGGTCTTATCCAATTAAAACTGACTGAAATTTTAATGATCTTTTGGCTGACACTTTGGAAAAGACCACCAGTGATTTCCTAAGGGGAAAGAACTTTTAGCTTCCAACAACACCTGAGTCTGTCCAAGCCCAGTACATTATTAGCTGACATCTATAGAGATTTGTAAGAACTTTTGAAGTTTTCTGGATTGCATACAGACAGAATAGAGAAATGGATTCTTTTTTACTTCCATGAATAGGAGTATCATAGTTCAGTGCTAAATAAAGGAAGCTAAGGGTCAACCTGTCAGTCAAAACTCATCTACATTACAAAAATGCAGGATTTTTTTCCCTGTGTTAGTCCTTCTTACCCAGTGTAAACCCAGTGTAGAACTGGAGTAAGAACTGAGACTTCAGGACTTCAAGGACTTTCAGAGCATTCTCAGGAGGCAAATGAAGGAACAATAAATTTTGACTGCCTCTGCACCTCTCTTTAATACTAGACTTTGCACTGGGTGCTACTCCATTTTATAACTATTTCTGTGCTTCACACCTTTTGCTCTCTAAGTCAATAAATTGCCTAAAAACTGTTTTGAAATGTCAGTAGATGCTGAGAGAACAATAAGACTGAAAGCTGAGAGAACATGCAATACAACCTGGTTGACATTCAGTTCCAGATTAAGATTCTAAAAATTGGGCAACTGTGTGTAAATGTCTACATGTGATTCAGCTCAAGTGACAGGTGACATCTGAAGTACATTTCTCTTGCCCACACATGGGAATCTAGTGCCACCAGAGATGCATTAAGGTACTTCAGACGCCCACATGGGACTGAGAGGTGACACAAGACATTGTGACACATTGCCTTTCCAGAGAAGTAGCTCTGCCAGGGCCTCTGAAATGAGGCCCCTATGAATTGACCCCTAACAGGGAGGCCATCTCAGCAGCTCTTCTCATTCCACTGCTCATGTGACTTGATCATCACTGGTTATAGTGCCAGCTTTCACAGTTAGCCTGTCTACAGGCAGCTACCCACAATTTGAATAACTGCTGATTTTTATTACATGTTTTTATTACGTCACTACTACTGAAGCAAAAGAGTTTTTTATGGACTAACATTAAAGTGTTCCTGTTCATTATGGTAATAGGAGGAAAAGGAAAGCAGGAAGGAAGAAGGAAATTTTATTTGTCCTATCTTCTGAAGCCACTACTTTGAATGCTTAAATTAGGATTCTCATTGGCTTTGTAAACAACTGAGACCTATATAGACCTTATCTCAATTATTTAAATTCTGTATAAACCCCTAGCCAATGGGAGACAGTCTCCTTGGATTCATGTGGCCTTGGTAAGATGCTGAGCTGGTAACATCTAGGACTAGTTGATAGAAAACATCAGGCATGCTCATTATATAATCTGAATATTACACTTTCCTAAGGTTGTTCTAAGTTCTGTTAATATGTGCTCAGACTAAAAGAGATTGAACCAACAGTTCTTTTCAAGATATCTATCATAATATTCTATTAATCTAATTTGGTATACCTTCTCTCTTAAATGGTTGGAACTGACTTCTAGATATACCTCTCTTCATCATCTGTATGGGACCATCACCTCTGACAAATTAATCTGAGGAAAGAAATGCTTTCCTTTTGTTATGTATCACTCACATAAAGTCCTTTTGCTGACACATCTTTAAACTTTCACATGGTTATGCATAGCTACAATGTTTGTCTAATGTATCCATGTGTTCTTTGAAACAATACACATTTGCACTCTACCTCACAATTCCTTTGTTTTCAGGAAATTATTTCCCCAACTGAAAACATAAATTACAAGTCCAGTCATTGTCTGTTTTGGAGCTCATAGCTAGAGTTCAGATGGTAGGGCAATTGTGGAAGGTTTTACCAATTTACATATTAATGAAGCATAGTTTGATGGACCTTGATTAACACAGGCTCAGTCAACATCTTAATTAGCCAGAAGCACATCATGAGGTATTGGTGCCTGTCTTCCAACCCCTGAGATTTTTTTGCCAAGCAACCACAGGTTCCTCAATAGCTGTTTTCCATAGCACTGCTAAAGCTAAGACCTTAATAATTGCTCTAATGAGGGAAGTTAGTTAAAAACTATTTGGCCATGTGTAGAACATCTGAGGTAGCAAAGAATCTTCATTAGAGGGCAGATCCCAGCCAATTTGTAACCTGGATCAGGTAGGATATTAAGTAACACATTTGTGCCAAAATCACATTGACCACAGAATATGTTTTTTAAGGACTGTGGATGTTTTTATCTGATTGATTAGTTCCACATGTATGCAGCCCCAGGAATCTCTCCACAGGAGCCCACATGGAATTGGGATAAGCAGAATTTAAGTATGCCTTTGTAGTTGAGTAACATGCTGGGCAGGACTTCATCTCTGGTAACAATGTCTCTCCTGATATTTTGTTTAAAGGCTTGCTAGTCTGCAGCTAATTTATTTTACAAGTAAAAATCAACTTTCTCCATACAGATATGTTTTAAAATTCCTTGAATACTATCAAATATTGTTTTCAAAAGCTGGCCTGTCTGAGGACTAACTCCCAGTGGGACAAGGAAACGTTTAGAATTTTTCCATATTTGATGCCTTGCTGTACATCTTTCACTGCTGCAAAATATACACAATAATATGTAGATGGAAATGTTAGGTGTATATTTATTTTTATTTTCAAAAGGAAATTTTTGTTATGAAATGTTTGATTTTAGTGGGAAAAATGTTTATTTTATTGAATGAAACCAGAAAATTATCTCCTTTATTATATGTTCCCACTATCATGAGTATGCAGAATAAAAGTGCAAATAACATGTACACTGTGTAATTTCTGTCCTTGCTTTCATGACAGCTGGTGTAAGAGCCACTGCTGGTGACAGAGAGAAAAACATCTGTTTTCTTGTGTGGAATTGGCATCTGAGCAAAACAGGGAGCAATTTATGACCTTATATTTTCTACTGTCGTCAGGCACAACATTGTGATTTTCTGCTTGGTTTCTGAGAAGAAGAGATAAGAACTATCTTTGCAACCAGTACCAGTCACTGCATGAGTGTCGGATTCTATCCTGGCCTTTCATCCAAAGGGATTGATATCACAGCCTCCCATATAGAAGATCTTCCCTCATTGCAGTAATGCAGGAAAGTTTCCCTGAGATCAAAAACACTTAAAAATTACAGATATCTCTTGCCAAAATTGAGAGAATTTATTAGTGGAAAAGATCCAGGAAGCTTCCTTGATCTATTTGCCTGCCAATGTCTTATTATTTCTTATATCCTCTCAAAGGCTGCATTATGTGCAATCCACTCCTGTAGGTTTTAGTGATGGTCTGGACTCTTATTTAGAGGTTTATTTTCTTGGTATTAAATATTCACTTCATGCTCATGTTTGTAGTACAAACCATCCTGCTCCCTTCAACTCAGGTCACTAAACAAAAGAAGTACTCTGTACATAATTATAAAAGCTTTTTAATTGCATTTCTAAATATACTGTAAGTTTCAGATGAATGATGAGAATTTTGTGAAAAGCAAACCTATAAGGCTATTGAAGCCCTAATGTTTGCCATCATAAAATAAAAATCTCATGCCTTGAAATATGGAGTGATAGAAATTGCCTTGACATATAGAACTTGAAATATCTTATGCTAAAAAAGAGCAATTTTAATCTTTGTGGAGCCAGACATTCAAAAAATTCAGCAGCTATCTGCAGTTGCCATATTGCATTAATGTGGATGCTACCAACATTTCTTGACCTAAGTACAGAAATTGATGGGTACAATTTTTTTAAGCCTAAACACATATTGATGGAGCTCCCACTGAGGTTACTGCAGTCTACAGATGTCATGTGGTAGCTGAAAGTGGCTGTTTGGATGAGTAACATGACTAAAGCTAAAAATCTCAGTTTTTAATGGCTAAAAAATACAAGAGAAAGCATCTTATGAGACCTTTGAACACTGATTTTTTAGATGATTTTTGTATCTGGAGTCTGGATATTTTTTTAGCTATGGGCAATAGCACTGGAAACTGTTCCCTCTAAATCCAGAAGGAAACTATTCTAACAGATTATTATAACTTCAACCTTACCTCCTCTGGAACATCAGTGGAGGAAACTGCTTGGTCTCTGTTTCATCTTTTGTTAGATGCATATTACTAATATGTTTTATATGATTCCTTGTTACTTTTCCTTCTGATACCCATCCTGGATACTTAATTAAAAATGGGGATTTATCTTTGCTAACCTCCATGAATCAAAATGACAGATTGTTTCACTGTTAATTCTAAAGGATGTCTTTTCATACGTGCCTTCTGGAGGTTTGTGTCTTTCTTCATTGTAGCAGAAGCTCACATACTTAGATTTAACCCCTAACTTCAATGTTTAAAATGTGAGATAAATCTCTCCTTTAATGACTTAAATTTGGTGTCATTATAATGTTAAAGTCTTCAGAACTATCTTGATATTTAAAGAACATAACATACTATCCCTAAACAGATAGACTGTAAACATTTTGAAAGAGGAGACACACCTAAAATACTTAATCACTCTTCAAAATTAATAGTCAGCAGTAAAAAGTGTATCCTAGCGTGTAACCTGTTTTTCTTTGGAGAGCTGTAGCACATATTTTCAACAGTCTTAGAACATTTTTTTCTAAGGGTTTCTTGAGTTCTTAGATTAAATACCAAATTCAAGTGAATGCAATCAAGAAACAAAGCAAAATATTAAAATGTCGTGAAGCCATGTGAGCAGCATCTTCTTAAGATACTGAGCTTGCAAGTCCTAAGAGTGAACAACTGTTTTCTACAGTAGTATGGTTTTTCCATGTAAGTGCTTACAATGAATTTCAAAGAGGAAAAGAGATAAAAATGTTATGTCTCATACACAGAATTCATCACGTTGTTAAATCCCCATAATCAGTCATCCTCCTGGAAGTATTCGAGTAGTTACAGTGCAATTAACTTGCATTTGCACAGTATTTTTCGGCATAAGGAAATCTGTACAAAGTTTTCCCATTTTACAGAAATGAAAACAAAGAGGTTCAGTGTTTTGATCTGATTCTGGAATTTCTGAGCCAAGTAGGTCTCTAGTGCTCATGATCAGAGGTCAGAACATCTTTCACATATGCTCCTCTCTCCCCCATGAGAAGAGGTTTTCCCAGAATCAGTCCCAGGGAGACATATTGGGGAAGCAGGTGGGGACTTATTAACAAGACACATTTGTTAGAGGACAACTGTAGTCATTAACAATGCAGCCATTGAGCTGCATATACACAGAAAGTAAATATTTATGTGATTGGTGATCTAGCTGAAAAAAGTAAAAAATGGGGAAAAAAAATTATTTTGTTAGATGTCTGACTCTTTCTGTTATCCCATTTCTATGGTGTCATATTTGTATGGAGCTGTAGGCTTGGAAATGCTAGATAGAATTGAAAAAATTAAAACTTAAAAAAACCCCACTCGAATCCCAATTAAACAAACAAACAAAATTAAAAAAAAACACCAAAACAAAACAACAAACAAAATGCTGGGAAAAAGCAGGCCAAAAAAACCCAATCAGCTGTAGCTGATACTGTTCAGCATGAAAAATGTGGTGTTAATTCTCTCTCTTTTTTTTCTGTAGGAGATCATTAAAGGGCTTTATGGTCTTTCCAGACGAGTACAAAAGACATTCAATATCTTGATGTGTCTCTATGAATTTGAAAGATATGACCTCCATAGGGGATACTACTGTTGGTTTTACACCATTAATGTTTTCCTTCATTTATTTCTGTAGAATACCTGCACCATCTTTTTAAGTGGGAATTGCCTAGGGTGACAAATTGAATCTTGAATCTTTGCACCTGACGCCACAAGAGCCTATAAATTAATCATGGACTAGGAAGATACAATCCTAAATGTTTCTATTTCTCATAGAAAAAACAATCCTTGGGGTCACTAACAAAGAATGAAAAACCTGGGCTTGTTAACAAGAAAGCAATTAATTATTTACACACATGTGAGTATTTGCCATTAGCATCTTTAAAATTAGGAATCCTTGTTCTGCTAGGTTTACTTCTGCCCTTGAGAGTGTAGCTGTTAAGAAAAGGCATTCATCGACCCTTTTAATACTGGGAAAAGCAAGCAACAATATTATATTCTACTGGGAAAAGTAAGCAACGAATATTATTCTAAAGCAGGGCTATATGTGTCCATTTCTTTTGATCTTTCAAAAGAAACAAAGATTAAGCTATCTTATTGCAAAGCTACAATAGTGTGGAATCACTAATAGGGACTGTACCACCCATATGGTGGTTTATTATTCCAGCACATTCGTGGCCAGGATGAAGGAAATAAATTATTGAGTGCTGTGAGTGACTTCATTTATGTATATATGTATGTATGCATGTATGTCATTGTTAGAGCAAACAGTAGAGAAAAACCTTGCATCCTCATATGACTCCCGTGGGGAATCTTAATGCCATTCATCCAGGTGGAGCTTCTCTGTGCTTTTTTTCCCATTCACTGCCCTCTACCTATCCATCACAATGCCCTGAGCAGTTTTCATCCATGAAAACTCCTTGCTATAGCAATATATAAGCTTTGTAAATAAAGTCTGGCATCCCTGAGGGGAACAATATAGACTTCTAGGAATTCTCATATATTTAATCCGGTTTAAGGCCTGAAAAGTATATTTCTGTAATAAAATATTTTAAGACCGTTTTGTCCAGGGAAATTTTTTTTCCATGGCAGGTGACCCACAGGACTGCTGCGGATATGAGCATTTAGGCATTTCAAATGGATGTAGTGTGATGCAGGAATTTTTTAAAGATTACTCCAAGGGAAAGTACCCCACCCCCATCCTCCTCACCCCCAGTATCTGAGCAGTTTAAAAGCATAAAGGTCCATGTTATCCCTGCAGATATAGGCAGAAAACTCCCAATGGTTACAGCCAAAGCTGCATGTGTGCATCCAAGTGCAGTATTTTGGTTTTAAAGTTAACTAGGATACGAGAGAACAGAATAGTGTTTTGTATGGCACCTTTCATATTTGTTAGGGCTCAGAGCACCTTACAGGGACATAAATGAGATACTGCTAGCACAGGGAGCATGAAGGAAGGCTGAGAAGGTATTAGGTGCTTAGCAGGAGATCACAAAGCATTTCAATGAGCAGAGCTCGATTTAATAAAAAAGCAATAGTGGCCAGAAATACTGATATATTTTTTCTGCTTCCTCTTTCTCCCTGTCTCTTACATGCATAAAAGATGGCACCAAAATGTTGAGAGTTTTTGATCCACTGTCTTAACACTGTTGACTTCTCTTCTCTTAGGCCTTGTCTTCTGAGCATTCAGCAAGACCTGGATGTTAGTTTTGAAAAGCAAAATGTCTTCTCAGCTTTAGCTTTACGGTGTGAAACGCTTTAGTCTAGTTGTGCTGACATCATACACAGAGCTATGTGGTAGGATACACGCAGTCATTTGGAGGGAAAACCCTCCTAAGAAGCCAAGCACAGTGGGCAGTTTTCTAGTACCTTCTTTAGGCACCTGTGCTGAGCAGAAACATCTGAGTTGGCTCCATCTCTGTGCTCTCAGGACTTGGGGGTGTGTGCCTGACCTGAGCTGACAAATCTTGAGGGGAGCTTGAATTCAGAGCCAATATTGTCACATTTAACTTGAGCATGGCACTGTCTTATGAGTGCTTCCAATATATTGGACTCCTCCTACGTTGCTTCTTACCATGACGTGGGTAAACCTTCACTGTGCTACCCTAATTCAAGTCCCCAGTAACTTGAACAGCAAGGTACGTAGATCAAGCTCCACAGAGCAATGAAGACCTGCCATAAGAACCCAATCACAGGGGAGATGCTGAAAAAGCTGATTCCTCTGTAAAGCTCGTGGTGAGACTTGGGGTAGCTGAAAGGATTCGAGAGCTGATAAACCTCTTGAGCCCAAATAAAGTTAAGTTCTTAAGGCAAAAGGGTCAGTCATTGTCTGGAGATAATGTATTTAGCCTGAAATTCCTGACTTCACCCACTGGACAATTTTTGGAATTTGTGGGCTCTCATAATCTGTTTCTGATGCAACACGATAGCTGCATGTGCCTGTAATTTCCCCTCTAAATCAATTTGTGAGTAAGCTTTCTTGCAGTGACTGCATAGTTCTCATTGTTTACAAGTCTCCCTTCATATTACTGACATCAAGGTTGGATTTATCTGATTATAAAAATATATAATATATAACTAGAAAAATAAGCAACAACATGTCTATCTGTCTGCTACTGCATTTGAAGTGATAGGATTTAATTTGGGGCAGTGCCAGGAAATTGCAACTTTTGTAGTCTGGGTGGAATAGCTTGGATGCAATCAAGAGTTTGCCTGCTGTTTATTCTCTGCCTTATTCTCTGCACAGCATAATGGGAGATATTCTTAAGTAATTATCATAATAATAAGATTACATACCTACAAGCATCTGTACAGACATGCACACACTACTTTTACAACTCTTATATGATTATTTAACAACTGTACTTTAATTGGTTAGTTGAACTGCTTTCTTGCTTTCTTGCTTGCTTCTTATACATGTCTATATAACTCTGTTAACATATCCTACCTGCTTGTTACCCTTTTTTAGGTGGGGGTGAAGGCTATCAATACTGCTGCCTCAGGACCCAGGTTTTTTAGCAATGTAGTGACTGGGGCCCATTTTGCCTCATTAGCTCACACAAGACTCCCTATTAATCTGTAATTTTGCACTTTGGTGTTGCAGTGGGAGCTGAAATAAAAATAAAATGAAGAGGTATGATAAGAAGCCCAAAGGTTTCTAAACTGTAGTGTTTTAGTTAGGGTTAAGGGAACAGTTGCCTTACTTTTCAGATCATACCAGCAGTCACAGGCAAAAGCCATCTCATGAAGGACTAAGTGGAGTGGGGTCAGGGTGCTGCTCTAAGGGGAAGCATTGGGAGAAAAAGAAAAGCTGGAAAGGAGGTCAAGGCCTCTGGAAAAAGGGACTTGTCTGCTCCAGCTGCTGAGAGGCACCCAGGGCTGAGGTTTGGGACCCAGCCAGGAAGGAGCAGCTTTCCCTGGGCATAGCTGCCCTTCTTTGCTCCTGTGGGGCACCCACTGGCACCCATCACCTCCTGGCAAACCAGGCAGCAAGGCCAAAGTTGCTCTCCTGCCACCACCATCTGGCTGCTTCCCTTATGTGCCTGGAGCTGGCTGTCATGGTCCGTGTGCTCTGTGTAATACCGGCATAAAAAAGGAAAAACGTGACCCCCAGAAATGCATGCACATGTATGGTTACCCAGAAGAGTTTGTCAGTGGTGGGCTAGAGGGTATGTCAGCAGGGCAGGTAATGAAGTCTTAAAATGCTTATTACATTCACTGTACAATTAACTGCTTTTTCCAAAAGGCAATGCAATCAAAGATGACACCAGTGTGGTTAGTGTCTTTTTGATATCTGCCCTTCCAAACAGCAAACAGGTGCGGGAAATGGGATAGCTCGTGGGTATTCTTCAGAAACAGAGATTTCTGTAGTCCCTTCCACTTAAACAGATTGCAAACATGACCTAAAACTGATGAATGTCGTGGAGTCAGCAGGCTGCTTAAAGCAACAGGTATTTAACCTGAAAGTTAGCATGCTTTGCACAACCTCCTCTGCATAGGAAGGGAGCTTGCAGCAGCCCTTCTGGCTGTCACAAGACGTTATCCCTTCCAGGAGCTCTCTGCCTAGGCTGGCATGAGCACAAAATGAGGTCTTTTCTTACCTGTGGAGGAGAGCTAGGTTTCAAAAAGCATTAACCTCCTGTCAGACTCCACCTCTTTCACAATCATAATATTTTAGGTTAAAAATCATAACATGTTAAAGACAATTCTGCATTCCTTTATTCTAGCCTCTGGCTTTCAAATTGTAGGGGTTATATTTGGGTCAGACTGTCAGCTCTCTCTCTGTAACAGTCTAAAGGCTAAATCCCTTTTAAAAAAAGAAAATAAATCTTCACTTCTCACATAATGACTTGGTATCTGGAGCTGAGGCTTCACAGAAAAGATCAAATAGCCTAAGCCTTGTGACAGAACTGTAAGGAATGGCAACGCCTCATTATCCCACAGAGTAACAGTCTTTGAATGTATCTGACAGTCCTTGAATGTTCTCTGAGACGGATGACCAAGAATATATATGGTCCCAGTGGCAGGAGATGGTACTGTTCCTGTGCTCTGTGTGTTGGGGATTGTTGTTTGTGCTCCAGATTTCTATATTGTCATAGCTGCTCACTCGAGCATTGTGTGGGGTTAATTCGATGGCTGTGGCATGTTAAATGGTAACAAGATGTGATATACTGTGCAAAAGTTAATGACTCATGGGCACAGATGGGACCAAAATTGGTTATGGGTGGTTGCTTGGTATTGAATTCCTGGAAAATTCGAGAATAGAGATGGAGGGACAATACAGTGAACAGCTTGTTCTTCCTCGGTGATCTTCCTCAAAAAGACAACAGGACCCGTGTCCCATTTGGTCCCACCCATGAGCTCATCTCAGCCTGCACACTCTTCTCCAACAGCTGCAGCTGTGTTGGAGCAACCTCAGTGCCTGTGCTAATGGGATAAAAGCATTTCCATGTGCTCTTTTCATTCACAAAGCACATGTCCCTCCCCACAGCCTCCAGTGTATCCTTATTCCCTTGAAATGGATTCAAATATTAGAGCCTGCTATGCTTAATTATTGCTAAGTCTGGGAGGAAATAAAATCATACAGCCATTTTAATTTGTTTCAAGACAGGTAGGTATACATCACAAATGTGCAATGAGTAATGGGAAATTCAGAAGCCATCAGAAAGCAGTAATGTGCTCCAAAGAGAGCGATCATAAAACTTTCGTGGTCTTCTCAGCCATGGGTTCTGCTGTTCCTGGCTGATGAGTATCATTCCTCAGCAAGCATCTCTCACAGCCAGGACCTGCACAGGACAAACTCACCTCAAGGCGTGGTGTGGTAACACTCTGGAAGTGTTAGAAACCAACCCACGAACAGGTAGATTGCTACTGGGAGAATTTTGTCCTAAAAATTTTTAAATCCCCATGATTTCAAATAAAGTCAAACAGAAGAGCTTGGATTCAACCCTTTTACCTACTATATGCAAAATAAAATTTAATTTTTTGCTTGTGTGAGTACAGAATGAAACACACGTGGGAAAGTTTTCCCCATTATATATACCCCTGCTATCCCTCTGCTTTTCTTCTTCCATAAGTTTCTGATTTTGGGGAGATACTGCATTGTGAACCAGCCAGTGGACATTACTCTTTGATTCAAATGGAGCTTTTTGTGTATATATGTATACACATTTTAACAAAGGTGTGTCTACTCTTCCCCTGCCCCCCTCCTTTTCCCAGCACAGAAGCCATTGCTTTCTTTAAGTAATGTTGTAGAAAAAGCACCAAAACAAGAAGAAAATCATTGGGGCTACACTGAGGGTCAGTGCAAAGAAAACAGTTCTGAAATGTAACTGTTCTTATGGGAGGGCTGAAGAAAGAAGTGTACTTCCTTCAAATCGAAGTTCACCGAAAACCTTGGTTTACAATTTAGCATCATTCTCTCTTCTCCCATTTAAATATCCATGATGATATCTGGCAGCCACAGCAGCAGCAAGCTCTACTATCCTGTGGTTTCAGGGTTTTTTAAGTATTTATATATTTGTTGAGAAGCAAACAATCAAAGTAGAAACCATGGCTTACTTTCAGTTTTGCACTTGCACTACATGCTTTTTAACATTGCCTTTTTTTTATTAGTGAATCATTTCAGTCTTTTTCTGATTCATAATCACATTACTCTTTCTTCTTGCATGAAATTTTCCTGTGAAGGTTTAAAGACTTATTTCTGCTAGAAAGCCCTCCTGTTTCTAAAGACTTCTTTTTTAAGTCTTTATACTACACAGGGAAAAAAATTACTAAGAGATTAGAGAGCTATTTCTTGGAAGAGGACGTAAAAAGGTATATATTATGCTTTGTGGAGGATGATACACCTAGTGATATTGTTGGAAGAGCTTAATCACTGTTTTTTTCACATGGAAATGAAACTGTTTGCTAATGCCTGTTGACAATATGTGTTGATGATGCTAGGCTTCTAGCCTGAGCTCTAGTGAATGATGATAAATTCCAGACTCTAATCAAACATCTTTCAGAGACATTAACATTTGCTAAACAAACATATTTTTCTCTTCTCTATTGCATGTAATGGATGTTTTTAACATTGTTTGCCAGTCTTTTTATAAAGCATGACAGATGGCCACTGCTTCTAATGAAATAATTATATTACTTAACCATTTTCTTGGGAAAGAAAAAGCTTGGGCTTGCAACTGCCATTCATATTTTCTATAAATGACCCTTATGACAAAGACAAGAAAGTTTTTGGTTGAAAAATCTATTGCCAGTTTTAAATGAAAGAATGGCTGCTTCTCTCAGGTTTGATTTTCACATTGGTCACCCTCTTTCTCTTCATAAAATGTGACAGGGAAATTTTAATCTAAAAGTCTGTGAGGAAGAAGAGAGCTGTTAAGAACCAACTCTGAGTGATGTGGTAGATCTATGCTGCACTCAGAGACAGATCTTGGGAGTGGTCAGGGACACCCTCTTCTTGATCTACCTGATGATACAATTGCTTGAAGAAGTTTATGTCAATACCCCCTGTGTGTCTTATTTGTGTGTTCTTGGTGACACGCTAAGGCAGCTGGCTGAGTATTATCGAAGTACTAAAACTGGCAGGTACACACATGCATGCAAGGAGCTGTGTGTGATGTAAAGTGGTCTCTAAAATAGGTTAAGTTCAGGCTCCCAGGTCCAGCATTTGTGAAATTCTGGCTGGCGAGGTTAGTCTGCTCTCTGAAGTCAATATTTGTCCTGCTGAGAACCTGAACACTATCAGAACAGATGCACTGGGAGTGTCCAGGAGCATTCTGGTAAGATGGAGTCTTTTTGTAGCATGCTGCTGTGTGTGCATGTGAATGGCAGAGTGAGAACAGCCTCCTCAGATTCAGAACACACTTGATTCCTAAACATTTCAAGAAAGTATTTGGCCTTTGACATTGATGACATACCAGAGATTGCTAATAATAGCATGCCTGAACTTCTGTTAGAAAAATAAGCACATCCCTCAGCAATTCCCACACTCCTAAGTTAAATCACCACAATGTCATATTAATGCCAGGGCTGATGAGATACAGAGAAGTATTAAAACTTCAGCTGAATAAAATTTGTTCTCATTTGAGAGGTCTTTTTCATGGGACTGAAAATAAGAACAATATGATATCAGCTAATAATTTGTCAGCACCATTGCTCTTGGACACACATAGGGGTGTCAGGATGCTCTTGTCCCACTCTCTTGCCCAAAGCTGCTAAAGTTCTGCTGAATTACTGTGGCAAATGTAGTTCCATTCACTATCCCTAAAATAAAGGAAGGGTGAGCAGGAGGAAGAATTAACTGAATTAAGATAGAGGAATTTCGAAGTGGAAATAATGTGAATGAATGAGCTTGGAGAGGAAGTTTCATCTGAAGGTTAAGCTGTATTGGTTTTTGTATTGGGGGTTGGGAGGGGTTGGAAAGATCAATAAATTTATCTCCAAGAGGAGGTCAAAATTAGATATATACTTTTAGGTTTGCATGTTTTCCAAGCACAGTGGTCAGGACTCAACCTGTTCACATCCACAAATAATATGAAACTGATTATTCACAAAGGTGGAAATAGGGCAATATATGCCAAAATTTCATAATATTTACTATTTCTGTATCTAGGAAGAAATGAGCAACAGAAATCTGTGAGTGCAGATAGGGATAAAAGTTTGTTTCATTATGAGGAGACCTGGTTTTAGCATGGATCTTGGAGGATGTAATAATTAGTGGAATTATATTGTTTCCATAGAGTCATTATATATGATAGCTGCCCTTGTACTGAACACGTTTCTCACCTGTCTGGACATGACATTCAAAACTTCTTTTGTTGTCTGATACAAAAATACAGTGTTTGTGTTTGCTGCTTACCTCTTTTGAAGGGGAAAAAAGGTACATGTTAAATTACGAAAGACAGAAGGAATATAACAGTGAGCAAGATGGATTGATATCCATACATTGCAAGTGAATAGACTGAGTTATCCCAAGGTTTACTTGCTGGTGTTTTTATTCCCCCTTATGCTGACTGTCAGGATATTCCGTTGCTATAGGCTAGTGTGGAACATACTCTGCATTAATGGTCAAAGTTCAGTCATTTAATTTTATTTTCACAAGCAGAAAGCTGGTCCTTAACAAAAACTCTTGTGTCCCAAGGGGATAGGCATATGCTGGGAAGAAAATGTATCACAAATTTCAAGTATGCAAACTTGTGGCCTTTTAAGACTCTAAGTACAGAGGAATTACAACACAGAGACTTCATGGTGATCGTAATGCTGGGGCATAAAGTGTAACACAGCAGCTACTGGAAAGCAGCTATGGTGTGCTTGCTCCACAGACATTAAAGCTAGGTGAAAAGCAGTTGCTGGTTTGAACTATGCTGTCTTCTCTTTGTGTGGAGAAATCAGCTTTAAGCATCAGAAAACTTTAGAAGTGGAGTTGATGTCATCTTAGGAAGAAGTGAATCTTACAGTGTTATAGATAAAAGCACTGCCTGCTGAATGTGGTTTTTAAAAATGTATTTTATCATTGCTAAGTTTGGATCTGAAGCTTAGCTGAGAAGTAACCAAAACCGGTTCCGATTTTCCCTGCAAATAGAAAGTTTGTGCTGTTTCTACAAGAAGCTGGTGTCACAGCTGCTTCGCAGAGAGGTTCCTGCTCCCTTGTGAGCCGCTGGGTATCGGAGCGATGCAGGCTGCGCTCAGCCGGGCGGGCGGAGAGGGGCGCAGGGGAGGGAGCGGCGGCCGCCGGGGCTGCCCCGCCCGGCCCGCTTGTCGCTCTGCGTGTATGCACGAGTTTGGTATTCATGAGCTCGGTGTTCCATTTTAAACTAGATGTGCGGGTTCTCAAGCATTGGGACAGGGAAGTGGTGGAGTCACCATCCCTGGAGGTATTTAAAAGTGCACGTAGATGCCTACCCTGCACAGGGTCGTGGTTTAGTGGTGGACTTGGCAGTGCTGTGTTAATTGCTGGACTAGATCTTAAAGGTATTTTCCAACTTAACTGATTCTATGATTTACATGGAATGCTTGTAGTTCTTCCTCTTCCCATCCCTCAGTCTCGTAATTTATCACCCCATCTACTTTTTCATGCTTATTCCTGCTGCTATCCTGTAAGTGCTACAACTACCCAAATACTGACACCAGTGACAGAATCATTATGATAGATGATGTCTGTCTTGGTAAACAGAGGGTCAGCTGCAGGTTTGGGAACAGATTTCCTTAAAATTGCTAAGCCTTCTGTCAGATGACTTCACCATCACCTTCAAACTTCCCAAGTCAAGTTTGGTGTGTGCTGAAGAACAAGGAGGCAACAAAAGCCTTTCTTGCACTTCAGAAAGGGGCCCAAATACAGAGTGAGTATGGGTGAGTTTATTTTGTAGGTAACAAAAGTGGTGATTGTAGAACAAGCATGACAATTTTACCTTAGCTAACTACAGTACAAAACCACCTCTTGCTGAATGCTTATTATTGTATTTGCAGACTGGCTTCATATGTACCACATGTGCTTATTGTTGTTGCGTTGTGATTTCAAGCTTTTATGAAGTGATAAGCCACATATTAATAGTTTTAACAGAAGGTTCTCTAGTTGTTAACATGGTAACACCTTGCAAGTACAACATGTTATGTCCATTTTTCGTTCTAGAAATATGCAACATTCTGCACTTCAAAATACATAAGGAAAGTGTCTATTTAGTACTTAGATCTGCTCAATATATTATCCGCCATGAATTCCTACCCTGTTGCTCAGACCTGCTATAAAAATTTGCTGCCTAAGACTGCAAAATATTAATTCATTTCCCAGGAATCTCTTTGGATACAGGCTGTGACAGCAGATCTGGAAGTTGCAAACACATTTGCTCTTGCTCAATCTTACTCCAAACTGAATTGATTACTAACACTATTATAGTAACAGGTGTTCAAATATACCCAACTATGTTATTAGCCAAGCTTGGAGGATTATTTTTCTTTTCCCTGACCACAGTCAGGTTATCAGTTGCATATGGATGTAATCCTACTCATATTTACCTCAGTAAAAATTGGGCCATTTTTAAAATAAATGAGTTTCATAATAGCAGGGTTCCATCTTATGACTCTATCAGTCATCAATGGAAACGTTCAAAATAACGTAGCAGGTACATAATGATTACAGTGACCCAAAGAAAGTCAAAATGTTGGTGTTCTGATGACAATAAAAATTAGGAAACCTTATGTTTATTTATATTCTATATATCCTAATGAACCAAGTCAAATTAAAATAAGTTAGTGTGTTAAAACTTCCCTTTAATTGCATCATGAAGAGTACAAACAAGTATAAAAATTTGAAATTCGGTGCCTTTACAGTAACTCCATTCAACCTGCCCTTCTAAATAGGCAATGCATAAAAGCATTTGCCCATGAGTAATATCTTAGTAAATGGTTGTGATTTGATGTGGCACATTTTCCCCCCAATTTGCATACCTGACAATAGACTTGCTAAATATCACCTTCAGATTCACTGGCTAAAAAGTAAACCATCTGAAAGAAACACTGGATGAAATGTTGGTGATGGGACAATCCCGGGTCTGTGTCCGAGTGTGAGACAAAGAGTTCAGACCATTAAAAGCTATATGGTCTATTGCCATGCCAATGTTTAGTTCTTTGTTTAGTGCAGACTTTTAAACGTGTTTCCATGACTCATTAAATCCTCTGAAATAAAAGTTCTCACAATTCTAGTACAGTGGAGCAGTTATTTTTGGACTTAATTATAAACAGGCTAGATAATGAGCTACCTAACTTGTCCCCTTTTCTGAAGAAGGAAAATGGTTAGTGACCTTTCCTTTCCCTAAACAGTATCAAAATCCACACATTTGATAGATAAAGGAGTGGAAAGTCCATGAAAAAATGAAAGGGATTCATAAGCAAATGCCTGTTGGGCAACTAATATTTTAAATAACAAGTAAGAATATGTATTTTGTGAACCTATTAAGTATTCAGCTTAAGAGAATATCGTAACCATAGCAACTCCTTATCACCTGTTTGAGACGCTGCAACATCTTCATGAAATGTGCATCAAATGCCCTTCTAATATTTGTAAAATTCTGATAATATTAGCTCTTGGAAACAGCCACAGTGAAAGGCAAATGTGTAAAAATACTTGAGATTCAAGATCACCTGTCTACGGTCTGATTTCTCCTTGCCTTTCTACTTTATTTTTATATATCAGTTTGATTTATCAAAAGCAAAAGATTAATGGGTTTAAGAAGTCACTGGAGGGAGCAGAGAGGTGGACACACATTGTTGCTCACCCACAGCATGCCCGTAATAACCACCCTCAGTTAAGTGTGCTGAAGGTTTTAGTGATGGCCAAACAAAGCCTACATAAAGGGAAAAGTTTGCCAAAAGGATTGAACATGAGGACTCACAGGAAGACACCCAAAATAAGGTAAGTACAGATCCCCTCCTTGCAGCACTTATCAATCTAAAAAGACTGTGAGTTGTGCCATTTACTTTATTTGCAGGATTTCAAATCACATAAAGCTGTAACAATAATGATTTTTCTGACTGTAGAGACAGCTTCTCTTGTTTTAGATGTTGCATTTTAGATGGTCTCCTTTCTTTTTCAGCTTTGAAGCGGCAAATGGTCAGAACTTTACGCTTCTAAGGTCCAATATGAGGATATGGCAGGTGAATTTTTCTGTGGAGTTATTTCTGTGCCCCACAACCTCTAGGGCTAAGGATGCTGGGATGGCCTGGAGAGCTCCCCAGCTGAAGTGTCATCACATTTTCCCAAAGGACACTGTGCTTTGTCCTTTTTTGTGGTGTACTGTGTTTTCCCACACAATTAAATATTTACAGGAGCAGGTAGTCCCAGTGAATTACAAATTCCTGTGATAAGAGAAATATGGAAATTGTGTTTAAATCACAAGAGTCTTTCATTTTTGAATCCTTAGTATGATTTTTTTTTTGTCTCTCACTTCAGTGTGAAGTGTAGTACACCATGTATATGTGCTTCCACTCTGAATAGACATTCAGAAGGAGGAAAGCAAAATCAGTTGTTGCGAAGTGATTTGGTAACTGAGCAACATGACTGCACAGCTCAGCCTAACTCCTCTGTATGTGCTGAGGGGTCTTCCTGTCTCATTTTGCTCTGCAGCATCATATAGTATCAAGTTATTAGTTGTTAATTTTAGGTGGCAGATGGGAAACTGAGAGCACCAAAAGCTTGGATCGCTGAAGATGACAGGGTATTCAGGACATCACTGTGCATTCCCATTGACATAAAGGAACTTCTTTGTGCCCAAGAGATGTGGAAAAGGCTTTATGAAATGAGTGTTAGGACCTTTGCATATCATTGCAGTTTCATAGTGAATTACAGCAAAATTACAGCTAAGGGAGATGTCTAAACAAGAAGGAGAGAGAGTATGAGCATATGTGACAGTGTGGCCCTAGGGATCAAAATCTGCATGAAATAGTTTAAAAGGCATGCATTAACCTTCATCATTGGGCTGATGTGCAGAAGCAGCTACTTCTGTGCTTTTTTTTACTCTGCTGTTGGTGTAAAATAATGATGTTGGAGAATGTGTTGCAGGCGGGGGTTATAATGGTTGAAACTCCCTGTAAATAAACATGTGTATTTATGAAATAAGACACTCTGGACAATATCTGCCTATTTCAGCACTGAAGTGATAAATGCAAACTAATAATAACTTGTGAAAATAAGACATGCAAAAATTAATTCCTAATAGTGAACATTTTATTTCTGTGTTGGGCTTCACTTTCCACAAGTCTTACCTGAATCAGATTTTTTTAGTATCTTCCTGAAAATGTTTATCACCAACTATGAAAACATAATTTTCACGGACCAGTCTGCTTTTTTTTATTATAGTTTTTTTTATAAGGGCATCTTAAAAAAATGAGAATCAAAGGTTTGGATTATGAAAGTGGTTTGCTTGGAACTTGGAGAAGTACATTATTTTTGCAGTCATTGTCTTTTACTGCCAGTGCCGTTTAACAAAAAGGGAGGACTGAATAGGTGACACCTCTGGAAATGTGAGATAAAGAAAGTAAAAATTTTTTGGAGACTGGTAAACCTGAACTATGTATTCCTGTAATGAAAAGGAATGAGGTACAGGGACTCCTAAAAGTGCCATCTGAAAATGGTTTAAAAGTTTAAGAAGGGCTACTCGACACAGATAGAAGTGTGAGACCCAGCCATACCAGTCCTCCCAGGGCAGTCCCAGTGAGACTATTTATAAACACACCATTTCGAAACCCTCCTTAGCTAGTTTTAAGCAAAGCTCCTGGTGAGAAAAAACATTAATGTGATAAGCAAAGACTTTCTGAATCTGTCTCCAACTTAACTTCTGTGACTAATGCTTCGTGATATCCGCCCACATCCTTGCATTGCTTAATTAATCCTCTCATAAGAAGGTCCTTTTGATTTTCTTCTAAATTCTTTGGCTGTTTTTCTCATTTGAAATTAGAGGAATGTGATGGTTTTTGTGTTAACCTTCCCACATAAATATATTGCAGTCAGTACCAAGGATTTCTCTGAAACAATGGCAAGGTGTAGTAATCTGATATTTTGTAGGTAATCTGACCTTGATGGCAACCTCAATGAACTTCAGAAGCTTTTGAGTCAAATCATGAGTCACATATGTTAGCAAATTCTCAGTTGTATAAAGTGGTTTTCCCAGCCAGAGTTTAAGGATTTGGGATTTGGGTTAAGGTTTTTGTTGCCATTCCCCAGCCCACCCCCTACAACTTCATCTCACCACCAACACTGCAATCCACTGGTATCCTGTGTAGGGAAATATTTTGTTCAATTGTTGGGAAGAGCACTTTAAGACTCAGGGTTTTTCCACTCAGAAAGCCCAAGCATATAACTTAAATTTTTTTTTGAAGAATTTGAACATATTTCTCTACACAATCATGGATGTCTACTTGCACACACATATTCAGACACACACACTTTTCTAGAAATAATTTCAGTTATTGATTGTTGTGTTGTCTGGTTAATAATAACTTTTGCATTCTAAATACTTAGATTTACTCCAGAAACTTATAGTTACATCTACAAAGATTAGTCTTTTTGTGCCTTACATTCCAGCTTATGGCAGAGACTATGCTGCCCTGATTAAAGTAATGTTCAAAGATGTTTTAGCATTTATAGATTTAGTCTCTCCTTTATTATCCTCAGCAATATAAAGACAGCTTAAATATGCAGTCTGAGAATTCCAGTGAAGGAGATGAAACACCTTGTGCCCCGGGCACAAGTAATTTTCAGGCTGCAGTTCATATTTCCAGTGTTTAAGACAAGACTCTGAGTCACGTCACTTCACAGGTTTTCCATGTGACCCCCTTGCTGCATAGCTGACAGGTAACTTTTGTACCTCCTGTTCCAACAGGCTGCCTGTTTCACAGAAGCCCTTTCTCAATGGGGCAGGGGGATGGCATGGGTATCCAGGACAATGGAAAAAAAGAGAAAAGTGAGAATTCCCTGTCGAAATTGTTGAAAATATTGTTGAAAAATATTCAGCTGCAAAAAGTAATCTTCTCATTAAATTATGTTTCATGAGATAGTGTAGACTGCTGGCAAACTTTCATGACTAGAAATATGAAATAACAATATTTCAGTCTGACTTGAACTTTTAGACAACTTTGGCTCCATTGATCTTAGCTGAAATACCTGTCAGTTGGTTGGTTGTCTCTTCAGTGGCAGTTGTCTTCCTGGGATTTTTAAAGAGAGATACCTGAGCTAATTTTTTTACCTCTGTATGACCAAAACTGTGAAGTGTCACTCCAGGGAAATACAGCAGAACATTGAAATACCAAATGTTTTCTGCGAACAAGAAATATGAGGACTTAAAAATTATGCAGAAATATTCCGGTTTTTTTGTGTTAATGCCTTGACCCAGCTGAGATTTTGAAAAGATGTTAAAACACCAGCATTCCTTCTGGTTTGGAAAGTTTTGCAAAACAGAGTCAATCTCCCTATAATTCTGCCTGGACGTGGCATAGTCTCGAGAGTGCTTAGAATTTCTCACTTCGGGGTCAGTCGTGCATGGCACATGACATGTCCAACCCGTTGAATGCAGGTTGAAGAAAAACTGTTTTTGAGCAGAGTGACTTAATTGTGAGTATTACATGGTTTTTTTGCTAAACCTATGGTTTAGGGACTTTTATTTCAAAAGGAAGGATTTGCATGGTTTGATGATCTCAGCTAACATGCAGATAAGGGGGATTTGAGTAGATGCCTGCTTGCTTCAAGTGACAATTTATTAGTTTAGGCTTTAACTTATTTTAGTGAAATTGTGGTCAGATGACTCTCCCTCGAACCTCTGTGATCATATGTTTGGATATATCTCCTGGAATAGGAGAAAAATATTGATTTTGACAGATACTGTCCAATGTTTGACTGACAAAGGCATGTATGTTATAACTTCTGTTATTTGCCCAAATCTTTATTTTCTTATCTTGAATCACTTCATGACTGACTTTTGCAATTGGTCACTAAATAAGCAGTTGGTACAAAATGCAATGGAATAAAGTTACACTCTTTTTTTCTATGCTAATAGAGGTCACAGATACAGATAAGGCAACTCTTGTGTTCTTACTTTATTATTCTTTTTTTCATGGAGGCTTCTAAGGACTGCAATATTAAAAAAAAAAAAACGTAGTAATTTAACTATTTTCTACTTCTTCTAAGAGTAATAAAGTATAATTATCACTGAAGTAGCAACTAATCGTAAAATCCTAAGAAATGCAATGGAGAAACAGTGATAAACTAGCTATGATTTCCATTTAATTCAGCATTAATATATACTACAGAACAGATGTTTTAGAAACACTGAACCCTGATAGCATCCTTCTTTGTTAGTCTTTTTAGCTTACTATACCTCTGTAGAATTTTAGAATAGACTATCAGAATCTTCTGATCACTAATTTTTTACACATGACTGTGCACCAGCTTGTTCAGCCTGGCAGATCAAGTATCTGCCTCATAGCAGATGTAGTAAAATGAAATCCAGCAGATAATATTCTTTTGATTAAAAAGCCTTAATCAAAAAGTCTAGTCAGTGTAGTCCTTAAGGCAAGTGCAGATGGATCATTGTTTAACCACCTTTCTGTCTGTTTGAGCTGAGGATTACATAGGTTGCATAAGTGATGGAGAAAGAAGCTGTCCTGAAGATATCTTCCCTTCTCTCTTGCCTGCAACCTGTGCAGTCCCAAGTGAGATCAGAGAACTTTGAGCGATTCTGTAAAGGGTGAATGGTCTTCTAAGGGTTGCTCCACCAGGAGGACTGAAGGATGCCCTGATCTTTCTCACCTCTGCCTGTTTTACTGATACCCTGCCAAAGGCTGAGTCTTGAAAGGCAATGAATTCCCCAAAGATCCTCCTTAAGGACATCTTTATGCACTGTGGCTTTAAGTGTGTATGTGTACATGTAAGGATGTCTGACGCTGCTGGTCCTAGTTTTAAAATTCTGTCAGAAAATGTGTGTGTGCATTTAGATGCCATGACTCAGACACTCTGCCAGCATAGTCAGTTTGTCTTCATTGCTTTCACTGCAGTGATGTTTATAAAAGCAGCTAAGTACTGCTTTGTGAGATCCAGCTCTGTGCAGTCTTACATTCACAAATGTTAACTATATCATTTGAAATCATTGCATGATAACATTCACATCTTGAGAACAGTTTTTCATATTTGGGGTATTTCAGAATTTTTCCTTTTTTTAATACTGTCTTCTCATAAATTTGTCTTCATCTTACAACATCATATTTTGTGCCAGTTCTTCTGGAGGTTATTTTTACATGCCAGTGTTGCCTTGAGTTAAGTATTCTAGTGTTATATGGGGTTATTAAGGAGTATTTTGTATTCTGGACATCCTGATCTTCCTGCAGGTGCCAATTTAAAACTGCCAAGGGAGGGACTATAAAAATGCTTAGAAATGAATTTCAATGCCAATAGTTTGGGTGTGAATATTACATTTTTCTCCAAAAGTGCAGCAGTCTAGCTGCTTGTCTTATTTTGAAAAGCATGTCTTTATTAGTTGTCTATATTGCAAATTAAAGGCAGTATATTTGTCATTGACTTCATACCTGAAGATGCTAATTTTCAAACTAGGGTTGTTTCTTTCTATATGTTGGGTCATATTTTTCTCTGCTGCAACTCTTTCACTCCTACCATATAATCAGATCCTGGGGTCTGGTCTGTCTTTGTTTGGCACAGCTCAGTAAAGAAATAGAGTGGTTCTCTGTCTTTAGCGTATATTAAATTCTCTGGGCCCAAGAGGATTTCCATGGCAGCTGGAATTCAGCTAATGAGAGAAAGTCCTTTTTGCCACTTCCTGTTCTGTGCTCCCCCTGCAGCTGATGCAGACTTATCTTGGTCTGGACTACGTAAACTATTATTACACCAAAAAAACTCCAGCAACTGCGTGATCCTACATTTGGCGGCTTTGCATTTGATCCCAGTTAATGATAATTCCTGTGTTTGGTAATTTATTAGAAACAATGAAAGCAGATAAGGAGGGTTTAGTTAAAAAATTAGTGAGCAAAAGTTTCAGATTCTGAAACAGTGATAAATTTTTGGTATCAAGATTTTTGTCTTTGCCTTGTCACAACTTAAAACCTTCAAAACTTCACACTGCAATGATAAGCACTGAACTAAGCCTCATCCCACTAAATTTAGATGAACATTTTAAGAAATAGTTGATGTGCTGACAAAGAGCACTCAACACCTAATTTACTATGTCTATGTAAAAAATACATGATATTTTTCCATAATGTACAACTTGTAACTGGTATTACACAGTGGTGGGGTTTTCTGCACATATATAGGAACTCTCAGAGCTTTTTGGCTACATAAACTGGATCACGGCACATTCTAATATTACATCTTTGTCTTAAGCAGCAGTAGGAAGCAGGATTTTTAGTTAGAGCCCAACACCCTGAGCTCTCACAAGTGCAGGCTGACCACTTTTGCCAAGTCAAGAGCAGAACAGCACGAACCCCACTGAAGATCTTCCTGACCAATGCTGTCAATAATGGAAGCTCAGCTAAAGTTATCCTGCCTTGGTTTTGCTTTAGTGGAGGGGGCAACACAATGCTTGAGGCATGAGGCTAGATGGAGGGCTTGTGTGTCTGCCCTTTGTGTCTGGGAGGTGCTTGGTGTGTGATAAGGACTGTGACAGGCATCCACATTGAGCAGCAAGGTCAGAGCTACTTTGGTATTTCTGTGTCTGCTGGTGTCACTCATAAATCCAAGGGGTTTGATAAGAGGAATATGTGACCATTACTGCTGAAAACCAATGTTCACATAACATAAAGCTGCCAATGGTTTGGTGTGCTTGTAGCCATTTTTATTTTAACTTGTATTTATTCAATAAGAATCCTTTAAAACTATTGTGGTCCCTACCATGACTTTGGTCTGGCTTATACAGGTCCTTGCTTCCAGTGATGTCTGAACTTACACCTGGCATCAGCTCCTCTGCCTGCTCTTACCTCCACTGGTTCCACTGAACAGACTGTAAAAGTTTCCTCTGTCAGGGATAGAATCTCCTTTCACTTCCCCAAACACCATATGACCTTCTTATGCACACACATACACTTGGGTTATAGATAGGAAATCCGATTTTCAGAGGAAGGTGTAAAAACCAGCACCTTTCTTCTTGCATCCCAGATAGCAATTCCTCTTCCTCACATCTAGCAGTTCTCCTGTGTCTTTGGATGCTCAAAACCACTTCAAATATAGATGCTCTCTTTTTCTCTTGTGCCTCTCAGAATAGTCTAGGAGGTGAAGTGCAGGACCTAGTTTTGTGAATCCACTGTGTGTGATAATACCGCTGCACCCTCTGCAGCTGGTGCAGACTTATCTTGGTCTGGACTACAAAAATTGTATTACACCAAAAAACTGCAGCAACTGAGTGTGGGTTGATCACAAAGTACATTCCTCAAAGGTGGAAAGTGAATGGCACAAATAGAACAGGAGCTGTCTGTGACACTGGATTTTAAAACAATAGTCCACACCCTACCCTGAACATAGGTCATTGACATAGGTCACCAAACAAATGGTTTCATTTTTTTGCTAATACTAGAAATCAGTATTCATCCTATACAATCCACTCATTTTTGATGCCACATTCTGCTGGGTTTTCGGTAAAATGTGGTACCCATCCAGTCCTGAAGTTGTGCATGTTGTACGTGAAAAGGTGTCTGCATTTCCAGGAAAGTTACACAGTTGTTTTATCTTTAAAAGGTTTGAGTTCTTACAGAAACTTTGCTTTGTTCCCATGTGAAACTCTGAAGCTGTAACAATAATCCCCTTCTTAAAGCCCTGAAATCAAAAATAGGGGTATTGTGTGAATCCTTTAAAATCCTTACTAATTTTGTAAGTTTTGAACTTTTTGCTACATCGTCTTCACCAGGGTAGTTTAGCCCTAATGTTCTAATTACTTTGAAAAAGTACATTTATGTTTCCTTTGAATGCATCCTGGAGAGGATTCTCCCAGATTTAAGGTAGTAAAAGGTCCACATACTCATTTCAAGTGACACGTGTCCCTGAGCTATGCTTGGGGAGCTGAGGAGAAGCATTCCTGTTAAGTGCTCTTAATGCACCTCACTCTTTGCATTGCAGCTGCTTCAAGTTGTGCAAGTGGGAAGTATTAGACCATCACTCGGGTATCACTCACTTGTCTCCACATTGGCTAGAGAGGATGGTTGGTCTTACCCTTATGCAGCATGTTATATTGACCCCTGGAGATGGTTGGTGTTGTACACTAAAACATATAATTGAATCCTTCTTCCTGAGGACACAGGCCAGGCAAGAGTAAAGTTGGACCTGGATAAAGTGCAGCAGTGGTTTCAGTCAAGTTTTCCCTCCATCCATGCCATGCTTCCGATCTAGACAGTGCCAGTATTATGCAAGCTCCTCTCTTTGTTGCAGTTGTGAGAAAAATCATTATTGTCTTTACATGGGAAAACAAATAAATACATATTTCAGATCCTTCCTTTCTTTCCCTGTTACATACCCGCTGCTGGAGCTTATCATAAGTTAAAAGGAAATATATTTTTGGAAGCTTTTAATTAACATCCTGGAAACATATCATTGTAACTTTTTTTTTCTGTAACTCAATTCAATAAGATTACTTGTACTGGTAAGGGTTTTTATGGATAGTGACTAATTTTTTCATTGGTAGATAAAGCCATTGCAGAAGCAAACTCATGATATTGGTACTTTACTTCAGGCATCAGATTTGCCTGATTTTTCCCTAAGATCAAAAGACAGATTTCCATTAAGAGCGGAACAGAATGACTAACAGGCTTCTGAACTGATATTAAATTAGAACCCATCTCCACTTTGGAGAAGATTGGCTGGTATCAATTTGCAGGCTTCCACTTCTCTGCCTTTTTCTTTTTTCTATTTTCTTTTTAACTCAAGATATTTTGAACTAGATTTTCTTCAAGTTCCCTTCCAACCCAAACAATTTTATAATTCTATGAAAGGTGTAGCTCAAACAGCAATGGCACTTCAGATTTGAGATTTTTGATTTTGTCTTTATTTTAATGAAAGCCACCGAGGGGCAGCAGATAGTAGCTGATCTCTTTAAAAAACAAAACTAAACAAAACACTATTTTCTTTTCTTTGAAGTTACATTTCGAGTCCAGTGTTATCTTGCATGAAAAACTCAGCTTCAGGAATGAGGAAACCACCCTCCCTAAAGAAGGGAAAACAGACAATGAACTGAGGCTAGGGATGATTAAATGTTTGCCACTGAAACAAAAAAACTTTGCAACAACACACTTCTATAGCCTACAGATCCACACATATATTTTTGTTCTAACAGACAGGCACTTGCCCTTAATGTAAATGGTAAACGGTGTTTTACTTCCTGCTTTTGTCATGATGTAATTTTCCTTTTAATCTGACATGAGGAAATCGGTGCTTCTGGAGACGGGATATTGCCACTTTACGGGGCGGCTGTTGAGCGTTCCTGCATCACTCTGATGTTGCAGTAATTTCAACTGGGCATTTACATATCCTCGCCGAAGTCCTGGGAGTCTGATAAGCTTCGAGCAGACCCAGAGCAGTTACACGAGAATGGGAATAATCTCTTACACCGCAAATTGACTTCCCTCTTTGTAGCCCTAGACACTGTTTCCAGCTGCTTTCAGTCTTTTAAATCCTTGAAAGCTTTCCTAATCCGCGTGTAGGCAGCTGCCTTTATGCGCTCTGCCGCCCTCCCCTTCCCCCTGATTGGCGAGGCAATTCCGTGGCCCGGCGCAGCCAACTGCTCCATCCTGGGCTGCGGTTTGAAATCAGAGCCAGGCGGACAGTTGCCTCCCCGCTGCCGACTTTTCATAGGCTGGGCAAAGAAGGTTGGGAAACTTGACATTGTCTTCGGGCTCCCCCCAGCAAAGAATAAAAAGCGGGGGGAAATAATAGACAGGAAAGAGGAGGGAGGGAAACTTGCTTACGGTGGGAAACTTGATGGATTTCTGCCCTGCCGACAGCAGCGCGGAGTGAGCAGCCCCTGGCCGGCTGGATGGATGATGGGAATCTCACCATGAGGCAGGTAAGGAGCCACTGCCCGCCGGCTCCGGCTACCACTTCTCCCAACCCCTGCTTCTCCCCCCGCCCCCTTCTTAATTTTCTTCTTATAAGTTTTCGGGTGGGGAAAAAAAAAAAGTTCTTCCCCCCCGCCCCCCGATTCTCCCGGTAGGCAGGGATGCCATGCAAGTCATGGTGCGTTTTGGATTTGTAGGGAGCATGGAAGCGGTTTGCGAGCTGTGTAAATCAATTCCAGTTTGCCATGGTTTAAGCGCATTGTGTAGGCTGTCTCGCAGCCCTGCTTGTCACATGCGAAAGGAAAGAACTTGCTGTGTTATAAGCCTAAATATGCCAATAATTCAGCCCAAGGATAATTTATTAAACAGCTCTGCATGAGTTCCTTGCCTGCCAGTGCTTTAATCTTCTGATTGTTTTAAAACGTAGTAGTTTCAAGCTGTCTTGCAGATTCACAAAAGTACTTTAAGATGGGTTTTCTAGGGATTTTTTTCTAAGATTGTTCAAATGAGGTTTTTTTGAAAGCCTTCTATTCACCTGAGGAGACAAAATGAGCTTTTATTTTCATTCTCACAGTTATAAGGCACCGTGACAAAATGTTTTTATTCTTGTTTTTCATAGTTTTACAGCAACAATATTTATACTTAGAAGAGCCTTGTGGAAGGAAGAACAACTGGCTGTATCTTAAGACTGAATCAAAGATCTGTCCCAGTTTAAAAAGCCAGTCCACTTCTTAAACTTGCTCATAATATGTTATTTTCTAGGTAGGCAATGGATAAATATGAGGAAATTAGAAGTTTGCTAGGTTTTCTGTGTGGGTGTCATTCATTCAGTTCTCAGGGGGACTTTTATAGTGCATGTCCAGGAAATGTATGTGTGAGGATTTTGCACCTGTAGTGCAAATGGAACATTTGTTTTACACTAGATTTCTGAAACCATGGTGGGAAATCCCAGCTTCCTTGCCAGTTTTCTCGAAGTTACAGGCGGTGAGGAAGGGTGAAGAAAGAGAAAACTCAGGTGATAGGAAGAGGAAATGTATTTCTTGCTCCCACTAGCAAAATCACCACATTTTATAACTCTTTAAAGAGAGGGAAAATCTTGTCCTTGCAAAGCCCAATGAAGGGCATTTTATATACTCAAGTTGGTCAGCTGGATGCACGTAGTCATCAAAAATCATTATCACCACAAGAGGGTACTTTGGCACAGGGGGTTACAAACAAGGAGTGCTAAAGAAGCAGAAATGTTACAGGACGGCAATAATAAAGTGTAAAATGCTCTGTGAAACGTGCACTTTACTCTCCTGAAATATTTCTACCTAAAGAACTGGCTTCAGGGATAATGAAGATTCTTAAGTGGTGGGTTAAAAGAGCAAGGCAAATAAGTCTAATAGAGAATGGGGGCGGAAGGGGAATGCTAAGGCACACACGTACCGTCCAGAAGAGGAGGAGGGACGGGGGAGACATTCCATGCTAAACAGAGGTGCAGGCACAGGCGGGCTCGTTCTTGCCGGGCCCGGCCCGTCCCGGGGGCTGCGCGCTCCCGCCGCGCTCCTCGGGGGAGCGCCCGCCTGAGCCGCGGCCAGCGTTTGTTTGAACACCTGCCTCTGAGCGCGGCTCCCCTCTCCCGTGCCAAGGGACCAGTTTGGGAGTATTTCTCTGGGTTCGGCTGGTTTGCTGTGCACAAATATTTTCAGTTTGGCAGGGAAAGGCTGTGGGCACTGCTAGGGCCCGAGGGACAAAATCCAGGGAGCTGGATGTCAAGGTGGTGCTGAGCTACTGTGTGCATCAGCCCCTGTCAGCAGAACTCCTGTTTTAGTGCGAAATGAAGGTAGTGATGGGCTATGAAGTAAGTGTGTAAAACGTTTAGAAAATCCATTACAGCACACACTTAGAAGCAGGCAAGTCATGCGAAGCTGGAGCCCTCATTCCTGCTTCTAGTTGGAAATTGGTAAGGGAAAGAGTTATATGCAGAGGGTGACTTTTCCATGGCCCTCCTATTCAGAGCAACTTTTTTACCTTCTCTTCCACCTTGTAATCATCTCTCCCTATCTGTCCTGTTGCTTTCTCTGCCCTTCCTTGGTGCTCCTTTCCTCATCTTTATACCAGCTGGGAGGGAGTGGGTTAACTCATTCCTCTTCACAGGCTTTGGGAGTGAGTGCTCCCACTTTGAGAGGCTCTTGGAAGGACCTGCAGCTCAATTTGGTGTTGCAGAGTTAACCATCAAGTACACAGGTATATGGCAATGTACTGAAGGTGTTGGAATGAAACCATGCTGATGACGGATCTGGCCCAAGGGCAACCCACAACTACTGAACAATAGCACATAGAAAGACAAATGCACGAATTTCCCCAACTGAAATGGAGGAATTACTGTAGAAATGTAATATGCAGCCTGTTGATAAGACTCAACCTACTTTACTACTGTGCCAGTCCAATAGTCTCCAGCAGGTCACAAGGGTTGGTGTAAATACTGAGTTGAGATTCGTAAATGAGACAGTGTAAAGAAGCAGTCATTTTTAGCTGATCATTGAAAACCTCAGCAAGAGGTGTCTTCTTGCTATCTGGTAGAATAACCTCACAAATAAGGTCCAGCAACCAAAATAGGAACATTTCTATCCTATCTGGGAAACTATGCTGATCACAATGCACCAGTAAAAGTTTAAGCACCCACAGGAAGTATACCCATTTGTGTGTGCTAGTGTGCTGTAGGACTAGTGTTAGGAAGCAGAAGTGCAATTTTAAAGGTATCTTACATAGTTGCAAAAAAAAAAAAAAAAGGAACTAACAGATGAGAAAAAAGACTTTGCAAGTAACACTTTTTTTTTGCTTTGCTTTTTTGCTCAGAGTACTGAGTTCCATTTATTATTTATAAAGTAAGGAAATTTGCAAGTGATGGAAGCTCCTAAAGAGGTACTTAGCCTTCATGAAGGTGGAGTTTTAGTGGCTGGACCCAGTTATGAGGCTGGATTCCCTCAGTTTGCTGCAGAACTAGAGAGGGCACTGTGGGCTGTGTTTTGTTTCCTAAGCCTACTTCACAGAAAATCAAATGTTTGATGAATTTTAATTCATTCAAACTTCAATTTCATTCCCTTTCAGCCACTACACATCCCTGAAGTGCAGCTCACAGGAGTGTCATTGACAAAAAATGCAGCTCCTTATTTTGGCCTCTTCCTATTGAAGTACCATTGACTTTGATCGAGGCAGTCTTGAATCTTGAGCCCTTTGTCACATGAAGAGGTTCAACTAAACAACTGTTAACTGACATGCCACCTAAAAATGAAAAACTGTGTTGTTAAGGTGCATAAAATCATTACAATTACTTATCATGTCTGCAGTCATAGAGCTTTTAGTGTGCATATAATTCACCAAGTGAACAAAGGCTGTATACAATTTCAGTGCAAAACATATGCAAAATTCAATATCACCCCCTTTCCTTTCAGCTGTTTAAGCTCTTAGCATGTGTTTCTTATTTCCTATTTTCTTTTGCATACCTTTTAAGATTCTTAAAGCATCGCTCTGTAGAAAAGTTGTATTTTTATCCTGAAGTTCTGTAATGCTTTGCCTTATCTTATAGAGTTCAGTCTGGGATGTTTTGTTGTTTGTTTGGCCTGTATGGGAAGAAATAGCATCTTGAAGAATGCTGCCCTTTTTTTGTGTGTGTGTACCATGAAGAATAAAGAAAACAGGTGTACAGAGTCTGCAGGCTGGGAGTGTATCAGTTAATTAGTGTGGCTGGACATTGCTCGGTAGGAAGCCAGGCGAGGATTTTTTGTGTGTGTGTGTTGTCTGCTCCCTTTGATCACTTGTGTGGTAAATAGACATGCAGGGTAGCTATAGCAACATGTGCTGTAGGTTGGTGGGAACAGAGGGGATGGGATCCCCTGACAAAGGGTAGTTTGTTAGAGTGGTTGGTTCTGATTAGAAAAAGGTGGCACCAATCAGGGCATTTAAAAACATCAGTTTTGCAAAACGCGAATGAATGTTATCAGTTTCAAAGTAATGCTTGTTTCTGTAGCTCTGCAAGAGTAGATTGTGTGGACGATTGGTGAGGAAGGGGGAGGGATAATAAAAAGCAGAGCACAACCCATTTACACTTTTGAATGTAAAAATATTCACACTGGATGTACTATTTCTCGTGGTGCTGCTCTGTCTATGCAGCTTGCAAAAGAAGCATTTGCAGGAGCCAAATTCCCACAGATGATGATACAAATAGTTGTGTTTTAAAAATATGGCTTCAGGAGGCACTGATGCTAATGGGATGTTAAGGAGTGCATCTGATCCATTACCTTTCCCTGATTTGTAAGAGTTCTGAGTACAATTTTTGATCCCAGGGTCCTGTTCCTATTTCAGCAGCCTACCTGTAGAGGTCAGACTTGAAGCTCTCAAAATCTTCCCATGATAGAATTTCAACCTAAAGTTATAAATATACATATCCATAGCCACTTTCCTCACTAACTTTATGTGGAATACTTTTAAAATAACGTTGGTTTTTCAGTGTCAGGTTATTAAGTAACACCAATTTCTGCATTGATGGAAGCCTGAAATACATCACAATTCAGCTTCATTTCACGTCTTGAACAGAACCCAACCGAAAGCTTTTATTAGCGCCTGAATTATTTAGATGTGTATCTCTGTCTCCATGATCCCCACTAGGCCTCCTACCTTTGATGAGGTCTGTCTCCAGCTCCCTCCCTCTGGCCTGCCCAGCCCTCTGCTGCGCTGGCTGCCGGCTTCCCACTGCTGCCGGGTCTCGGGGCTTCCCCGCTGGCAAGGGACAGGGAAGCAGGCAGTGCCACAGAGGGCTCCAGCAGCTTCTGAGCTCTGCAAAAAGTTGTCAGACCTCAGAGTCCCTCCACAGAGTAGCACGAGAGGTAAGGGGTCTGCTGGAGCCTGGGCTCAAGGAAAATGAAATGCTGGGAACAAGGAGCTTGTGGGGGTAAATGCTCAGGGAATCTGCTGAAGCTCAAAAAATGCCTCAGCACTTGGAGAAACCGTTTGATTTGTCTGTGGGTGAAGACTGAGCTGAGAGAAAGGAGCAGACCAGTATTCACATACAGCTGTATTAATTGCCTTTTGGATGTGCGCTGGAGTTTGTTTGAACTGAATTTCAGGCTTCGTAAGGCATTTCATTCTTTAGCCTGTTTTTGGTTCAAAGTCTTTATTACAGTCGTGCAGCTTAGAGCTTGTAATGCTTTAGCAAGCTGTAAGGAATTACTGTATATCCCTGAGATCTCTGGCTTGCAGTGCAGAATCCAGCCTGTCTGAAAGTTGGGAAAAGTGCTAAAGGGTAGGAAGCTGATTTTGATCTCTTTTCTAAACAGTAAAAATAGTTCTTAATTCTTTAAAATTCTTTCCCATTTGCTGTCATGTCATGGTTTTTTATCATTAGTATTTATATCTTCCTGGGGGATGTGGGAGGAGAAAAAAGCTGGCAAAGAGGCAATGTTTGTTTGGCCCAGAAAGTTTTATCAACTTTGTTGATTGAATAAGTGTTGAGATAACTGGGCACAAGAAGAATTTTAAGATAGTAAAACAAATAAAAGGAAGTCCAGGCTTTTATTCCTGTAAAAGGAATAAAAGGACAATAAATGAGGAGATCCATGGGGCTGATAGGATTTTTTTATTGTAGTGTGATAGTCTTTAAGGAAAATATTTATGGAGTAACATTTAATGGCCCCAGAAAGGAGGTGGTGACACACTATGACAGTCGCTTCACACTTTGGGTCAGGAAGGCCAACATATTTCTCATGCCTTTGGTGGCAACAGCATCTTCCCACCACTCTTCATCCAGGCTCTCCTGTGCTTCCCATGCACCTGTGGGGCTCCAGTGTCCGACCAGGTGCCCGGGACTAATGGCACTGACTTGTCTCTTTGGGTCTGCAGCTATTTAATTACTGAACAACTGCAGCAGGAGCTTAGGGAGACCCCCCTCCCCCTCCTCCCCCACACCTAGTGGTGGGGTGGACTCATTTGTGGTTCTGGCAAGCTGTTGCACTTTGCAGACTCAGGTGAAGCGAGAGCTTGCTTAGATGAGACCCTCCCTCCATCCCCACACCATCTCTGGGATGTCCCTTTGCTTTTTTTTTAACCTTTATTTGAGGTACTAGCTGAGACTGATGGTTTTTTTCAAAAAATACTGAGAAATCAGTACTTTATGGCACAATTGTTCTCAAAAAAATTATATTCTTTTTTTTCAGTAGTTATCCCATATGGAAACAACCCTTTTGGTTTTTATTTTGTTTTGGTTTAGAGTTTGAGGTTTTTGTTTGGGGTACGATTTTTTTGGATTGGTGGGGATTTTGGTTTTGGTGGGGTTTTTTTGTTGTTTTTGTTGTTTTTGTTTTTTGTTTTGTTGTTTTTTTTTTTTTTAAATTTGCTTGTTTTGAGTATTAGTTTGGGGATTTTTCTTCCTGAGAGGTAACTGGAGACATTAAAAAAAAAGAGGAAGAAGAAACCTTTTTCATACATTTATATACAGAATTGGAGTTCCCAAGTCTAGCCACTCCATCATAAAAACAGCCAGCATCCCAGTTTCAAGGAACCCTTCATCACAAGCAAGCTTGAAAAATTTTGGAGGGGTTTTTGGTTTTATCATTGGAGATTGTACTGGTTTTTCCTCCCTAATATTATGCCCTTATTACAAAATCTGTATGTATTTTACATGGAAGATGTATGCTCTATTGACAACTTCTCCTTTGTGGACCCCCAAGGTCTGCCTCTGTCTCCTGCCTCTGCTTTTTTCCTCCTCTGTAACCAGCTCCAGCTCCCTGGGCAGTGAGGTCTCAAGCCCTCAGCCCAGTCTCTGGTTCCACCTCAGCTCTGGATGCAGGGATGCAGGCAGATCTCTCTCTTACTGCTTGTGTTTCTGTTCTTGTTGGAATCACAAGAGGCTGTAGGCAGAAGCCTACGTAACTCTGTAAATAATCTCAATGAAAAATACACGTGTTGTAAATCTGATGTGCAGAGGAACAACAAGAATAGGGGAAGGGAAGGCTGCCTTGAGCAGGGAAAAGGACTGCTCCTTTCAGGGCAGTGCACGTGGATAAAGCTCTTGGGCAGGGACACATTGTCAAGCACAGACCAGGTTTTTCCATGTGATACTCGAGAGACTGTGTGTTCTTTGGTTATGCCTTGTATCAAATGCCATCAATACTGGCATGCATTGCCTCATTGAGAGGTGTCAGCTATGGGGACCTTGTTTTGAATGACTTAGGAAGTCCAGGTTTTGACTGTACTGGTCAATATTTGCCCTATCCCACCAGCACCTATTGAAACAGACTGATGATTAATAACTTAATTTCTAACTGGAAAACCTCAGAATTATAGTTTAGACAGAGATTTCAAACTAGGATTTAAGCAGTTCAAAAGTGCACAGTATTGTTTTGGTCTAATTAACACAACATGGTGATAAGACATTAAAGCAGAGTGACAACACTATACATTGATAACAGGGGACATTAATGCCTGGAGACACAGTCTACATTGTAAAAATCTGAAAAAAATGGGCTTATTATGTTAGATAGGTCAATGTGATTTGACCTAGTTTTGCTTTGCTGCTTGGAAATTATGTCAGTATTTGTTATGTCATCTCCTTGGATGAGCAATTTAACATCCTTTTTGCATTGCAGTGTTGTCCTAATATTTTATATATTTACTTGCTCTCTAAAAGGATCCTTCAGGCTAATTCTAGATATCTGGGAAAAACTGATACAAAACAAAAACCTCCTGAAACCAGCTTCCCTTTCATATATGTCCTCTGTGCAACAAAAAGGAGAAAATTTGGTGACAGCAAAATTTTAGCTACAAATTCTGAAAAGTATCTTTTCCCCTTTGTATTTACCACTCAATAAAGTTCATGAATATAAAATGACTGTGCTAACTCATATAGCCACGTACACCTTTTCCACAGAGGTTTTTAATTGCTAAAACACTGCATTTTTAACTTTACCTAGATGCTTATGTAAAATAGAGTGGCTTAAAGGAACTACACCATATACTTCCCTGAAAGGTAAGGTCTCATACAAAGTCATCAGTATTTCTCTTGGGAAAAATGAGGCATTTTTTTTAGTCTTCATCAAAATCACAAGCCCTTTTCTTGGTGTTTATGTTTGTATTGGTTTTTTCCTCTGCTGCCATCTGGACTTCTAAGACGTTTGCCAGGGCTCAAATTGTGGTGCATCAGGGAACAACCAGGGGATTAGATGTTACTGTTCTTCACTCTAATGGAAAAATTTTTCTGTTACAGTATTTTGGTAAATGTTAGCAAAGGAAAGCTCCTTCTCTTCCTTAGCTTTACCTATCTTCTCACAGCTATGCCTCTTACTGTGTTTAACAAATGTAGCGTATGGCAAAGTTGCACCTTTTACTTCTTAACATTTCTTGGTCCAAAATGGGCAGCTCTGAAGCCTGATTTTGCTTCTGCTGAAGTCAGTGTTATTGGGGAGGTCAGGTGGATCCCCCATTCAAAATAGTATTTTATTGTAGTTATTCAAATACATCTTTTGTGACAAATACCGAACAGATCAGGTGGTAGTGTGAGAGCAAAATTAGGCTTTCTTTTCCAATTTTTTTTACAATTTTTATTTTAATTCCTATTTTCTTCAGTAATAAGAAATTTATTCTTAGATTTCATCATGAACTTCTTCCTTTCAATGTCAAAATATTTTAATGAGCTAAGTAAAACCTGTACAAGTTCTTCACCATTTCTGCACAAATACATCTAATCTTCAAAAGGTCCTGCTTACTCAGAATTTTCAGCTCAAGTAAAATTAAAAATTGTAATAGCTATCTGAATTCTTTGAGCATACTTCAGATGCAAATGCTCTTACATCCTTGTTAACCAGCTTAATTGGAACAAAAGCCCAATATGAATGTGTGTTCAGAGGTGCCTCTTCTTTGCTATAACACTTGCTCTTGATCCCTAATTAAGCCTTGTTACTGAAGGTTAAAAAATCCTCCCCTAATTTAACTCTCCTTGAATGTCTTGACTGCAAAATAAACTGTCAGGGTAGAAGTCTGCTATTGCCTCCCATGTGCCTCCTCCTTTTAAACAGAACTAAAGTGTAAACTGCTTATGAAGGATTAGTAATGACTGGAAATAAACATCACATATCTTCAGAGTAGTAAAAGCCTCACGCATGAGGCAGATGATGATTGTGGACTGACAAGACAATTCACAGAGCTAGAAAGTCTGTGCAGGGATTCATGGCAAGTTCTCACTGTACTCTGGAGATTATCTGGTCCAACCTTCTCTTCAGCACAGGTTGCTACAGCAATTTCCTCAAACAATATTGAGAATTTCCAGCACATGAGAGTCCACTGCGTTCCTGGGCAGCCTCTTCCAATCTTCTTTTTTTTTTTTTCCCTTCAATCCAGACAGAATTTCTCTTGTAGCACTTCATGCCCATTGCCTCCTGTTCTCTTGTTCTGTCAGCAGGCATCCTTGTCTACAGAGTAGGTCTGTTTCCTCTATAACTAACTTTATAGATATTCAAGGAGTGTGATTAGATGTCCTTTGAACCTTCTGTTCTCCAGTCAGAGTAAACCTGTTTCCTTCAACCTTTCTTCATATGTCCAGTCACCCTAATAATCCCAGTAGCCTCTGCTGGACCCTTCTCAAGTTCTCCAGCTGAGGGACCACAGGTGGTCACAGTATTCCAGGTGTGGCCCTGTAAGTAGAGTGAAATAGCCATATTTCTTGGGTTACTGGCTGCACCCTTACTGGTGCAGCCCAGGAGGCTGCTGGCCACCTTCGCTGTCGGGACACACCGCTGGCTCCCAGTCAGCTCACTGCCTGCCACTGCCCCCAGGTCCCTTTCAGCAGAGCTCCTGCCCCAGCCCATCAGTCCCCAGCTTGTGCTGCTGCTGGGATTACTTCTTTCCAAGTACAGAACATCACACTTATCTTTGTTTAAGCTCACATTATGGCTTGGTTGATAAAGTTACTTTACAGCCTCCAAGAGGGACTTCTTGGCCAACATAACAAAACAAGCCCCCAGATTTTCCCTGTTTAAGTTCATCTTATTGCATGATGGCTCACAAAGGGCTTTAGTTATTTCTCAAGCCTCATCTGTCTTTCTGGACCAGAAATCCTGGAGTATTAGATCATGGATTTTGTCTAATTTGTCTATTTCCATGATGTTTTCTATTGTGTGTTTCTATGAATTTATACCTCTAAATATTGTAGAAGAGTTAGCTTTAGGAAGACAGATTGTGTCATTTTGGTTTTGAAAATCTGGAAACTGTTACTGGAGAAAACAGGTTTATGGAGAAATGCACTTTATTTCCTCATTTGTCTTGAGCTGATGATGTAGGTATGCACCAAAAGAGACTAATAACCAATGGTGCTGATTTTTTGCCTAATGTTCCCTTGAGTTTTCAGACTAATTCCAGTACACTTTTAGTCCAATGATATTTTTTTAGCTCTTTGTATTGAGCCTTCCTGCCCCCATCCCTGACACTGCTCTAGGTTTTCTGTTACTGCCTCCTCACTTACCTGTCCCCAGTTTTTTGGCCTCCTTCCCCAGATATCTGAACAGCACCATACTTCTCAGAACTGTAAGGTAAATGCGGGGGAAAGAGAGAGGAAATGTTTTCTCAATCCCTCCTCTTTTTCAAAGGTGCATTTAACCTCCTCAGGGAGGTAGAACTCCTGGCCCTATCAGTGTGAAGCTGGAAGCTTGATCACAACAAAGAAGAAGAAAACTGATTTTTCCCCTCTCTTCCTGTCCTTCTAACACTGAACTTGGATTTGCAAATTTTTCTTGAAAAATCCTAAGATTGGCTAAAATAGATTTTCTTTCTGAACATCTTTTGGCAGATGTTTGTGCCATTGGTTGGTGCTATGCCAAGGAATGTCTAAGTTTGTTTGCTTTTTTGAGGTACTTAGGGTAAAGGAAGGGGAAGAGAAAGGGAAGAAAGGGGAAGGTCTGGCTGTTTGTGTTACTCCTACATAATAGCAGGGGAAGCAGCTCTAATTTTCTTGAGAGCAGTACATTTTAAAATATCAGGATTCATTCCTGAGACTAGACTAGGTTACTCAGAAAATAAAGTACATAAGAGAGGGACAGAGAGAGGCACAAAGGAAAAACAATTGTGTGGGAGAGGAGACCAGGAGGAACTCTGCAGAGAAGGAAAAGATTAACCATTTGCCTTCTTCAAATTGCATTAGGAAAGCAGAGGAAGCAGTCTTTATCCAGAAGCTGAGAATGAACCTTGTTTGAAAATCTTGAGATGAAAATAGGCTTTTTCAGTGGTAGAAAGCCAGAACTTGCCTTGGTAAGCACAAATGAAAGAGAGAGAAATAGAACAGAAACTTCAATAACTTGGAGTCAAAGAGAAGGAAGGTAGAAGACAGAAAGGTAAAGAGGATAAAGAAGACCTCTGAAAGCTCACAAAGGGGGTTAAACACAGCCCCCATTGAAACAGTCTGGTCTTTCTCTCCTTGAAAGAATCATTCCCAATGTTACTTGTTCTTCACATTTGCATTGCAGTGTAAAGGTGTAATGGAGTGATCAATGGAGTTTTGTTTTATAAATCCTCTGGAAAACTATTTTCCTAGCAAGCTTTTATTTGCAGTGTCTTTTTAAAATTCACAAGAGTATTCTGGGGTTTTGGGTATTTTTATGTCTGTAAAAAGCAACTAAAATATAAGGCTTAGTTTTTTCATTGAACCTCAAGGCTTCTGACTTTTTCAGTCTTGAGGTCATTATATAGTGTGTGCAAATAAATGGTCTCTACCAGATGGTGAAACCTTGCCCATGAGGGCTAGAGGTTCATGTAATCCTTTAAAAAGCCAAATATACCAATAACTTTAGGCATCTTCTTTTTTGAAATTTGTTAGCTGGACTTCTGGGGCAGAATCAGTGTAAAAAATTCTGAGAATAATTTTTACCATAAGATGTTGTTAAAAAAGGGCTTCGTTCCTGATGAGTTTGTAGATCTTCCACTGCATGAATAAAGACTCATCCTGCAGAAGTGGCCATACCAAAAGTTTTCCCCCACAATTTCATGATCGCAGTTCCATGGGAAAAGCTATTTTTTGTGATAAAGACATTTGATGTTGACATCTCAGAATAAGATACTATGAAAGGTGTATAACCTAAGTGGTATCATGATATAGAGAGATGTACAACGCTGTACTTCGGGCCAGGCCTAAGTCCAGCCGTTATAGCTGAAAGGTCAATTATAATTAATTTTCCTAGCTTTGGACTGTTTTATTTGAAAGGTCTGTGCAAAGACATCCACAGGAGATTTAAAAGATGTGTTAATGTGCTATGCTGTGCAGATCTACACTAAGCAGTATTGGGATGGCATATGCACTGCAGGAAATGAAACAAGCTTGGGGATTTGCTCATATTTACAATAGACATTTATTTACTTAGTGTGTTCTTTCTTGTGTAGGGTGAAAAGGTTACATATGTCTTCAGGTGATAATGGACAAATTATTTAATTAATAGGGGTGATTTTGCTCCAAATCAGAAGGTCAAGAATCTTTACCCAGTGTGTGGGAAAGAACGATACTCAGAGTGATTAACACCCAGAGGAAATTTCTGAGTTTATTTTGGCTGGTCTACAGTTGATAATTCCCTTGGCTAAAGGAATGCCCGGCTCCATGTCAGTCACCATTTCCAGAGCTTAACTTTGAATAGCAGTTATTGCTCACACATGTTGGACTTGTCAACTCTTGTTTCAGAGACAGGATGCAAATTGGCACATAGGTAAACTGTAGTATTTGGGGGTTTTATTTCTACTTTATTGTTGTTGAAAGACTCCAGTTTTTAAAAAAGGAAATATAGGAAGGTTCTTGGTATAAGTCTGTTTGTATAAATTAAGAGACTTCATGCTACACTACTTTATGTGGGCAGAAGAAACTTGACAGAAGTAAGGAGAATGGGAAAAACAAATTCAAGTAGCTCAGAAGGGCACAAGGATCTTCCACTCTCCAAATCTTAATTATACAAGTAATGAAATGAGTCATAGTATCTCAGAAAATATTTAAGGGAGATGTTATAAAAGATCAAAAGCCATAAAAGCCTCCAGAATAGCTCAGAATGAGGGAGATAAATTGCTAGTGTTCTTGCACTAGCAGAAAATTATTTGGGGGAAATTGCAAAAGATAATAGGAAGTGGACAATGCTCACAGTAAGAAAGGCTGCTCCATAAAACAATCTAAATCCCCAAATCTGACCTGAGAAATTTCTTTCCGGACTCAAGATGTATTATCAGTTTAACTCTGAGCATTTAAAATGCATTGTCTTCCGAAGATTCAGAGCATTTTATTTCAGTGGATGAAATAATTCACAGATGTTTTACCATGACAAAACTTGGCTGTGGTTTAAAGCACCATTTCAAAGGTTTGGTACAAGGTTGTGTTTTTAATATTTTGCAGATTTATCTTTATCTTTTAAATGCAAATGTGCTGGGCCAGGAATCCTGGACTTGGGTCAGTCTGTGGTCTGCTGCATTTCCATATGTCCACACTGCAGCTGAGGAGTTTATTATTCAGCTTGTTTGGGTAGTGACCTCCAGTTCTCCCAATCTAACAACACAGGCAGTTCTACTTTCATGTCAGCCACTATATGGTCTTTATTCACCTCGAGGGGAAGACACAGTTTAAATCAATTTATGCTGCTGGTTTTCTAATACCTGTTTATACTTCCCTCCAGAGTGCCCAGAAGTTCAGCAAAGACTTCCTGCAGTTAACTGGAAAGCTTGAGGGAAAAGCTCAGATACAGAAAACACAGCAATTGCCCCAACAAAACTTAGGAACAAACACAGGAACTTCAGTCTGAAAACTGATGTGAAAAAACAATGGAGTGAAAAATTTAAATACATGAGTTGAATATGAGTTTATATACCTTATTTAACTGGATTTTAAGTGTCTGGGTCTCAATATGTGGCTAATTAATTTTATGAAAAAAGGGAGGAGATATATAAGAAGGGACCTGCAGAATCATGTCTTTCCCAAAAATACCTTGCATAACTAATCTTTATCATCTGTCCAATCTATCTTCAAATGACAGATGGATTTACATAAAGAGCTGGAGCCTCCCAGTGCTGTGTTGGATATTCACTTAACTAAGGAAGAAAAGTGGTGGGAAGGCTTTAAATAGATTGCGGTAAAAGATATTTTGTAACATAGGTTTGATCTAAGCAGAACAATACAGAATAATGAAAATAATATTGAGCATTTGCTGTTCTCTGAGAAGTCAGGGTAAGTGAATAGTTACTGTGTCAGTGTTTCAGCAAGGTCAATACAGCATGAAGAAACAGGGTATCGAGAAAAGGCATCTTCAGTAGGTATTTTAAAGAAAACAAGAAAACCTCATGCTAGCCTTAAATCCAATAGTACTCTTAGTTTGCTGTGTTCTCCCCTCACCCTTATTTAAAAAAAGATTAAAGTGGAAGTGTTTGTTTTTTTTGTTTTTTTGTTTTTTTTTTAAGACAGGAATAGTATTTACAAAATGAGATGGTAAAAGACTGTGCTGCCTATAAAAGACATACCTTTTAAAACCAACTTCAACAGAAAATCCAAATGTGATATTCCATAGATTTAAAAGAAGCCATTCATAGGCATTTGCATATAATTAAATATTTGCAGGAAATTCAGTGACTCATTTAACACACATGACGGAAGGGATACCATCCAGAGGGAGCTTGACAGGCTTGAGGAGTAGACCAATGTGAACTTCATCAAGTCAGGGCAATGCCCAGTACCAATACAAACTGAGGGATGAATGGATTGAGAGCAAGGCTGAGGACAAGTACTTTGGGATACTGGTGGATGAGAAGCCAGACATGAACTGACAGTGGGTCCTTGCAGCCCAGTAGGCCAACTGCTTCCTGGGCTGCATCTAAAGCAGGTCAATGGAGGTGATTTTGCCCCTCTGGTCTGCTCTGGTGAGACCCCACCTGGAGCACTACATCTAGCTCTGGAGTTCCCAAAACAGGAAAAACATGCACCTGTTGAAGCAGGTCTGGAGGAGGGTCACAAAAATGATCAGGAGAGTGGAGCACCTCTGCTGTGAGGACAGGCTGAGAGAATTGAGATTGTTCAGCCTGGAAAATAGAATGCTCAGAGAAGACTTTATTGTGGCCTTTCAATAACTAAAGGGGTCCTAGAAGACAGCTGAAGAGTGTGTGGTAATAGGACAAAGGGCAACAGTTTTAAATTGTAAGAGAGTGCATTTAGATTGGCTGTAAGGAAGAAATTTTTTGTGATAAGGGTGGTGAGATACTCAAACAGGTTGTCCAGAGAAGTTTTGGATGTTCCATCATTAAAAGTGCTCGAGGTCAGGCTGGAGGGGGCTTTGAGCAATGTCTTCTATTGATGCCCATAGCAGGGGTGTTGGTGTATATGATCTTTGGGTTGGGTTGAAAAGACTTGTATTTTATGATTCTATGATTTTTTTTTTNTTGTAAGAGAGTGCATTTAGATTGGCTGTAAGGAAGAAATTTTTTGTGATAAGGGTGGTGAGATACTCAAACAGGTTGTCCAGAGAAGTTTTGGATGTTCCATCATTAAAAGTGCTCGAGGTCAGGCTGGAGGGGGCTTTGAGCAATGTCTTCTATTGATGCCCATAGCAGGGGTGTTGGTGTATATGATCTTTGGGTTGGGTTGAAAAGACTTGTATTTTATGATTCTATGATTTTTTTTTTCTTTTTGTTTATTTAGGTCATGTTTTAAGCAGTATTATGAGATTCCCTCTCTTAATGAGGAATTCTAAACTTGATTAAACCATGCATGGCTGCATTCCAGGAAGTGTACTGATTTAACTGGAAATTCTCTGGATATACTGTACTTTTGTGATGGAAGTCTTCTGACAATATAGTCACTGACAATGGGGTTATCTCTGTCTTAGCCCACTTGCTACTAACTTCTTTTGTAGTCCACGGATATAGATACTTCAGGAATAAGATGGGGTTTTTTTGCACTAAAACCACACAAAACTGTAAGATAAAATGATTTCTCAAAATGCCTGTTGAGTAGGAAAGGATCCCAGGATTACAAGGATCTTGTCATCTATAGGCTTCTATATTTTAGACACCTCTACTTCATCAGATGAATGGAAATTTAATATTATTTAGAGGTGGCTTTGTTTTCCCTGACATCTGTTATAGCCCATTCAAAGATGGCTGTATAAGACATGCAGCAAAATCTTGCTTTAAGTTGTTTTTCTGATCTAAAGTTAGGTGAGATGAATTTCAGCCTTTATAGAGAGTGTGACCAACTAAGGCTAGCACAGTGGTACTGGAGTCTCCTGGCAGGCAGGGATGATTTCTTCACCAGAATTCACACTACAGTTTAAGTGCTCAATGGTATTCAGTCACGGTGAGATGAATGAGGGCACAAACTGACAATTTAATTTCAAAATATTGTCTTCAGTATCATTTCTCCCATCCAGAATGTAATTATGTTTTGACCTGTATTAAACCCTGGAAAAATCCTAATGGGACCTTACCTGTAGAAGGAAATGTTGCCTGCTTCATACTACACATTTTTATCTTAATAAACTAGGATTACAGTCATTAATATCTCCTGCCTTTTCCCACTCATTCCCATTATTTCACGTTTTCCTGTATATTCTGTTTCTGAGACTCCACATTTCCCACTTTCCAATCTTGCCCACATTTAAATTTTTGGTCAGATTTTCCTGAAGGTGAGAAGATTTTGGCATATTCAGTGCCTGTATCCACATTAACAAGTCATGCTGGGCCAGTTAACAACAGATCAGGAGAATGAAATGATTGATGCAGAGAAGCCAATACCCAGATTATACACGTTATTTAGCCATACTGTACTCCTTATAGTCAGGGCCCAAAGACTTCATTAGCAGCAGAAGGTCATTATTAAGTGCTCATCTAGAGCTCATCACCTGTGCTATTACGTCTGAGAGGATGAGACTTCATGCGCTCCAGCATTAGTCAGAGATGTGACTCCAAGCCTGATTAATGGAGAGGATTGGGAGGTTGCTTAAAAATGTCCCCATGACCTGAGCGAAAGCACTACCAGGAAGATATAGAAAAAGCACAGCTCCTGCTTGCAAGGGCACAGATACCCTTGAATTAGCATTTGTGCTGCTCATTTCCCTAATGCGGCTTTCCAAGCCAGGCTCATCCTGCGCGTTGGTGCTGACAGTGCAGACACAGCAGATGAGCAAGCCACGCTCAGGGGCTCACAGGCACAGTGGTGTGACTGTCCCTCGAGTGAGGAGGTTAAGTTATACACGAGAGAACTTGGGTCTTCTGAGCACTGTACAAATTATGAAGGACAGGCTTAGTAGGAGGAAGATGGGTATGGGTCAGACTGGGAAGAGGAGTACTAATGCTAAACAGTGTTGTAGTGCTAATCCTTTTAACTTCCTCTCTGGGCTTTGTTGTCAGACCCCTATTGGGGCCTGATTATTCAGACTTTGCTCTGTCTTCCCAGGCACCCGTTCTGAGCTGAGCTGTCTCTTTCCATAGTTAACAGGGAGCTGAATGGCAAAAGGCAGCTAGTGCTTCTTCAAGGTGGGAAACAGGTTTTTACTGTTAAAACATTGTAACTCAACCAAAGTTGCAGACTGTCTGCTGACCAAGCATATGAATGTGTTTAGCATGTTATGCTTCTCAGAAGTATGAGAGTATTGTATCTGCATTGCATTACTTCTTATCTCAGCTAACCATGGAAAGACCTCTTCTATAGAAAAGCTCAGGAGTACATAAAGGCACTGTTGTTTCTTGGAGTTAGTGAAGCTATGAAACGCATGAACTTTACTCCTTGTCTCTACAAAAGATTTGCCAGTTCTATGAATTTTAAATCCATGGGAAATTTTTGTTGCCCTCAGCTGCTGGGTTTCAATGGCTAAAACTCTTTTTGAAGTTATGCTTGAATGCTGCTTTCTTTATAGCCTCCAAAATGACACCTTATGTTTTTCCTGCATTCATGACAGTGAGAAAAAGATGTAAAAGTGTTCCCTGTTCAACCAACCATTATATATCATCTGATCTGTTTGGCTGCTTGAATGTAGTGATTAAATGCCCATAATTCCAAGAAATACTAAAATGTGTTTAGCAGTTGATGTTTTAAAATCCAGGAATAAAAAGGCAGATGTTATGATCCATGAAGGAATTGTACATACAAACTGGGGGTAGGGCGCAAGGAAACTAGAACTGTTTCCTGTGTAATGAGCCATACATGGCAAAGACTCTAAGGAATGGCCAGCAGCAAAGAGCTACCTACAGATGTAATCATTTTATGTTCCATTAAGGCCTCATTATTTTAGAATTTATACAAATTTACGCAGCAGGAAAATATGAAGCCTGTTGTATGACTCTGGTAAAGAAGAAAATCGAACTTTGAATAACTGGGCTATCATCTAGAAGAACTGCATCCATCCAATTCTGATTTTTAACTGAGTATTGTGGAGATGAACGGGAGAGAACTTTGATCCAGGAAGGAGATGGCAGCAAACTGAGCACTGGAAATGTCATGGCACACATGAGCATTTGCAAATGGCAGCTTTTGGCCATGTGAGTGTAGCTTCATTTTTGCTCACCCAAGATGATGGGCAGAAAGAACACCCTGTATTTTCAAAGTCACTAGAAACATATAAAATGGATCTGTTTTTTAAAGACTGCTATGAGAACTTACTTCTCAAAAAAATTGGACAAAAACTGGTTATATAAAAAATATATATTGTCATATGCCTTTTTTGAAAATAAAAGTATAACAGTAAGAAAGGGAAAAAAATCATTTGCCTTCAATTTTCCCATCTGTATTATAAACCAATATCATAACCAAAACCATTCCAAGATACATCCTGTCTACTGAGTCAGAAAAAAACCTAAATATCCCAGTTTGAGAGCTCAGATAGGTCTCTCCATCTATATTTTGTTCTCTAAGGAAAACTGTGACTTATGTGAAAAAATTTATCCACCACTTCCCCCTTGGAAATCCAACTTTATTATTAGTTTAACTGTCAGACATGGTCCTAACTCAAAATACATCAGGTAATACCCACCAATAAACCTTATGTCCAGATTTCTGTCTGTAGTGGTGTGTCCAGCTTGACAGATGCAGGAGTATCTTCAAAGAGAATGGTGAGAGAGCAGTGTTGTCAGACACCAGATTGGCGAAAGTGTGATTTTATTGATTATTGGAGCCATTCTCCCTAACAGCATTCTGTTAACCTATTCACTAACCAGTTGTCCTGGAAGAGTCGGCCTGTTCCAGATGCTGTACCACCACAGAACTCCTTTCCACCCCCCAAGCATCTGAGAAAGGCAGATAGGAAACCCGAGGGAGGTTTGGTAACACTGACCATAAAGAGACACCCTTTTCCCCTATATCTTAACTACATATTTTTACAATGTCATTTTTCTGGTACAAACAAATACTTGCTTCTGAAATATTTAAGTTGAAGCCAGGCCCTCATTCTTTAATATATGAAGTAGTAGAATAAAAAATATATATCTGAGAGAATTTAAAAGATTTTGTGTTCAACATATTTTTTCCTAAGAACAAGCACCTTTCAATGTACTGGGGATCTGTACCAAACAAGAAACTGATCCTGAGAACTAACTTCATCTGCTACAATAGGGAGATATTTATCTTCAAACTAGACAGAAGAAATCTTTTCAAGCCCTTTTGTACAGGTCTGACTCAAAGTAAAGAAAGATATTTATCAGAGAATCTCAAGTGGAAGGTGAAGTATTATGCTTTGAATTGTTTACATTCTCCTCTCTCCTTTATATTAATGCAAACTTTGTTTTGCTCGGCATCTGAAATAGGATATCCATGTTCCTGATGCAACATGAACATATGTGACATGGAGTTTTTATTGTCTGACTTTTTAGGGGAGGGGTGCTACACAAATGTAGCTGAAAAATTTACATCACCCACTGATTGAGGGCTGAGGTTTCATATGTCTGATTTACACTGTTCAGACCATCAGTGGTGGCATAAACATGGATAATTATGTTCATAATACTTTCAGACACTTTTCCATGTTACTTGTGTTTAAGACCTAAATAATATAATTTACTTTATTGATTTTGGTAAGCAAAAAATCATTCTGGGTGTTGTGGTCAGTCACTTATTTTGAAATTTTCACTGTAGTTCTCATTTCAAGGCTCTCTCACAGAGCAAGTGTTCGAGGGTTTTGTTGCTTTTTCCTTGTATGCACAGAATATTATTTTTTCACACAAGTGAAAGAGATAACATCTAAAGATAGGCTAATAATACCATGTAGTTATTCATGTGGTTTGTAATTATAAACCACTTTGATCACATCCTGATTATGTGCAAATGGTCCAGGCCACCTTCCACCTAGAGACTCTTGCAAAGCCCAGTTTGACTTCATAATAAAACACTTAGGAAGACAAGGACTGTGTTTTTCAGAATCACATTTTTGTGCTTTCATTTCCAGGAAATGCTAATTCTTATTACTTCATCACCCAAGTACAAATACAATACAAAGCCATAGATCTGGGGTTTTTTTGAGTATTAGCCCTTCAATATTTCAAAATAATATGCAATAATATAAGTGCTAAAAGGAATAGAGTTTCTTTGCTAGAGATATTCTGTGTTCTGGGTGTGTGATAAAATTCCAGCATGAATGCACAGCAAAATGATGTATTAGCTTTCTTGGCTTCCTAAGGAGTTCAAAATGTTTTGCTCCTGTGGGATTTAATGTAAGTGATGCTGGATATTTAGTCCACAGCATTCTATTCAGCTTTGAGAAGCCTAGGCTATAATCTGATTTAGATGACAATTGAAAGAGCTCAGTGGTCTCAGTTTAGTTCCTTTTTTATTAAATCACCATCAGACACTTAACACAGTGCTGATCTTGGCAATAAGACTCATTTTGAGGCATACTGGCACTATTGGAGTAAGAGAGGCATGGAGTATAAACTTGGCTTTAAAAAAAAAAATTTAAATCCAGCAAATTCCTTCCTTTTAAAAAGTACAAACATTTATAGAAATTTTGCAAAGATGAACCCTACCTACTGCATGGGATGCCTTTATTCTCAGAGGTGATAGACTATTCTGCATTACATATGGCAAATATATTGATATTGCTGGAAAAAAATCCTCAGTAGGAGGAACTGCATTATGGTAACAGCGATTTGCACTGGCTTATTATCAGTGTAGCAGAATCTGGTCAGATGGTATATTGTTAAGTGTAGCCATCAAGTTAGAAACTATGCTAAATTAAGAAGATGCCTTGATCAACATCTTCAATCATCTATTTACATCTTAGCCCTTCCAAAGCTGTAATGGAGATAATAGGGTAGTATAAAGATCTGCAGCAATAAAATAAATAATTACTATCAATTGATCTAGGAATAAGCAAAAAACATTGTCTTAAGTAATAAAGGCAGCAGCAAAGGCTTCCTTTATTAAAGGAAAGTTTCTCATTCTGCATTATTGCATTCTGAACAGAAGAGTCACTTGTTTTTTAAAAATGGTGTGCCAGTTAATTCCATCTCTGTAATGATCTGCAGATCAAAAACTATGCATTGCACCTATCAGTATAGATTTTTGCAAGATACAGGCTAGACATAGCAGAAGAAAAAGGTTTAGAATCTAGCACTTCAGGGGGCTAAGCTATTTTAAAGCTACTATGCAAATGGACCATGGCTTAATCCCTGTGCTCCAGTCAAGATAGTGATTAAAAATCACCCATTCAGGCAATTGCCTCTGGGTGTTGATGTGTCAGGTTGTGGGCGTGGAGTTAAGGGGGTGGAGAAGAGGAGGGTTTGTGAATGTATGGCTGATGTTTGACTAGCTGAATTTCAAAAAGAAGGAGGGGAAAAGAGCGTAAAACTTGGCTTGCCCCAGGAGGGAGGAAAAGGAGAGAACAAAGCTTCCTTCAGTAAACTCAGCCAGTCTTACAAACACAATTTCTGAGTTCCTCACAAGAGAGCTCCCCTCTATCATTACTCTAAAGAGAAAACAAGATTGTGAAATCAAAAGTCAGCCCTGGGGGAGGAGAAGGGGAAGGAAGCTTGTAAATGAGACAGGATTTACCCTGAAATAATAACCTTAGCCGTGATAGCAGGGCTCCTGGTGAACCACTTGGTGGACTTTTTAATCTGTCTCCTTGGATGCTGAGTGTTGTTTTTAAAGCAGGTTCTTTATGTCAAAGGAGATTAGCACTGGTGACAGTACAACATATTCTTGAATGTGAAAATGGAGAAAAAAGTACTTTTCCCATCTCCCCTGCTGGCAATTCTGATTTATTTTGGTAATTCTGATATATATGGCTATATTATTTCCTTGTTTATTGTGTAGATTTGTTTGTATACAATTACTCCTAAATTACTTTAAAAAATCAATGTGGAGAAAAAACACCCATTCTCTTGTTACCTAAAAAAAGAGTCACTGAGGATACCATTAAATCTTCTTTCAACATTAAACATTTAAGTAACTGATGGCTGTGCTGCTGCCTTTTGAATCCATGCATGGCTGCTACAATATTTCATCTCTCAGGGTTTCTTACATATCTCATCCATGCTAATGTGAGGAAAATGTTTTGGTTTCTCATCTTTTACAGAGAGTATCTTGTTGAATGCCTAGCACACTCAGCTTCCTGAGGAAAGAGGGTAATGCCAGTGTGACCTTGATGCCGGTGAAGCACCAAGTAGAGCAGATCATCTTGAGTGCCATCATGTGGCATGTCCAGGACAACTGGGGGATCTGGCCCAGCCAGTGTGGGTTTAGGAAAGGCAGGTCCTGCTTGACCAGCCTGATCTCCTTCGATGGCAAGGTGGCCTGCCTTGTGAATGAGGGAAAGGCTGTGGACGTTGTTTACCTGGACTTCAGTAAAGCTTTGACACTGTTTCCCACAGTATCCTCCTGGGGAACCTGGCTGCCCATGGCATGGACAGGTGCACTCTCCTCTAGGTGAAAAAATATCTGGATGACCAGCCCAGAGAGTGGTGGTGAATGGAGTTCATCCAGCTGGGGGACAACCACCAGTGACATTTCCTAGGGCTCAGTACTGGGGATAGTTTTGATATATGTATCGATGACCTGGATGAGGTGATTGAGGCCACCCTCAGTCAATTTGCAGATGACACCTTGCTGGTGTTGATCTGCTGGAGGATGGAAAAGCTCTACAGAGAGATCTGGGCAGGCTCCTGGATTGGTGGGCTGAGGCCAATGGTATTAGATTCAACAAGATGAAGTGCTGGGTCCTGCACTTCAGTCACAACAGTCTTTAGCCATGCTAGGGGAGGTTTAGGTTGGACATTAGGAAGAAAATTTTCACAGAAAGGGTAATTGGGCATTGGAATAAACTGCCCAGGGAGGGGTGCAGTCACCCTCCCCAGAGGTGTTTAAGGAAAGACTCTGTGACCAGGTCCAGTGGACAAGGTGGGTGTTGGACTCAATCATCTCAGAGGTCTTTTCCAACCCAATTGATTCTGTGAATCTGTATCCTATGTATCTAGGACTGCAAAAGTTGCTTTTTACACAGAGTCTTTCTCAGAATAATATTTCTGAATCTGGCCTTCCCCCTGCTTTAGGAATCATGTTGTTTCATTGAATTATAGACACCCGAATGTGAGTTGGAAGCTCGACAGGCTCTGTTGCTACCACCTCATTTTCCATATCTTGTTTATGTATTTTATACAGGACCTCCGCCACACTTCTTGTCAGGGATTTATACTCATCTTTATTTCTAGAGGTGTACATAATTTAGGAAAGGAAAGCACTCATAAAATACTATAAGTAAGGTGTACATATATGACCCTTTCGCATATGCGATGTTGCTGATTTGAGTTGAAAGACAAGCAAAAAAAAAAATAGTAGTGGTTTCTATGAGGGTTTTTTTAAGGCTTGGTTCTTATGAGCTGGAACTGAGAGCAGCTTTAACTGGTATTTTAGATGTTGTTTAAAACTGGGTAAAGAAAGATTGTGAAAACAGACTTAATTTCTTGCCCTGGCTTGTAAGGGCATTTTTATATCATTGAGATGGAATTTCCCATCATCACTCCACTGGAAGTCTTCCAAGTGCATTTGCAAGATTAGCAGAAAGCAGAAATGTACATTGAAACAAGCTCTGTCCATTTCTGCTTGGCTTCAGTAGGTCTGGCCTTTGTGAAAGTATTGAAGAAATGCTGGATCATCCTTTCCTAATGGTAATCCAAGAACCCTGAGCAGAGTTTGAAGGAAGTGATATAAACTGGATATGAGCTATATATTCACTGCCATTACATACTCCCATCTCCTCCAGAGAGATGGTTTAGCTGTCTGATGGTCAGGAACCCAGAGCATCCCGGCTGTACTGTCTTTCTCTGAGTTACTAGTGGAAGAGATGGTTCCCAACAAAGAGACATTCATTCTACCTATTTTGGAGACCTATCCCCCAAGAAAGATTTGTCCCATCCTAATCTGTATTGCCTGTTCAACTCAATTTTCTAGACAGAACCAAAAACAGGTGCCTAAAATTTTGTCTAGCTTTTTAGTGGCTAAAAATAAGGTTTTGGTCTGTCATGTCTAGAGGAACTTAGCTATCTGTTCTTTGACACAGGCCACCTGCCTGCCCCATTTGGCCAGCCCCTTGTCCCATTTGCCCTTTCTCAGACTGGTATCTTGACAATATAGTCATCCCACACTAATCTGGCTCATCCTATCTGTGGCATTAGAGATGACTGAAGCTGTCTTTTCCTAACTGAAAGTGGAAAAGCTGCAAGAAATCTAATCATGGAGTGAATGTATCAAATAATGGATTTCTATTCCAGATGTGACTCCATGGCAGATGATGGTTCTGACATGATTTTGGGTGTGGATCTCTATGCTGACAAAGAACATGGAAGGGGTAGAAAACTGCAAAACTCAGTGAAGGAGAAGAGCCCTTAACATATCTGTCTCATGGGACATAACTGATCTGCTCTAACTTCCAGTGGCAGCAAACTGTTCTTTACTACTTTCTCTAGCATCTCAAGTAATACAATCCATTTTCGTCATTTCTTGTTGCTGGAAGGGAGGTGATGTTCATGTTCTGTTAGGGGAATCTTTTCATCTAGGACAAATGCAGAAGATACTATTAGGTTGATCCAGCAGGAAACAAAGGTAGTTAGAAAATGTGACATTTGTGTCCTTACATCCACCTGTAAGAGTATGTGGTTTTAAGACTAATACAATATGTTTCCTGTCAGGTAGAGTTAGCTGCCAGCCAGATTTGTTTTCCAGAAAAGAAGTCTCTGTAGGCTGGCTGCTGTTTAATAAGCACACTGTGTCCATTATTCAAGCTTTTGAGTGGATTCCTTTTGCTTGTTATACAAAAAACTGAATTATTCTCTCTTTGTTAAACAAAAAACATCATGTTCTTGAATTTGTAACAGATTCATAGACATTAGTGCAAAGTAATCAAAAGGTGGGCTGTTTCGCCTGTCTTGTCTTTTTCCCCCCTCCTCTCTTTCCCCGAAGTCATGCTCAGATGTCAGATGTTGCTGAACCTGTTTGGTTGCTTTGTGAAATCTGAAAGGGCACAAACTGCCACCTGGAGCTGCTACCCAGAGCAGCCACTACCATGTCTGACTAGTTCACAAAGACACATTTATTCTGGTTGGCATTAATTAGATGAAGAAGGTAGGAAAGGGAAAGAGAAGAAAAGAAGTTATTGCATTCCTGAGCTGATAATATATACATGACTGACAAGTGGAGAGGAAAACTGCAGAGCACAGCAGCCATCTCTGCTGGCAACTGAAAACAGAGCAGTAACTTTGTTTTCAAGGGACTTGTGCTTGTCTATTTGCTCTAAAGAGAGCTAGATAGAATGATATCTGTGGCAAATAAATGTTACCTGGAAAGGAAAATTGAATTTGCAATAAATACTAAAAGCATAGAATCAAGATTCCAATTCTTTGAATCTTCGCTATGTAAAGTGCTAATAACAATGGGTTTTTTTGGGGAAAGGTTTTTTGGTGGTTTTTGTTTCAGGGGATGGCGATTGTGAAATTATTGCTCAGCAAGTCCGAAACTTAAAATTGACAGTGGATCTCACTGCAATGGCAACTTATAAAGGGCTAAAGTATAAAAAGGCTTTCAAAGGAGTAACTAATGGAAGATGGGCACATGGATGGCTATTCCACCACATCAGAGTGGGTATTCCTGGGAGAGGATCAGTCAGTAATAGATTTGTTCCTCAGTTTTCTTTTACCTCACCCATCTTCCATGGGACATAGCCTTTCCATGGCAACTGTGAAGAGACCATTTTGTTAATCTAGTGTGAGTAGTCCCTATGAAATGATATATCTGTATTAAAAATCTCAGGTACAGGGAGATTAAAATTAATGGCTGCAATGCGTATTATTCTCAACTGGTATTCTGTGGTGTGTTAATACCCATCCAGTATGAACTTTAGCTTTTGAAACATATTGCCTGTGTGATGACCTGTTCATTAACAGAGACTTGAAGTATAACACCCCTACCAGTTAAAGGACTTTGTCATTCCTTTTAGGCTGAAAAATGTCATGCTCAAGACCTGGAAGTTTCATAAAAATTCCTCCCTAAAGATATTGCTACTGCTTAATAGCCACCTGGTTTGGGTTTTTTTCTTTAGTCACTATGGGGGCCTTTGTTCTTTGGTTTACCTGCTAGACTTTGCTTTTATTTAAGCTTTTTCCTTTTCTCTTTCTTGAGTACCAAAGCACTGTTTCTTATAATGCTTTTAGTTGTAATTTACATTGTATTTTATGATAGGTTACAATACCAGGAGATTCTTTTGAAGAACGGAAAGAAATACAATAGTTTCCTTTCTTCGTCTACTTATCAGCATTACTTTTGGGGAAAACTCCATGACAAGGACTGTAGTGATAGTGGTACTGAGAACTGCAGGAGCTCTGGAGCCTACAACTTGTGTGGAAGGCTCTTCTTTCAGGGTGATGGGAAAGAATACTAGCATGAGTCCCTAATCTGAAATCTGACAGTGAGTTGCGTTTATTTTTGTCTAGATGCAGGTGCACCACCCTGATGAAGACAATGACAAGAAAATAAGGAGTAGAGTATGACACAAGAGGAAAGCTGCCAGATAATTAGAGATTTAATAATAAATAGGAAAAAAAATATTGCTATGTTGTCCAGGACTTGGTGCTTATTTAATTTCTTGCAGATCATGAGTACTTAGAGGGAGAGTGATTGATGGGATTAATTAGAGATATTTGTTTAACAAGTGTTCCTGGCTCTTGTGGCTCATTAATTAAAACTTGAACTTTGTAAGAATGCTCTTTGCAATCCATACTGGTTTACGAATTCAAACCATTTTGGTTTTGAATGGAGAAGAAATCAGCTGAACAGGTAAGCAGTGCAGCAAAAATAATACTAAATGGGCTACAGTGATTTATATTTCAGTGGAGAATGAAAAAAACCTGAATCAACCCATAAATCAAGCATAATTGGCAAGGCCTGCCTTTGTGGAGATATTTTCTTCAGCAGTCTCTGGCGGTCTGTGTTTAAATTCATCTTATGTAACATTACAAGAATTAGTCTTTGAACTAGCTGCAGACTAAGTATATAACTTCTATGTTTTAAGCAATTTGTTTTCCATTGAGAACATTGAATATCCAGAATCTTTTTCTTTTACACACTTGAATTTGTAAATAGCTATATCTCTTCACTTGACAAACTATTAGAAAAATAGCAAAAGGGTGTATATGTTTCTCTGCACATCAAGGGTCTCTATCCTGAAGTTTTTGGAAATCTAAAAGGCAATTAATTCACTTAACAGGCCGTGTGCTGGTAAGTAAGGATTTGAATTCTCTGATGCTTTGCTTTGTTTTTCATAAGTTAGTGTTCCTTATTAAAAGGCACCGCTTTCTTTTACTAATACTTTTCAAGGCTATTCATTCTAATTTGCTAATGATCCTCATTTCTTTTTAAAATATCCTGGCACAGTTAATATATGAATAGTGCTGGAAGACAATAGACAATACGCTCAGGACCAAAGATTATTTCATTAGCATAAACTTGTTTGGTTCTAATCCTCTAAGTATTTTTCTATGTACTTAACTTTATTTAGCATTCCCAAGAAATTCTTGTAACTGATGCTTTCTCTTAATGTGTGCAGAGCTACTGTCACTACTGTTTTCAGTAAGAAGATGCTCCCTTCAAAAGAAAGCTGTTGAGCTTTAGTTGGAAACAGAACTAAAGTTTCCACAAAACTGGGAGCTGAGTGTAGGGCTAAAATACACTTGTAATTACTGAAATTGTAGATTCATACTATTACTCATGAATACCTTATAATCTTCCCATAATACTAAGGGCTATATTTCAATGCTTAAGAAAAGAAATTTGTATTTCTTCTCTAATACAGTTTCTTGTGGCCATGGTATAAAAACATGAACAGATTCAGGCAGTGTTTGTCAAGTTCATTAAAGTGAAATCTTTATCCCAGTTTTCAGAGTCAGATACATAGAGGTAAATCATAATCAGACATCCTCTTTGTAAAGCATCTCCACTAAAGACACTGTTATGTTAAAAAACCCACAATTTTTAAAATATAAAACAGTGGATGATTTAGATGTAGCCAAGAGTCTCAAAATTAAGACTTATCTCTAAACCTTCCAAAGTTTTAAGGCTGTCTAGATTTTAGATCCCAATATCCTCTCCACAATTTGGATTGCCTTTTCAAATACTCTAAAAGAGACTTAGACTTCAGAAGATGTGTTTGAGAACTTCAAGCTTCACATTTAGTGTCAGCTCAAGTTTGTTTTGGCATCATACTGCTAAAAAGCAGTTAACAAAGGAAAAGAAAACCGTTTTCTTATATTTTCAATACAAAACCTTTTCCGTGTGATGAGATTGAAAGGGTAAGCAATCCTTTTGGATATGCTGAAGGAGAAAACATAAAAAGGATCAAGTTCCTGTGCTTTTGCCTGGGTTAGTTTTATTTTTTTCCCCCGTTCTTAAACATGTCCTTGCACACTGATATTCTTCAAGCCTTATTTTGATAGTCAGGTACAACTGATGCTTTCATACTCCTGCTCTGATCATTCCCTCAATGACTCAGGGGGTCAGATTAGAATTCAGGGCTGTGCTGTTAGTCTAACAATTTAGAACAGAGCAATTCCAAAACCCTGAAATGCAGCTTCATTGGTTTCATTGATCACAAGGAATTGTTAAAAGCAAGTTCTGTGTAGCAGTGGGAGTAACTTTTCGTTTTTCCCTTTCTCTGCCTCACCTATTCCCAAATTTACAAGCAGCTGCTGTATATTCTAAGCAAGGGGATTTTTTGTTTGTGGCTTACTTTGAAGTTTAGAAAGATAGGCTTTTGTTTAAATTGGGGAAATATGATATTTGACAGAGCAATTTATAATCTATTCAAATATGAATCAAGTACACATTTCTCCTTCAGCAAGGCATAAAGTATTTTAGAATCACATGCTGCTGTTGAAATTATAGTTCTGCCTTTCTCCAAAGAGCCTTAATGGTGGGTCATTTATAGTACGGCTTGTTGGGTCAAATTCAAATGATATTTAAATACAAATGAAGGACTAGAGGAAAATGGCATACCTGCATACAGTGACCCACCAATGTCTTAAGAATTCCATCAATGAGACTAGAGGAAGTTTATAGCTCAAAGAGCAATTAATATTAAACAAATGTTTGAGGGAGAGTTAAGAGCATTCATATGAAACAATTTCATAATAATAAGAAATTGCTCAAATTGTATCACATGAATCAGTCTTGGTGATGTGATATTTCTTAATTTTTCCCAAAAGCCAGACTGCCTTTTTTTTTTCATTTTATGTCCTTAGTGTTCAAAGAGAATTGCAAGGTGCAGATGCTGACTTAAAGGGAGGAGCATCTGTATTTTCTCCACTTCTTCACTTGGGGTGAGCAGAGGATGTGGCTAGTCAGAAATGTACTGAAGATGTTTGCCTGGAGCGGGAAAACCCTACATCTCAGACATGCTGTTAAGAACAGCAATGAGGCTGCTTTTACTCTGACCCTGTTCAGAAAAATGTGAGTTGCTAATGTCATTTGGATCAGCCCCTCTGTGCTGACTGACCATATGGCAAGAGAAGAAAGACTGGGGAGATACTATTTTTAACCAATCCACTGATGTTGGTTTTCTTCATCGTAGAATCCTATGATTAGCTGTATAGAACAAGTAATTTGTGTGATTGTGCTTGCCTGGGGAAAAGTTACAAATTGTAGACATTAGCATATTTTTTTCCATTTGTGAATATTACCGTTTCAATATGATCCATTATACTACACTATGGCATCTGCTTTCTGAAGACAGTGGACTGATTGTTTGGAATACGTGCCTAGCAGCAGCACCTATCAATCTAAAAATGTATGTTCCCTGTTCATCAAAATAAGATAAAATTGCCCAGATAATGAACTATAAAAGAAAGATAGTATTTCTGTTCTGCTCATTGAAGGAGTGGCATAGAGAATTCTCTTTTGAGGGCAGAAGTCAAGGCAGTAAAAATGAGATTTGAAAACTGCATATTAGTATTTCCAAACTAGCAAGAGAAAAATCTTACTTTCCAGCTTTCTCAAAAACCACGTGGACCAATTTTCAAGTCCAACTGTTTTTATGAAAATATCTATGCCTGACTTACAAGCAACACAATGGAGCCCAGCAAAAAGCTGTGCTGGATGTTTGTGGGTTGGCGAATTTCAAGATTAATATTGGATTATGATTTTGTGCCCCATCTAAGTTGCTTCTCCCAGTCAGTCCAGGTATTGTCTTTTTCTAGCACTTTGAATATTTTCTGGAAACAGGGTTTCTTGTAACCTAAGCGGGCACTTGCTTGTTTCTATTCTATTGTTGATCTGCTTCAGCTCCTAAGGTGTTTCATGGTTGCCAGGAGCACTGTAACCAGAATAACACTGTAACTGTAAAGCACAGCTGTGAGGCGAGCAGAATGTGAAGTATGATACTCGATGCTTCCCTAAACAGCAGGATCACACTGATCAAACTTTTACCATGAAGAGCTGACTGTGAATTTGGCAGAAACAGTGACTGCACAACAAAGAGACACAGTTTGGAGACTCTGGCATCAGAAACACATAATTTTAGAACCCACACATGATGAAAGAATAATTTTACAGAGGGTCAATAGATGGATTTTCATTAAGTCTCTGAGCCTTAAGCTATATTAAATTTATATACAGTAACTTGTCTCTCTAGTAATATATTAGCTCAGAGTCTTAGACTGAATTTCTTCACATCCTGTTTGAGCTAGGGATGTTGCCAGTTGATATCTAGTGAGTATTTTGACATAGTTTAAGAAATTACTGTCACAAGCTACCCACTTCTTTTTGCTGCTGTAACTTACTGCAACCATACACACCTTAAGCAACCCTTTTCTGTAGTTTATACCAGACAAAGAGACACAAGAGCTGTGGTTCAGCACTTAATCTACTGATTCTGTGGTGGAGGTGGTAAGTTTCAGCAAAAAAGGAGCTATTGGTGGCTGAAATATCCTTTGTTTCCTTTGTAAAATTCACCAAAGCTCTTGGGTGCACCAAAGCTCTAAGAATGCAAACACACAACTGTGTTGGCTCTATCAATATTACCTTGTTAAACTGTGGTAATTTGATTATATTCAATCATGTATCTCAGTCCTTCTGCTATATGAGAATCCAGCTTCATGTCTAAAGACACCTCTATTGAGGTTTTCATGAATTTCAATAGGTATTGAAGAGGAGGAAGGCTAGAAGACATCTGTTTCATAGTTCATACTTGAGTTCAAAAGTGGAAGAGGGGAGATTAATGTGGCAGAGGTTATTTCTTAGATTACTTCATTATCTTAAGGTAAGGTTTTTGAATGATAATTCAAATAAGCCGGCATCATGAGTGACACAAATACAACTTTGAGGCCATGGGTTTGAACTCATAATTACTCACTTGCATGCATGTGTATATGTGCATACATGTGCATAAGCAGTGTAAAGTATTCTGAAGCCTTTGCTGATAAATCATCACATAAATATACACTCAGCTCTAATTATGAAATCTCTCTGTGTTGTCTATTGTAACACATGCAGTGTTACCCTCAAACTGAAGTAAAACTCATGCAGGAATTAAGGCAGATGTACCAACAAAAATAAGATTATCGGAATTGGTATCACTTTTATGATTGATTGAGGAGAAGATTTAAATATAAAAAAATGTTTGTTCATTGAAACTGCTTCAGACTGTGGCTGATTGTCTGCAAGCAAAGGGCATGAAAAAGCAAACTAACTATAATGTGGACAAAGAGAGCAGCAGGACAGCATCTGATAATCATAGAATCAAGAATCATTTGGGTTGGTTGATCACAAATGCATCTGGTTGAGTATAAGCCAGCATGTCTGGACAGACAGTCCAAAGAAACTACATGATGCTGTTTAATGAAAGATCAAGGACAGGATATGTGTTGAGGATTCTAAAATTCTTCCGTCTAGGACTTGTGCTGTGGGTCCTACTGGGCTGCTTATAACTTGACTTGACTGTAGGTCATCCTTGGACATTTAAAATCATGGAAAAGAGTTCTAATAATTGTAATCCCTCTGCACATATGTCTTGCTCTCTGCATGCTCAGTTCGCCTGTAAGAAGCTGTTATTCCACACACAAGTTAACAGATGTTGCCAACAAAAAGCTTAAAAAACCTTATGAAGAACGTGCATTTGTATGAGGTCTCTGGTCTATTGTTTCAAGGAAATTAAATGAATAGGAAATTAAATAATCACAACAGTTGTTTATTGCTTCAAAAGAACAAAGTGCAGGCTCTTCCATGGAAGAAAAACCTAAGACAAGTGTGGATTTGCAATCTTATGCTCAGATGTCTGAGGTATGTTTTGTTTCACTTTGTTGTGTTACCATTGTATGAAAGAGGGCATTGCAACATGAAAAACGGAGAACACAAGGAAGCAATTCTTTCCTGCTGTTTCCACTTTGTGTGATTTTTTAACACCTTTGTTGGAGACCAAATGTCTGGTGTGACTCAGTCAGGATTCCTCCCGGGTACTTTGGTAAAGCATTTGCAGTTTCCCGTTGCAGTTTGCTGCTTACATACAAGTTAAGGTAAAATTTTAAAAAATAAAATGAAGCAACTGCTATCATCTCGTGTTTCACCTGGTGGATCTCAAAGAGTAGGGTCTCTGTGGTGTTTGTAGGAAGAGAAGTCTTTCACACAGGTGCTGTACTTTCTCAAATTGTCCCCACTTTTGGCAATGTCCCTGCTTTTGGCAAACTCACGCTAGACTTTGCCCTGTTAAATTTTTTAATAATATTTGGAGAAAGCAGTAAAAAAGAAGTGATTATTTGCCACAAGTCTGTCGTACAGAGTTCTGCCATTCTGGAGAACAGCAAATGTGGAAATGTTCCTTTTGGGCTTGGCAGGTTTGGCCAGTCCAAGCCAGCCTCGCTGCGCTGCCAGCCCCTACACTGGGCTAATTGGCCCCAGGGCTGAGCTCACCCTCACCCAAGCCATGAGTCAGCACTGTACCACCATAGCCCTTGGTGGCTTGCTGGGATGCTCTGCTAGAAGATCCATTTCTTCCTGCCTTCACTCAGTCAGGGCTGGCCCTTGGGAGGGAGAGGAGGTGTTTTGCTGTGGGTGCAGCACGAAGGGCTGGCTTCAGGAGCACGGATCCTGGCGGAGGCGGTTAGGTGGAGCAGGTTTTCCTGCAATTGTAGGGGAGATTTTCCTGTTGTGTTTCAGCCACAACTGTCTTGCAGTTGCACACGCAGTCAGTGCTGCCACAGGATTACTGGGACAGTGGTGGGGTCTACTGCCTGTCCCAGCTGGGCTGCTGGTGGTTTCTGAAGGGTCGGCGTGGTCCCTGTCTCCGCAGCAATGTTTCCCACAGAAGATGTAGGGCGGGATCCAGCGGTGGGTATGCGGCTGGGTGGCTTTGTGGGAGTGGAGCAGATGCATATGTGTACGCTTGCCGTTGCAAGTAATTTAGGAAGTATTTTATAATGTGTTCAGCAGTCATAGGGAGGAGTTGAGGTTTGCTCTGTTGCTGTGATGAATTATCTTTTTGGTACTGGAAAGCCTGGAAAAAATGGAACATTTTTCATCTTGTGTTTTCAAACAAGGACTTATTGTCTTGTTAGCTGTCATAAAACCAGTTAGAGAGATAAAGGGGCATTAGCATCTGCATAGTGTTAACAACATCTGGAACATTATAATTATGTTTTTAAAATAACAGATGAAGGCTGAGATACATGTTTACATCAGAAAAGTTTTAAAAATACAATCATTCCCTAAGGCCTGCTTTCAGTCCTTGTGCAAAGTCTTTCAAATTCCATTTATTTATTTGTAAATGATGAAGTTACATAACCTAAAGCAGTGACATGCTTCAAGTATGATGGCTGAGAGGTGATGTTTTTTCAAAGGATGTACATTCGGCTCCACTGTGCTCAGACTGGTGTTCTGGTCACTACGGTTATTTTGTATGCAAATTCTATATCCACAAAAGCCCACAAAATGAAGCATACATTTAGGAGAATTAGCAGCATGTATAGCTCATAGGTACAGAATCATTGTGTGATTTTCCCAGTAAAGTATTTCAAGAGAAATGGTTGTCTGAGGATGAGATGACATTCAGTGGTGTTTGAAAGTAGGTATTTATGAAGCTGCTGGAAGAAAAAGCTGGACGCTATGCAGATGCATACCAGTAATTCTTCCTCAAGTGCTACTCTAGTTATTACAGTAACACTGACCTGCTTGCCAGCTGACAGGAAATGTACAATTTTGCTCTATTTTTTTTTGAGATAATCTATGAGACTTTATGTCATTGATGAATAACATCTAAAGGGATATAATGAAGCTATTGTTTTCTCTTTCCATTCTCTCTTAAAAGCTACTAAGCTATTTTGTGAGTGATATTGAGAACCTTTAATTTGAGAGGCCTATTGGTGGTATTGATACAGTAATTCAGAAGCAGAACTATCCAAATCCAGACAAATCCCTACTCAGTGGTGTCAGCTGGAAAGAGGTTGCTCTGGGATCATTCTCCTGCATCTCACTCAGTTTTCTGTGTCTCCTCTTGGATTTTTAACTAGAGAACAATAGAAATGAAGCATATGAGAAGATATTTATTGGAAGCAAATTTGGCTAAACAAGTGATTGTTGAGCATATAAGAATAAAAAGAATAGATGTTAGAGTCTCTATTTTCTCTTTTTAAAGCTCAAGAACACTGGAAAGAGTTACTTTTTAGTTGATGTAATCTTCATTTCTTAGATTCTTAAGTTCCTTTCATACCTAGAATAAAATAAACATATCTAGAAAGCACAGATCACTTAATACTAAAGATAATCTCAAATAGTTTAAATCAGATGGCTTTAGAGATGGCCATTTCTTTCCATTGATTTCCAAGGCACCTTATAGAGACCTGTTCAGATGAAAGCCACCACTTGCATTTAGGAACCACTATGCAGCAGGAGAGAAGGACTGCATTCTCGTATTTTTTCACTTAGTGATTTGCTAACAGGTACTTGCAGATTTCTGTTCTGGTCTACTGAGCTGAAGGATGCTCCTAAAAATCATTCTGCTACGGTGAACAGGAGCCTGGTACCCCAAGCTCTGGTGGCAGAAATGTGCCCATGGTGGCCCCAGTGGCACCAGTAAGATAGGAAATGTCCCTACTCCTCTCAGAGCAGGACTCAGGGTCTGGCAAGGGCCTGTGTGAAGATTCTCCTTCCTAATGGAGTAGTCCTTCTGCTGATTACCTTTTTATTATTCTCAGGCCCAGGAAACCTGAGCTGGGTATTTCCTCCACTGGTGACAGGTTCCTGTCAGGGGTCTAAAACAGATAACCTTCAGAGCACAGATATAATTTTTTTCCATATCTTCCATCTTCCCATGGTTCACAGCTAATTTCCCTTTCTAAGGACCTGATTAAAATCTTGATTTTTAAACACACCATTTATCTTAGGGAGTTCAGTATACTGAGAGTACAGCAGGAATAAATTAAAAGGAGCTCTTCAGTGTTAGACAGTAGGTGTTTTTCTGCAAGAGCCAGAATCTCTTTTTATTTTCTGTAAATCTGCAGAGTATAGAACTCTGAGAAAATGTGTTCATTCCTTTAAAAAAATCTTTTATAGGCTTTTTTGAAGATTGCATATGAGGACCAGGGAACAGGACAGTGAGAGGTTAATACTGTGTAATTTTTAGTGTGATTATAAACATAAGGAGATTTAGTTCATCAAAAATACATCTTGCAGGTAGTTTAAGTTCAGAGCTGCATGTGCTGGGTTGAGGTCACACCTTCATATCTGTACCAGTTCCTGGGACATTTATTGATATTATTTTAAATGCTCTCTCTGATAAGAAAGCAGACCCTGCTATTCTTCCATGAGAAATTAAAATGTCATCATCTAGGTGAAGACAATGATTGTGAACTTTAGTACCCATGATTCCCTTTACTTAGCTGTGGGGAAGGAATTCATAGAACAACTTGGTGGGAAGAGAATGCAATAATTTCTTCCTGCCACTCTAAGACCACCTCTGAAGACTCGCAGTGCTTTAACAGCTCCACTAACATATCTGTGTGTGACCCCTTGTGACTACAATTATGTGTTGGAACACATAATTTCTGAGCATTTCTGTTGCTGTATCGTCTATACTAAAAATCAGGGTGTACTGTGTCACCTAAGGCATTATACAAGCTGGAGAAATGTGGGAGATTTCCAGCTCTACCCTGCAACCAAAGCCTTATCAAAACTGGTGGGTTTGGGTGGATAAAATTAATTTACCTTCCTTTTGCTGTGGAGCTTCCTATATCGAGGAAGCTCTTAGCTTGAAATGAGTGAGGAAAAAAGAATGGTGTGGTACATAGCAATTTGTCCCCTTTGGTAAGTTTTTGAGGTTGCTCCAGTTGTTATTTTCCATGCTGCCAGAAAGTGAACTTGATATTTGTTCCTATATAGTTATGATATACCCAAGAATAAATACCATTTTCTTAAATGAAGAGTGTGAATTTAGTTGAGGAGGTTTTTGGAACAGACCCTCAACCATAAATTTAATTAGACGTCAATGCTGATTCACTTGTGCTAAAGATTAAACAATTTATTGCTTTCCTTCCCCTGAAGAATTTTGAGGAAATACTAAATCTTTTATCTTTATATTCTTAAGATACAGGAGATGCAAGAACATAAAAAATAAAGACCAAAAAGCATTCCAAGTGTATAGTAGTATAGGCTTATGTGCACATGTAATACTGTATCTAATATATTACTATATATAATATTAAAACAGCAATTTATTGATTGTTTTGGGATTTACAGGACAAGATTTTTTTCTAGTCTGTTAGTTTTTGAGCCTTAGTTACTGTTTTATCTCCCTTGAGAAGGAATATGTGATGTTGTGACAAAACCCTTAATTCTGTGAGATGTTCTTGTCTCACTGAATAACGTAACAGGATTCATCTCAAAAATATATTCTCTTCCTAGCATATGTTTCAACCAGCAAGGGCTGGTGTCAAGGCTTTATAACACTGCAAACACCATAGCAGGTGTGCTTTTGCTGTATTGATATCATTTAAATGTTGCAAACGACTATCTCAACATTATGGAAACACTTCTAGACAAGGCAGATGATCGATCATTCTTCTGTCAATGAAAATGTATTATTAGGATGAACTAGTAATTTTCTTTCATGCTGATCATTTGGTTTTGCATATTGGGAGCTGTTGAACAGACACTATCCTTTGAATATCTATAAATTCTCACTGCTTTGATAAAAGCCAGTGGAAAAACAAGTATTTTCTTGCTTCAGGGTGTGTGCAGCTTGCGTTCTTTACTGCTATAGAAGTTTCCATTAAACATTCCTTAAAAAAAAATCTGATGTTGGATTATTAGTTCTTTTTGCACTACTCACACGAACTACACTATTTACATGAATATCTCACTAAGTGTGCTGTTGTCAATTGCTAACATCATGAGTACTCACAAGCTTCAATATCTGGGCTGCAGAAGGTAAAATCTGTAATGGGCTAGGGACCACCTGGGCTATGCAGGAGTTCATTGGTTTGATCATATTTGAAATGTTGATTGAATGGGCTGTGGAATGATCGCATTCACTTGTTGGAAAGGAAAGTTGTTCCCCAGACAATTTTGTGCATAGCCTAGAAAACGATAGAAAATGGCAAAAAGAATAGTATTTCTTTTTTTTTTGTTACACTGTTGACAGAAGAAATTGAAAGCTGAGGGGTTTTTTTATAGCCTGTAGCAGGTTTATCACAAGAACAAAAATGAATAATTTTACTTTTATTGTGTACTCAATAGAAAAATGTTGCCACTTCGAAAACTACAGCTCTGTATTATGGTAGTAACCTGCTTAAGCATTCCATAGATTACTCAGGAATAGTGTGGTGCTGACTGCAATTCCCCTTGTACTATAAACCTAGGATACGTACATGTATGGACATAGGTATGCATGCATAACTAATTTTATTGCATTTCATACTAACAAACTTATATTTTGTATTACATTCTTTTTCATATTCGTATAATGGCAGTTTAATACATTTCATTTTCTATCTGAAAAAGCTGCCAAGTGTTTTCAACAAAAATACCTAATCTTCAGGTGTTCAATCTTTAAATTAGCCAGTGATCTTGTGTCCATTCTGTATATGAGTTTGAAGGACCAAGATTGAAATGGCCTCACTGTAGCAGCCATTCCATAGTAGTCTTAACACAGTAAATTGTTAGAAAACATGACTAGGAAAAAGTGCTATTCAAGCCTGCTCAGGCATATTTTGGGTATAATTCACCAACCCACTGCAAACTGTGATTTTACCAGAGAGGATTTTCAAGGAATTTTGGAACATGTCACAAGTCCAACTCTTTTGCCTAGTGCTACTGGATAGTAAGATGCTTAAAATTTCTAGAATGGCCTACAGCTGCTTCCTCCTACAATAGGACTGAGTTTACTACAATTGAAATGAAACAGCTTTATTCATGCCATGAGCTCTACCTTTAAAAAGTAGAATGTGAAGTTTTGTAGGACATAGTTTTCCACTGGTTTTCCACTCCTGGTAGATTCTGTTCTCACCTCTCCAGAAGGTTGTAGGACCAGCTGGAATAGAAGAAGAGCAGGAGACACTGTGTGGCATCGCCTGCTAACTTTATTGCCTGCTAACTTTATTGTAGTAGCCAGGGATTTATTCAATGTGGCGAGAATTCTGTAGTGTTTTACTGACCAAAAGTGATGTCAATATACTATATTTTTTGACACATTCATTTATAAGAGTAGATTTAGATGTGGTGAGTTGACCCTGGCTGGATGCCAAGTGCAGACCAAGCTGCTCTGTTACTCCCCTCCTCAGCTGAGCAAGGGAGAATAAATATAATGAAAGGCTGATGGGTCAAGGTAAGGACACAGAGAGATCGCTCACTAGTTACTGTCATAGACAAAACAGACTCGACTTGGGAAAATTAATTTAATTTTTTACCAATCAAATCAGAATCAGGTAATGAGAAATAAAATACCTTCTCCTCCACCCCTTCTTCTCAGCCTTAATTTCACTTCTGATTTTTCTGCCTTGTTCTCCCTAGCAGCAGTGGGAGATGGGGAATGGGGGTTGCAGTCAGTACATCACACATTGTTTCTGCCACTCCTTCCTCCTTGGATGGAGGACTCTTCACACTCTTCACCTGCTCTGGTGTGGGGTCCATCCCATGGGAGACAGCAGTTCCTACAAGAACTTTTGCAACATGAGTCTTTGCCATAGGGTGCAGTCCTTCACAAACTCTCCCGTGTGGGTCCCTTCCACTATGTGCTGTCCTTCAGGAACACTCTGTTCCAACACAGGTCCCTCACAGGGTCACAAGTCCCGCCAGGAATCTGCTCCAGCATGGGCTCCCCACAGGGTCACATTTTTGGCATTGACCTGTTCTGGTGTGAAGTCTTGCAAGGGCTGCAGTTGGATCTCGGCTCCACCACGAACCTCTGCAGGCTGAGGGGAGAGAGCCTGCCTCATCATGGTCTTCCCCATGGGTTTGTGTGGAAAAATTCACGTTGACAGAGGTTTATGTCCAGAAACAAGACAGAAGTGTCCTGGGACATTCTTCATGAACAAAGGGAGAGGCCATAGGGAATTTCTCTATGGGGTCTCTCAAACTGTTGGAGGATGCAGCCTCCTTTCCATCCCATTTTTTTTGGCCACAACCCCCTCTTCCTTTCCTCATTGGCTAAGGCACTTGAAGATACAAAATTCCCAATTCACCTATTATATGTTCCCCTTAACATGCACATACCCTTTGTATAACATAGCTCTATAAAATCTTTGTTCTTCTTCTCAAAGGTCAGAAATTTTGCACGAGCTTGGCTGAACAGCTTTTCATGTCAATTAGTAACATTTTCTGAAACTCATTATTTCTCATGTTGCTTCCCTACCTACAAGTCCCTGGGCCCTATCTACAAGCAGATTCACACCATCTGTTTGTAAAGACACATTCATCCTATTCCTTTCAGGTTGCAGGGAAATCTGCACCTGGAGCACCTCCTCCCTCTCCTTATTCAATGTTCTTGTTGTCTGCAGAGCTGTTTCTCTCACATCTCTCCCTCCCTTCTTCTCTGGCTGCAATTTCTTCTCTGCAGTAACTTTTTTCCCCCCTTCCTAAATCTGTTATCTCTGAAGTTATCCCTCTGTTGCTTCTGAGCTATGTCTTGGCAAAGGAAGGTGTTAATGCCACCTACAAAATACGTCATGTTTGTAAGCAGAGGTACAGAGATGCTAATTCTACTAGTGTAGAATCTTGCAATGGTACTTGTACTGATTGATGTTGGGATTTTATTTAGTGCATGTTTACAATATACTGCATAACTAATCATTATGTGCCTGGGGAGATGTCACAAATTCAAAGTTACTTATGTATATTTTTGTTGTTTAAATAACATTTGTTTTGACAATCTCTTTTATTTTGCTATCTCCTCTTAAAAGTACCTCCTGTGGGTAGAAAAATATTTGTCATTTCAATGACATTGTGGTAATAGAATTTTCTGCCAGTAATTCCATATTTTTGCAAATAGGAAATTGTGTACTTGAAATTCCTTCATTCCTTTTGGTGTCTGGAGGCTTTGTGCCTTTCAATTTTTGAGCTAGGTTGAATATAGAATACAACCATATGCATATATAAACAATGCATATTGTGTTTCTGCCTAATCTTCCAGTTTTCTGTAGCTATGGATTCTCTATCATTTTCAAGGAAGAAAGAAAAACCCAAACTCAGTATGAAACCTTAAGGCAAGGGCCAGTGAGTTGGAAAGATTTTGTAGCTGGATCATCATTGATCTGTACTTTAGGCACCTACTTAAAAGTGAAAGCAGAAATGCAGTGGATTAATCATTTGATTGTCCAGAAAATGCAGCCTGTCTTTGGTGAGGGGCTCTCAAAGGATTCATTATTCAGTCCTAGATGTGCTGTGTTTTGACTTATTTGCAATTGCAAAAGAAAACAGGAAAATGTAATTTTTTTGGTTTCTATCAGTGTGCTCAGCCTTGTTTACTTTGGAAGATAGGTTCTTATTCCAAGACGTTTACAGTCTGAGATCAGATTTTGGCACCCTTGCTCATACAGAACAGCATTAGTTAGGGCTCAGCTGCTGCTCATTCAGGTCAGATAGATTAGAGTTAGCCATCAATTGAGATGGTGGTATTTGTGTAGAGCCCCAACGGTGATTCAAACATCTTTCTATGAGGCAGTGATGCAAATGTTTTTCTGCTGCTTCTAACTGTTTATCTATACCTCTCTTTTATATGAGTACCATAAGAAAAGCCTTTGCTTAGAAAAAGTGCTTTAAGAAGGAAACAGAATGAATGAAACTGTTTGGCACATGGAGGAGGAGAAGGAATTTTATACAGAAAGATTAGCATAGAAGAAAGCCCTGTATTCTGAACATGGTCCTAAGAAACAAACCTTAAAGGCTGGCAGGTTTTCACAGGTCTGCCAATAACTGAGCAATGATTAGTTTGTCTTTTTAAACATTGTCTCCTGCCAAACCCAAATCCCCTTCTCCCTTTTCCAGTGCAGCATTCAGCCTGCAGGAAAAGGGGATGATGAGGTAGACAGTTGCGGTGTGGAAGGGATTCAAACAATGTGAATGAGATTTTGATCTTCTGGGACTTCTGTGAGACAGAGAGTGAAGAGGGGGAAGGACAAACTGGTCTTCATTTGCAGAAAAGGCTTTAATCTCTTCTGTGTTGTATGGCTACAGCTGAGAGGGGAGTTGTCTTCCTGCTTATATTAAATTTCCAGACATTTAATTTTGACCAGATGCACCGTGCAATTATGGCAGCTGATGGATAGCTATAAATGAATTAGTCTTTGGCAAACTGAACTTTATTTCAAAAAAGATCAGCATCATGGAAGATACAGGAAAGCAAATTTTGTGATGGGGTCAGTGCATTTTTTTAATGCTCAGATTTCTTGGCAGAATAAAAGGACACATTAGTGCAAAGAGGCAAACTATCCTCATTTCTAGGCATACCTCTGGAACAGACGCCTTGCTGCTCTTCCCACGCAGCAAGGAGGACTAAATACCAATGGTGAAGTCTGAACCTTGCCTCTGTTTGCTGAACTTTCGTTTTTGCTTTGGTTCATGTTGGGGTTATAGGTAGCGTTCCTGTCACTGCCACCACGCTCCCCACACTAATTGTCATGAAGTAGAGAAGATTCAAACATGCTTGGTTCCCAAGGCTGCTAATGAGCCCTAAGCTTTTCTCACCCTTAATGAATCAAGGTTTGTTTGTGGGGGATTCTTGTCCTGTCTTTTTCCCTGGCCAAGGGAGGAGTCAAGAGTTCACACAACTGAACAATGACTTTACAGTGTAAAGACGATGCAGCTGTGCCATCTGAAGCCATCCTCAGTTATGAGGAACAAAGCTTAAATAGATTGTACTGTGAAGAGGTACAGCTCTGTGAGTGTGAAGCATAGCTTTTGCTTCTGCTTCACTGAGCTGTCTGCTTGCAGCAGTGACGGGCCCTTGATGGGAGCTTAGGCAGGGAGAGTCGCGTAGGGCGACTCTTTCAAAACCATTCTCTGTAACACTGAGCGCAGAAAAAGAAGCAAAATGAAGTTTCAGTTGATCTCTGATGGGGGTGTACCACTGCCTTCTCCAGAAAATCCCATGCCCTCCATTGAAAAATCATTGATTCTAGTCCAAATCCACTCCAGGGGTTTAATAAGGTCACTAAAGCAAGTCATAGTTATCATGTTTTAGCAGTAGAGAGTACTCATACAAAAGTGAATACTTACACAAACTCCTCCTAGGCAAATCACACATTTCACTATCTTACTGTCTAGAGGCTTTTCTTGTATTAGAGGTTGGGATCATCACTAATTTGGGCTAAATTACTGTTTAGCATCTACCTAATTCATCTTCCCTTAGGCATTTCCGTTACAACGCAGTGGCTGTATTAATCTTACTACAAATGTGTATTTGATATACTTTTTGGCATATATGCCACAGGTATATATGCACAAAAATATAGGTCCACATAAATACAGCTGTATGTGTTCTTGAAATACATAGGAGTATACCAGTATATGATATATATCATACATATATGTGGGATATCGCATGCTAGAAACATTATTCCTTGTGTTTATATTCATATAGATATATTTGCACAAATAAACACAGATATGTACTCCAAATGCTGTGCTACTGCTATAGTAGCAAGTGAAAATTTAAATCTGATAAAATAACTCTTAGTGCTAATTGAGATTTTAAATTTATCAGTTATAATACTGTGGACTAATCCTTGCACAATGCCATACAAAGCTGAAGGTTTTTTTTTTAAGTTTTACTAATAGATGAGTGAAGCCGAAAGCAGCATCTGCAAAAGAAATCTAATTTTGCTGTAATAGACTTTTGAAGTTCATCATTTTGTGTTTTAATAATGCACAGAAACATCTGCTGTTTTCCTTGATCCCATGAAAGAGAAAGCGAAAGAGAAAAAAATGAAGAACATTTGGGTTTTTTCATTCTTAAGTGAACAGAGAGGGGGAAAGAAAACAGTTTAAATACCTTGATGTGTGTATGTGCAGGTTCAAAACTTTCGATTGCTCTCCCGCCCGGCATGGTGGGTTGATAGACAGTGGCGAAAGCTGACAACCCCCCATGGCTGACCCCTCATGTTTTCTCTTGCCTAATCGAATTTTACATGTGTTTCCAGATAGCTGATCAGCTTCCCTGGATTTCGCTGACGCCACAGGAAAGCTTTGCCTGAAGATGGAAACACTGGAGTCAGAACTGACCTGCCCTATCTGTCTAGAGCTGTTTGAAGACCCGCTGCTGCTGCCTTGCGCTCACAGCCTCTGCTTCAACTGCGCACACCGCATCCTGGTCTCCCACTGCGCCACCAACGAGCCAGTGGAGTCTATCACCGCCTTCCAGTGCCCGACCTGCCGCTATGTCATCACCCTCAGCCAGCGCGGTCTAGACGGGCTCAAGCGCAACGTCACCCTGCAGAACATCATCGACAGGTTTCAGAAAGCCTCGGTCAGTGGGCCCAATTCCCCCAGCGAGACCCGCCGGGAGCGGGCGTTCGATAACAACAGCATGTCGTCCTGCGAGAAGGTCCTCTGCCAGTTCTGCGACCAGGACCCTGCCCAGGAGGCGGTGAAAACCTGTGTTACCTGCGAGGTGTCCTACTGCGAGGAGTGCCTGAAAGCCACTCACCCCAATAAGAAGCCGTTCACCGGCCACCGTCTCATCGAGCCTATCCCGGACTCTCACATCAGGGGATTAATGTGCTTGGAGCATGAGGACGAGAAAGTTAACATGTACTGTGTGACTGATGACCAGTTAATATGTGCCTTGTGTAAACTGGTCGGGCGACACCGAGATCATCAGGTGGCAGCTTTAAGTGACCGCTATGACAAGCTAAAGGTCAGTGTTACCTATCAGGGTTTTTAGCCAAGCAGTGTGTGGTTGGGAAGGAAAATACGCTTTGGTTGCATGCTAAAGTCCTCATTCCGGCAGTAGCTGGGAAAGGCAGATGTGCGATCTCTATGTGAGATACACATACAGATACGTATGTGCGTTTGCCCACCATGTAAAAGGTGCCAGATTTTGCTTAAGAGAAAATTCCTCACTTGTGTTTGGGTTTCTCTAAAGCTATCATAAGGAATATGCAGCGTAAAATACTGTTTAAGTGAATTTTCTTATCTACCTGCAGCTGGCAAGGTTTTGCGCTGACTACACATACGCAGACGCTGATTGAAATGTCATGCATTCTTTGCATATGCTTTGCTGTTGATTATTTTTCATTAGGTTGCTTTCATTGTGAAAAGCCCTTCACATCACCACTAACAGGAGATGCATTTATCTGTGCTGGCTTCAGGGATGCCAGCTGCCTATCCAGCCAGGGAAACTGAACGCCGGCTCTGCTCTTCCCGAGCTGCCTCCCCCAGGCTCGCAGGCAGTGCAATCCTAGAAACAAAGCCAAAATTGTTTCTAATCTTCTTGAAGCATTCCCACGGTTCAGCAAGCTTCTGGAACATCTCCTACCAGGTAGCTGGGAGGCTCCCGCAGCCTGGCTCTGTTCAGGACACCCTGGGTAGGTGGCAGTGAGCATCCAGGTCTCAGGGTGCTCTGCAGGCTCTCCAGGCTGCCAGCAGAGGCAGAGCTCCTGCTGAACATTGAGGCCAAGGCAGGTGACCTCACACCCACCTGGGTGTACCTTTCTCTCATGCTGATTCCTGTGCTGCTGCAGAGGCAAGGCAGGAATTAGGCATCCCGCACTTTCCTCCACTCACTCCCTCCGGATGGCCTGCATGTGCCTGTGTGCAGCTGTGGGGGGAGTTTTTAAACGTGGACTGCAGAACTCACAGGCATGGAGAGTAAGGTTTATGTGCCAGCTTTCCCACACAGAATTCTGAACGTGGAAAAGATACTGAATTATAGGTTTAACTTAAATACTTTCAGATTAAAGTGTGTGGCTGCGCTCGTGTCTATGATTACTTTAGGTGCTCGCTGGTAAAATCTGCACACACACATTCTGTGCAGGTTTTGTGCCTCTATGCTATGAAAACATGCACATCATATTCTATGATTATATTAACATAATGAAAGACACTTCCTTACCTGGACCTTGTAACTTCCTTTCATCTCTTAAAGGCTTTTATATTTACCAAATAGTTGTTATTTTTGCTTTCTTTTTTCTGAACTAATTTTTTATTTTAATAGTTTTGTCATTGATAACATTAGCATAGGTCATAAAGGTGAATAGCTGCCTGGATTTACTCTGCTTTTTATTAATCCAGTGGGTTTACATCCTTAACAGGTGCTACTATTTAGAGGCAAAACAATGTATTGATTACCAACTTTATACCAGTAGGAAAATACTACTTAACATGAAAGACCTTCAACATTAAATTCTGGATAAGCATATTTTTGATGATATAAAAAAAAGTAGTAAATATTTCTCGCTGGTTTTGTACATAGATAATGCAAGTCTTGAAAGAAGACTTTAAAAGGCCTGTCTTCACCCTTGTGGTCTTTGACTCAACACCGTTGATAGGAAGAAAATGAGTGTATTTTTTGCATGATCTATGTCTTTCAGTGCAAAGATGACTAAGCAAGCTCTGAAGGTGTATCTCAAAAAGACAAATGACATTCACATTGTATGTCACCCAGTTTAGCTAGCCTAAAAGTAAGGCAACTAAAGTTCTAAGCCTACTAAATTTCTTTGTATCAGCCACCTTGGAGACTAAAGTACTAATTTAATGGTTAGTGTAGACTTGAGCCAAATAACTCTTGTCTCAGAATGACAACTCCTAGCATTATTTATATTATTTGTATGATTTTTTTTTTTGATGCAGAATTTCTTTCTACCCAAACTGTATAAAAGACCTTTACACACTCAATTGTTAGTCTATATGAAATCCTGTTCCTATCGTCTTAGTCATGGAGCAGCCTATTTAATGTTGCTAATGCCAGTGATGACATCAGTCATGCCAATTATGCCACATATATGACACATCCTGCTCTAGTCCAGGAACATTAGTCCAAGTGGTTTACATGCAGATCCAGCATCCATTCTCTGTTCAAAAGAAGGTACTCTGAAAGTACTGTCTTCCCTTTCCTCATTACCTCTTCCATCACAGCAATTAGTTCTGGTTTACAAATTAATCTTAGAAAATGAGATTTTCAATTCTGTAGATTTGCATTTATCCCTCAGAAGTAAAGGAACGATACCAGTTCCACCAGCATTTGGTAGCTGATGGTCAAAAATTTCAAGTCCATTTTCACATTCAGGCCTCTTCCTTCTCCTTCCTCAAGGGTGATATGACCTCCTGAATCTTTCTGTAGCATAATATTAGGCATGAGATTGCAGATGGTCTTTTTTAACTTACACGTAACGTGCACAAACCACTGGCAAATTAAATACTAAAATGGATTAGAAAATCCCCACTTGAGAAAATGGGTTGTTGCTTGCTATATTGCTGCTGTGGCTTTTTAGCATACATGGAGTTTGATATATAGGCTACTCCAATCTTTGAAAAAAATTCTAAAAGAGTGAGATAGGCAATAGTATAATGGATCAGTTAAAAAAAATGCATCATTAAGGTTTTCTTTCAAAAAGAAAAGCTAAACCACTCTTTCTTTTGATTTTTCTTTTTGATTTGACACATTACTCATCCTAACAGCAACTGGTGCTGTTCTGGGTGTTAAGCAATGCTAATTACTTACATTTTCTTGCAGTGGTGTTGCTAGTGGTGAAAACAATATCTCACCCTTCATCAAACATAGGATAAAAGATGCCATTACAATCTAGGTCCTTTTGTGGCAAAAATGAAACTCCTTAATTAGGAGTTCTGTACACTTGTCCAGCAGAGGCATCTACACTGAAGTGTGTTTAACAGTGAGTGTAACAACAATTGTAGACATCTCAAAATGAGAGAGTGCTTTCCTTTGGCAACTATATCTCCATCCCTGAGAGGTGCTTCTATTTCTCAACTTGTACTGGGGTAGAGGGAATTGAGGGCATTTGTGTTCCTTCAGGAGCAATCCTTTCTTGCTTAGCTGCACAACCACAATACCACCTTCATGCTCACTGTTGGTTTAGCGTTTATAGATGCGCTTTGGTTTTTGTTCTTCTTTTTAAAGTTGATCGTAGAGAGATGCATATTAGTAATGGAAAAAGCAATAAACCATGACCAAAACAGAGAACAGGAAATATACTGGTAATACACTAGATTTCTGATGTGGTGTTCAAAAATATGTGGTGTGATAAAAATAATTTTTAGCGGCAAAAACAATCAAGGTTTTAAATATAGAAAGAATAAATGCCTTTTCTTACCACACCATATTACCTTAAAGAAAATATTTATGGCTAATTACTTTTGATATTGATTCTTCACTTTTTGTCTTGTTGCAATAAAAAGAAAATGACAATTTAAACATACATTCTTTTTTATTTTTTTAAGAAAAAAAAATTATCATTGTTTGATAGATGTATTTAAACTCATGAACATGAGGAAAAATCCAGTAAGATAAGATTTATTTTGAACAATAGAGGATATTTGAGGAGGAACAATCTTGTAGGTTGTGGATGGAAATATATCACTCACTTAATATTAGCAAAGAGCCATGTAGAGGTATAACAAAAGAGAAAGATAGATGGTAAAACTTACTTTGATGTGGTATAAAGCCAACATAACACCATGCTTGTTCAAGAAAGATCTTTTGCTGAATCAAACTGTTGTAGCTTAGCTTTTGTTCACCATATTTTTGTTTGAAATTTATTAATGTTGAGTTGTTTGGGGCATGTTTATGAAGAAGGGCAGCTCTCTGAATAGCACTCAGCAATTCCAGAAACAAAAGGAGCTTCTTGTTTGTCTGGTTTCCAGCTAGCTTTAGTGGTAGAACCCATACACATCTATTTTTCCAGCTCTGTTGATTCGGGATGCAAGGATTTATTTTTCAATAGAAATAGTGTGTCAATTCAACTACTCACAAATATTAAAGGAATAGGAATTGTTTCCACATAGGGAGGAATGAATTCATCTTTTCTAAACCTTTGACCATATAAAGGTAAGAGATTTTGTCAAGTCCACAGCTACTACAAATAGAATCCAAAAATGTCTGCTTCCCCGCTATACACACATTATAAATTGAGAAACTTTTCATATTTAAATAACTTTGCAAAGATTCTGGAAAAATGTGTTGAAGCTTTCCAACTGTTTTTATATGTCATTATTTTGTAATGTCAGCTTGATAATTAATTAATATATTGTGATATTATAAGGATCCAGAATTTAAAAATTTGTATTCCTACAAACAGTGAGCTTGACAATCTAGGAACATTGTTTTCTGGACTTTAATATAAATATATTACGCACATATATATGTAAATATATATCTGTATACATCCTATGCCTGTATTTACAGTGCTTGTGTCAGTATATAAAACCAATACTAATATTGCATAATACAATATGTTGATGCTTATGTCTATGTAGAGTTGTCTAGCTTAGAAATATGGATAATTTTCAGTAATGTCTAACTTAAGGAGTATCTAGAATCTTGAATTTGAAGAAACACACATATGCCTGTGTTTTAAGTAAAAATGTACAGTTTCATATATGTCTGTAGGTCAGTAAAAATATAATCATAGTCAAAAGTGTAATAATATATATATATATAAACTATACATCAATAGATTTGCTTGTTATCTGTTTTTACAATTCTATGCATATATTCTTTCTAGTAGCTGAATATTTTCATATCAAAATTTATAGTTTCTCTGCATACCCTTAACTTTGCTTTCTATTTAATGCAAGCTATTTTAATCCAATCCAACTGATATTGATGCCTTTTTGCTTGTCCTAAATTCACAAGCCAGACCCAGTTAGGTGATAAAAACGGGTCACCTTTTTAAGGATCTGTAGATCCACTAGATGGAAAGCACCAAAGATGCACACATAACATAGAGCGCATACAATTTTTATGTGTTTATCAAATTGGCATAACTGCCAAGAATCCCCAACTAGAGACATAGAGACATAATTGATGAAGTAATTCTTCCCTGGTTCTACCCATTTCTTAATTCCTCCCCAACTTAGGTAGGAGCTAAACTTTGTTTATGAAAATGTGTCTCAGAGAGCTGGTTTCAACTTTGGCTTCCTAGNCTAGATGGAAAGCACCAAAGATGCACACATAACATAGAGCGCAGACAATTTTTGTGTTTATCAAATTGGCATAACTGCCAAGAATCCCCAACTAGAGACACAGAGACATAATTGATGAAGTAATTCTTCCCTGGTTCTACCCATTTCTTAATTCCTCCCCAACTTAGGTAGGAGCTAAACTTTGTTTATGAAAATGTGTCTCAGAGAGCTGGTTTCAACTTTGGCTTCCTAGAGAATCTAAACTTAGACCCCCAGGGCTTGGAGCCATTGAGGAATTTATTTTGTCTTTTTGTCTAATAGAGCAGGTAAAATGCTAGCTATGAATACAATAATTGGCCACAGAGCTACAAAAATATATGTAAAGAATATAGAGAATATATAAAAATAAAAAGACAAAAAACCAATTCAGCATCAATATATAAAGACAGTATGTCAATGTAATAGCAATATGTGTTACTAAACTTTTAGATAAGTGGCACCTTCCTTGGCATTGTTCTTAACAGATTGAGTGTAGTGCCAGTGCTGCAAGTTTAATATATAGTTAGAACATCATATCCAACCTGGCAAAGTGTAGAGATCATGGACTTTTGTTATTATTAAATTAGATGCAGCTTCATATTATTATCGTATTATTATTATTAGATTAGGTGCTGCTTGATCGATATTTTAGTGTATAAATTTTTTTATGAAATTAAAATGATGAATTGTCACAGTGATTATTATGGAATATTATTTGATATTACTTATTTATTTAACCCAGAAATAGATGCAAAAAAATAACTATCTGGCTATGCTTCAGTATTTACAAAGATCCAAAAATACGAAGTTGTTGCATAGAAGAGGATTGATGTTGGAATAAGCTCTTTTACTACAACCGTTTTCCGTCTACACTTATTTTATTACATTGAAATATAATTATTAAGGCAGACTTTAGAAAATCCTCTCTTTAGTTCAGTGTTCTCTGCATTGTCTTTTTCCTCCGTTTGGTATTTCTTTTCAGAGTTTAGAAGGATAACAAAGTATTAATACAGAATACCAAAATTAGTCTTTCAGCAGACTCTGTATGTATTTTAGACACATTTTGAAGTTCTTCATGTATATGACCGTGGATAATGAAATATGATCTTACAGTAGTTCTAAATACTATGAGATTAGGGGGTTTTATCTGCCCAAGTTCCCTTAAATAATATAAGCCACAGTTTTTTAAAACTTAATTTGAAAAATTTCATAGTTGGCAAGTCTTTCACATACTACTGATTTCCTTCTATTTTAGTGGAAATGATGGTGTTGAAGGTCTAATCTATTCAGGAAAAACAAAAGAATTAAACAAAATTGTGAATAGTACAGCATTATTATCTTTGTTCTCATGACCCTGGTTTCCAGGGAAGTCAGCCTAGAAGTTAAATAAAATATACTGTCATACTTTTCCATGGTTCAGGTCCAAACTGTTCAGATAACAGACTTTAAGTCCATGTTCAAGCTCTAAACTGGTGTATTGTAATGACCTCTTGCCTGACCTTTTCATTTCTTATGTCTTTTTAGATAATACAATGCTTGAATGTTGTTGGTGGAAAATAATTCACAACAGATACTCCCTTGGAATGAGGATTTGTGTAGAAACAGTAAATAATAAAGTGACAAATGTGGATTTTGAACAAGTAGATGAGTATAAAGGCAAACCAACAAGCTGGGCACGGGTTTAGGAAATGTAGTCTGCCTACCAGAGTAACAAAGATAGTGTTGGTAACAGGAAAAGTAACAAAACGAGTTGTCTTCAAAAGCAGAATATTTAAGGATTTTAGTTTAACAGTGCATTTTGTTATAACTGATAAATAGAATGAGTCAGTAAATTGTTTTAGTGCTTTACCAGGAAATGATAAAGCTAGCTGGGGGCATGAGGCTAAAACCACTCAAAGTGGACAGTAGGCTAAAGCACGCAGTCTTCAGCGGCACTGGGAGGTGTGAGAAGGGTATAAATGTGTATGTCTCTAGGTATTTATATTCTGAACTTATTTTAAAGCATAACCTCATTTGAATGAAAATATTTTAAAAAATAATATGGCAGAAAATACATTTTCAGACAAATATGAAGGTTGTTAACAATGGACTTTAAATGGGAAAAAACCCCACCCCAAAATCTGGATGTAATGTCTCCCAAAGAAACTCTGCAAAACACTCATTATTCAGATTTTTTTAAGATTTAGTTTATTATGTTAAATTGCTCCATTAAGAGCAATTATAGGAGCATGAGATGGAGATGGACAACTAAAGCATTTTAGTTCTCCATCTAATGTTGAATAATTTTCATTACCTCTTTATTTTTTAAACGTTTTTTGATCCTAAAACATACACAAATTTAGCAATGATCCCAGTACACTTCTTCCAGTTTTGGGCTTTACAACTGTACATCTGTTATGTTTTACTTTGACCCTCTTTCTTCAGTAAAATGTACACTTCCTATCAGAACAACAATACTTGTGTCATTAGCACTGGGAACCTTACATAGGGTTTAAAACAAACAGAAATGGTGCCTAATGGTGCCTAATTTGGAAAGCCTGAATAGTCCATGGCAAGGGAAACCCCTGCAGAAGGTCATGGACTGGAAAGCCTTGTTGCATTACTAAAGCACACTTTGGACTCAAAGCCTGAAATGGGTGATAAGACTGTGTGCTCCCTGTCTCTCCCATCTGTATTTACCTCTCCCCAAAACCAGTCATCCAGACTCCTGTCTCTGTGGGCATCCCTTGACTGTCCAAGCAAGAAGTGTTTTCTTTTGCTGGGAGGACATTTTTGCCCTTGAGAGCAAACACCCACACGAAGAACCTGAGGCAAGGGGATTCCTGTCCTTCACAGCTTTCACGTCTCATTTATAATGTTGCTCTCCAAATCTATTTTCCAGTTGTCTCAAGTCAGTGAAAATTGAAGTACATTGTTTTCACCAGTAGTATGCTTAGACTATCTTGTACACATGTAATATATCGTTGACTTTCTTGATGATGGGCCTTGATGGTGCCAGCAGGATTGATTTATATGATAACCTTTTCTTTTTTAATTTCTACAGGCTGGAGTAGAAGTAATACTTTTTTACATATTTTTTCTTTGTGTGGCATGTTAGTCCTACGCAATATCTCAGTTTACAAGAGTGGAGAGGGGGGTGCATCTGCAGGGTTATTTCAGTGCCTCAGATAAACGTGCTTGAAAGACTGGGCCTTTGGGTTGCTTTTGTACCTTACAGAGCCTCTCCATTAAAGATGACTAATCCATTTTCAGCTGTTCCCAGCTACAACCAAACTTTCAAAATTTAGTAAATTCTGTGCCCCCTACTAGCACCTGTGTTTGCACATGCACATGCACAGTGACTTTTTAGTAAGAGCTCCCTGAGATTCTGACCCCTGAAAATCAGAGAGCATCAGAAAAAGACAAAAGATATGAGTCCATAGACAGACATATGGTTATGTAGAAATGTTTTCCCCTGTTCATCTCAATTATGACTATCACACATCCAGAATTTTTTGGCTATTTATATTTTAAATTTATTACATGAACAAAGTCCTAACAGTTTGACTGAAACCACGAGGATGTAGTGGTTTGGGGTTTTTTCCATGCTCACACTTTGCATTTCTTGAGGATTGAAAATTTCCTGTCTAAATGTAGTCTCAGTCTTATTTTTTGAAACTTTGCAATTTTAGCTTCCTTACAGTATGTTGACCATATTAACATAAAGTAGCAGTATGATCCTATAATTATATTTTACATCATAAGAAAAATCAAACTCAGCACAGACGAAAAAAGTAGCTAGAGTGCATATGGCTAGCTTTTTCCTTTGTTATTTATCTGTTCAATTAGCTGTGATATTCATAATGGTCTTCAAAATTACCCAGACCCCTTGTTCATAGCCTTTCAGTGGCCCAGAGAAGAGTGGTGGCAGAAATCAAATGCTGAGTTTGAAAGTCAAGGATAATTTGATGGAATAATACACTATATAAAGTTTCAGATTTACAAGAAAGTTGAGGGGGTTTTTAACAAAAAAGAAAAATAACATCTCTGTGGGTATTTGTGACTTTTAGACAGTTCTCCTATACTATTGTCACTGCCAACCACATCTATCAAGTATAGAAATTAATTTACTTATTTTTACTATGGTAATCCCCAAAAGCTCAATTAAAACAAAAGGTCCTATAATATAGGTTTTGTACAAGTACTTGAGATGTAATCTCAGCTTCAAGGAATATTCATTCAGTTATCCTTAGAACAAAATACAACAGCAAGCATGACATTTTATATGGTCACAGTAATATTCAAGTAAGCTGTCTGCATCATTTAATGGCCAAGATTAAAAGAATGTTTGAAATTAATATTGGCTAGTTTCACTAGTTAGTGGAAGCACTACTATTTGGTTTCATACCAATATTTTGGTTTGAAATACAATAGCCTCACCTCCCCTTATCCTTATGTTGAGAAGCCTGGATTCTTATGCTCTTTATTCAAGAGAAGAGGTGCCACTGCAGTTTCTGGCTCTGTATGTCCTTCCTTATGTGCCAGTCTAATAAATTACTTCTGTTGTTGAAACTGATGTTAGTTACTGCTATAACAGTACTCTCTATTGACTGAAATCTACACATCCTAAATTTGAAAAAAAAAATCCAAAATATGAGAGAATCTCTTATATCCTATGAGATAAAGATTCTCCTCTATCTTATAAGTGTTTCAGCTTTAATTTCTTAATGAAATTATGGTTTTGATATCAAATAATTTTTTGAAGGTTTATATAAAAAAAAAGGAAAATAAAATCATTGTAGAATGAGAAGAGATCTTTAAGTATGCATCAGCTCATTACAATAAATAGCAAAATGTACAGCCTTTTTGATGCAATTACTTCCTAGTGCCATACTGCATTAATCATTTCTTTCACCATTGTTTACCATAGGCTCACCAGTTGTGGGTGATAAATCATTGCTAATACCAGGACAGATGAAGATGGGAGCATCAATCTCCTCTTAGGCTGAGTGAAGGGATGGGAGTGAGGGGCTGGGGGGTAGAGCTCTTGCAGCCCAAGACTTATAACAGGATGGGATTGCTAATATACCTCTTGTTCAGGGCTATGCCTAAAACACTAAGCACTACAGCATTTTTTTAATGTTGTTTACTGTAATTCTACCAGTAATTCATGCACATTTTGCAGTACTTGCTTTATAGGTATTAAATTTCTATTTCTGCCTCACAAGATAAACACTAACCTGTTTGACTACAAATTAGCTGGAACATCTCTGATGGCAGATAGTACTGAAAGATATCTTAACACACTCAGAGTATCACAGTTGGGCAAGGCAATGGCTAATTTGAAGCAGATGAAGAAAAAAGAAGTGCTTCCCCAGGCAAAATAATCCAGATTTTCTCTTTTCTTTTGAACTATTCACACATATACAACAAAACATAAGACTTTTCAAACTCTCCTGTTTACCCCGTGCAGGTCACAGTGATTGAGATGTCACGCTCTCTATGAATAATAATGTCCATTCAAGCTTGTAATGTGTTTGAATGTCAGAGAAATTTTCTACATGTAGATCTGGTTGTTAGTTAAAATCAGCAAAAGTAAAATAGAAAACACGTTATCTTTCATTAACTACCAGAGAGATAAAAACATCCTGTGAGGAAGTAAAAGAGAAGGAGCTATGGTGCTGTGTTGGACCTGTATTATAAAGGTTAATATTCCCTTGGGAAGCACCCACTGCTTTGCTCTGAGACCAGCTGGAACTTCCATAGGTTCCCACACTTCAGTAGCCTTCCCCCTGAAACTCATCTCTGCATTTCTGGAGATGTCCTGACTATTCTGAAATGTGAGACTATAAACCTGAGTTTTGTTATTTGTCAGGATACTGTCAAACTTTGAAAGAGATTAAAGATGAGCAACTGTTCACAACATGTGTGTCTTGTGGCAGAAGCATTAAGCAGACTCGTTAAGCTATAGCTACTGACAGCGTGTGCAAAATTTATTTCCACATTAAGCCAGCAGCATATGGAGATTATAACTCATTCAAACTGAATTTGAGCAATATCTATCCTAATAAGTTACTAAAGAGAAGAGAAGATTCTGATCATTGTATGAATGAAGGTTCATCTGAATAGGTATTTAAAAAATTTTATTTCTTGTCCAAAGTCTTGGAACACATGCATGCAAGAAATCCCTTCAAAGGAATAATTCAAGTAACTGTTAAAATACTACAAATTATATCTGAATGTAGTTTTTTTTAAAAAAAAAAAACTTTAAAATTCTCAATCAAAAAATAGATGTTTTCAATGCCTTTCCCAATATAACAAACTGAACTATATTCTGTAAACTATAAAAGGGGGAAAAATATATGTACAGATAAGCAAGAAATGGATAGAAGTGAATGCTTGGTAGTGAAAGCTCCTGTGTTTTTCCAGTAGTCATGGATCTCCTGGTGTAGATGGCTGCTGGGGCAGTGGGTCACTCCAGGATGGCCCTACCAGTGCTGGGGCTCTCCCATTGCACTGGGTGCTCTTCAGCTTGGCAGGGGTGAGCTGCATTTGCTTTGTGAGTAAGTGTTTGCTGTTGGAAGGCTGGCACTGAGGGTTAAACTCATCTCATTTTAAAATAAAACCCATTTCAACTACATTGAAATATCTGTCATGTGAGAGAGCTTCTGCATTGAGGCCCTTCTTCAGCCCAAGGGTCAATAAGGTGCCCACTTACCAAAAGGACCCATGGGATGCCTGCTGAGGTCACGCAAACTTTGGGTGATTTTATATGATTATTCCGTTTTTTCTTGCCTGTGCCCCTTCATTATGGGCAAACATTGTTCTTTCCCCTGCCTTTGATTAAAACCTTCAACTTCAAAAATATGCCGAAGCTTGTGGGGGAAAGGGCATTATATTAGCCATACAAAAATGTTTTCACCCTCTTTTGAGCATTTCTTATGATCACTCTTGTGGAAAAACTGACCTTTCCAGTCAAATCCACCAAATAGAGCAGCACCATGAAGCCCTTTTGTGTTTTTTGCACTTTTTTTTCCTCTACTGAATTAGCTTTTTTTTCAGACTTGGTAGACACACAATTCGGAAAATTCGATGCACTGAAATTCTTATGCAGGCAGGATGCAATTAATTACTGCAGTTCTTTTGGGGTAAGAATATTATCAGAGGAACCCTTTTTTACCCCATTAATTTACTTGATTACTTCCAGCTTTGTTCAAATTTTACTAGTTGAAAACCTTTGTCTGAACATGCAGTGAATTACTCTGAGTAAATCTACCTCTTTATAATAATATTCTGGTAATGTCTTTTGTAGAAGAGGTTGGGTAAAGAGAATGATAAGCTACTAAAACATTTTTCTGAAAAAATGAGGAACATTTAAATGAATTCTGAATTCTGAGTAGTTTTAAATGAGTTCTTGCTCTGCCTTAATCATTTAGCATACTCTCACTTGAAGGCAATGTAATTTTTCTGTCAAATAAGTCACTACTACACTTTAGGAAAAATATAAAAAACCCTAGCAAATAAAACCAATTTGGAGTTCTACTATTAAATCTCATAATACTTCATTTCAACAGTGAAGGCTTCAGATATTAATGTGCACAATATCAAAATAATTTTGAATAAATTAGGAATTTATTTTCATCTAGTTTTTTGCATCTATTGTATGCAGAGTTGAGTGTTTGCAGTATAGGGGTACAAGTAAATTGTTGTGCTACCGGTAAATGATTGTCACAAGTTAAAAATTCAGATGTGGGAGGGCTTATTTTGTAATGATTCTGATTATAGTTTGCAATGAAACTGTCAGGCCAAGGAAGAAAACAACAGAAGGTAAAGAGGGGAACGCTTGTTTGTTCACATAGTTTGGTTTGGGGGTTTTTTCCTGACATGTTGTAAGCACGGTAGGAGCCCTGGCTCACCCTGAGGTTCGAGACTGGAGTGCCTCACTGAATGACTCCTGCTTGCAGAGCAGGCTGAATCAGATTCAGCAGGTGCATTTATTTTGATTTTGTTTTCCTTGGAGGTCTGTTTCCTTCCCAAGGAGGTCTGTAAGGTCAGGCAAATAAATATCCGATCTTGGAAGCTGCGTGTCTCAGGGCTGCTCTCTCTGAGTCATTATTTCTACAGAAAAGTTCATAGGGAAAGTCTGTCATAAGCCCCAGAGAAGCTAAGTGCTTCCATAATGGGAAGCTGTTTTAAACTGGGCGTGCCAGGTACGAGAGAAGAGTTTTGAAGCTTTGGTGTTTTGTTTTCTAATACATTACATACATAATTTCAGTATTCTTGTTTAAGATTCAGAAGTCATTCATTCTTTTCTAGTGCTGTGAAGCAGTATCACTTTGGTAGTGGGAGTAAAAGGTGTCCTGTTCAGTCTTAAAAATTTGGGCCTATTACTATTTTTGCTTTATATTATGTTTATAGTATATATCAAATTCTGGCCTCAGGCAGACCACCAAAATCCCACATTGTTTCAACAAATATTAGGGGATTGTTAAATTATTATTTATTGGTTTTTTGTTTGTTTATTTACTTATTACTTCTCATTGACAATTTAGGATTTTTGTTACTTATACTCTTAGCACTGAAGGTATACTATGGGATAACTGAAATAATTTAACAAGCCTGCTGCCACCAAAAATTGTTCTTTCTGATTATGTTGCTCTTCCTATCTTTTCTGCATGCTGCTACCGTCCCACTGGAGCAGTTTCAGCAGTTGTGCAACCCTTTGGTGAACTGATTCCCTGCATTTTCTGCTGGCCGTGAGCAGCCCCAACAGTGCAGTGGTGCAGGCTCACCTGCGGTGGGAGACTGAGGCTGGTCCATTTTCCCTCTTCAGGCACCCAGCAGTCTCCATGGGCTGCACAAGTGTACTCCAGGAAGGCTGCTGCCCTAGATGCTGAAAGTAGATGCACAAATTAGGTGCCTTAAATACAATTTCCCAGCAGTGTAACAATTTCATGGCTGGGTTCTGTGCATCCACCATTTTCCCCTTCCTGTAGCAGTTCATCCCCACCTCCTTCTATGCCCTGCCTGCTCAATCCCACCCTAGCTATGCCAGCTCTCAAGAGCAATAAAAAGAACCAACTCTGCATAATAAGTGAATAATTTCCTGGATGTCTAACAAGTTGAAATTATGCAATGATGGGTCAGATTTAGTCTGGTTCTGGCACAAAGTAAAGACAAGGATCTGACAGATTAGGACAGGAAGGAAAGTGATTGAATGAACTTTAAATATTATCCTAAGGAAGGAGAAGCAATTCCACCTACAGCTCTTAACAGGGTATAACAAAAGGGGGTACAGCAACTTCTCTATGTCCAGCTCTGTTAAGGGTTGTTCCCTTTACCAGTACAGACTGGTTAAGATGTACAAATGTGACAGAACTTTAAGAAAGCTGAAAACAGAAACTTTCTTTTTCCCTGTCTTTTTAAGTGGCCAAAAATTATTTTTACCATTAAAATTACCAGTATCAATAAACAAATCAAAATAAACCAGAGACACAAAAGTTATAGCATAACTATATCTATAGAAAGACTTTTTTTAGTAGAAAAATTCCCTGCAGAAGTTATGCCCCTCGCATGATGTTGGCATTCTGGCAAAAGCTTCTAGTGTGAAGCTGTGGCTTTTATTTAGAATAGTGGTAGGAGAACAAATTTGATCTTAGCAGGTTTTTCACCCTAGCTGTGTATTTTGCCTTATGATTAGGCTTCATGTCACCCCCTAACTTACTATAAATCCTCCAGAGAGTTAAAAACAAAAAAAAAAGCTGGCTTAAGTTTGAGCTTGAAAGTAGTTGTAGAAGTATTTTGGTTTTGATTTCCTTGAGAAACCATACTAGATTTCTGGTAGGGATATAATACTTTTCTGCAGAAAAGATTCACCAATGAAAAATATGGGCAAGACCGAACATTTTTTATTTATGCATTTATTTTGATTTATACACATGACTGGAAATAGTCCTGTAAAATTCTTTGAAATATAGTAGAATTGATCTGTCTGGTAATTCCCTTTTAACAACAAGCCAGCAGGAGTTCAACAGCTGAGCTGCAACAGGTGTAGATATATCTGATTTTAAAAAACTTTTGTCAGAGTTTTCCCACTTTCTCACACACTGCAGGATCAAATGGGCTTGGGAGTCATGCTCGCTAAAACAGTTCTATTCTAAACTAAATAAAGAGGAAATTCCAAAACACACCAGAGCTAATTCGCCATTGTTTTCACCATAAACCATAATGAATCCTCATCAAATGAATGCAGCTGCTATGGTGCTGTATCCAAAATAATGTAATTAAATTGCTGCTTGGGGAATTTTAGAGTATAAATTTGGCAGAGACTCATTACTGGCAATTCGACAGCGAAGAATTTATAATCTTATCCAAAGAGTTGATCCTGTATTCTGTCATTCTCAGAACAGAGAGAGGAGAAACAGAACCAGGATGACAAATGGCCAGATGAAAATCTGAAACAAGAAACCACAAGAACTTAAGGCTAATCCAAGCCATGCTGGAAAGCCTGTTGGGATGGCAAGGGGAGGACAGGATGAGAAAACTTGAATATGTTACATCAGGAAAATTCCCCACCACTCTCTGCAGTGACAAGGTCAACGAGGAAAGAGGGCCCACCACAGGGAGCCTGCAGGAGCCACAGCTTTGCCACCATCAGGGTCAGAGGAGTCACAACCCCTGATCAGGCAAGGGTAGCTCTGGGGCCTCATGCCCAGAGCTGACTCGTCCTCCCTGCCTGCTCCCTTACAAAAACATTCAAACATTGCCCCCCCCTTCTGTCAGGGCGTGTGTGGATGCCTCTCTGTAGCTGCAACCACCTCCTCCACCGGGGGAGAGCAGCGATGTTGGCCTCTCGCATGACGAATTTCCCAGAGCTGCCAGGACCCGGGCTGGCACCAGGAAATTCAGCATACAACTCAAACAACTGTGAAAACGTCCGTGATGCACACACCATTGTCTTTGCTGAGGCTGTTCAAGATCAAACAAACTTCCATTAAAGTGCTGAGACTTGTGATGAAGAGACTACTACAATCATTTTTTGTGATTACAAAACTAAAACTGGGGTCACCCAGTGTCGTAAGAAAGCTGGTTGTGTTTCTAATTTGTTTTAAAAGTGAGCACAAATTAAATTCTAAATTCAGGAGAAAGAAATTTGCATTTTGGCCAAATCTGAGCCTTTGAAAGTTTATGTTTAATAAACCTTAGTATGCCCATTCTAATTAAGCTTACATAAAATATTGCAGCTTAGAGAATACTTTAGTTCAACAACAATGTTTGTGTTCCTTTATAGGCTAAGCAAATCTCCTGGGGTTGTGCTTCCAATATGAATATTCACTACTATGGCTTCATAACTGGATATCCATCAGTATTTAACACTACGTGTCTCTAAAGGAGTTACCTAACACTTCAGCTCTGGGATGGCTGATCAGATGAAGCCAACAGAGTCCTTCACAATAACTTCTTTTTCCTTTTTTTTTTTCTTTTTTATCAATTTTCTTTCGGGTTTTTTTTGTTTGGGTTTTTGTTTTGGTTTGGTTTTTTTGTTTTTTTTGAGAGGGAGTGGGGTTTGTTTTCTTTTTTTTCCTTCTTTTTTATTCCTTAGTGCATAGCAGTTACTGGCAAATTTGCAGAAGCAACAGCTGCCAGCAGAAGTAATTGAAAAAGGGCCTTGGGGAAAGGGACAAATAGAGAAATTTCAGAGTTTTGATGAAAACCAAAATAAATAATTTGCTAAAGATAGAAAAAAAAATGTTGAAATTAAAGATCAACATGTTCAGTAGTAAAGTTCCCAGAACAATTTAACAACTTTGACGTGGAAAGAGCATTAAAAATACTAAGAGGAAAGAGTTTGAAGTTAGGTGGGAATTCCTATTATATGTATATACTTGGAGAAAAACTGTATTTTGGGACTTGAATCAAAAATGAGCCTCCTGTATTGACCAATAAACATCCTTTTGTATGGAAATAGAAAATAGTTATTAGAGCTAACACTTGACCTCAGGTGAGTGTTCCAGAAACATAAATCTACTCTAGCAACAGACTGATGTCTCCTGAGTTTGAACTGCCACAAAGGGAAGTTAAAGAGAAATAGGCAGGGTGGGATTTGCAGATTCGTCATGGATTTCATTAGTTTCATTTGTTTATGTAGCTTTTCAAACCCAAAGCTATATGAAATCTAGAAAAACAAATATTCTTGTCTTCTTAGAAATTTGTCAAATGACAGAGTGCTGGCAATCTTCGTGAGAGGCTGAAATAATTTGTTGCCAAGTTGTTTCAGCTCACAATAAGCTTTACAGTTATCCTGGATTTCATATGCAATACCTTCATCATTGCTGGAGACAATTAAGTGCCTCTATCCTGTGCCATACCCCCAAAATGTTGTAGCAGTTGCTTAACAACTTCACTGTGATTTTTTTTCACATTACTTGTTGATGACTTCAGCTTTGGCCTCTTTGATCAGATTATTTGGCTGCTCTAAAGCTCTGTAAAATCACTGAGAAAATGCTGGCATAATCTTGAACTTAATGGAAGGATCAGACTGCCCTTATCCTGCAATCTAGTCAAGAGGGTTGGGTAACATTTTTAGTGACTGCAAATTCGTCACAAATGGAGTTTTGGTCCTGAAGTTGTTTCCACTTTTTAGTAGAAAGGCAGAATTTGTTTGAGGCAAGGAAAAGGTAGCCTGGAGATAAACTCTAATCTTGTAACCTCTCTTTTACCCACTAACTCAGGGATTATGGAATTTGGTTTTTATTCTCATCATGGGGGTCTTGGAAACAGCACCTCCTTCTACAAAAGTACAATGTCTCTAAGGAGAAAGTTGGAGGAAATTTGGAGCGAGCTCTTCTTTTTTCTGGCCCCATCTCTTGGGCCCAGCCAGCCGGAGGTGATGGGCTCTGGGGTTCTCAGCCTGCTGTCTGAGCTGCCTTGGCACTCACTGCTGCTGACACAGCTTCAACAGGAGAGGCATCCTTGTCCATCTTTGCCCTCCTGGCTTGGTTGTCCATAGAGCCTGGATGTCATCCTCCCCCAGAAAAATGGAAACCCCGGGTCAAGTTTGTTCTTTTCCCAGTCCAGAGCAGGGACCAAAGAAACAGCCACGTTTTGTTTCCAGTATTTCAGTTTGGCTGCTGACCCAGAAAATCAATTACAGTCACAGCCTTACGTAGTGCAGAATCAGGTAATATTCAGTATGACAGTGACTGTGTCTGGCCCATGTGGAGCTTAGACACCTGCAGAGGCTGCTTTCTCTGTACTGCCTTATTTAGCTCTTTATAGTCCTTTACATTCTCCAAATGAATCTCATTTTCTATGCAGGTTTATTTAAAACAGAGATGTAGTGAGTTAGGAGAATACCGAATTTTTTTTTTTCCTTTTTGGCACAGTAGTTCTACAGACTGGTCTTAGATGAAGTTCAACTAATTTATATAGTAACAATAGTGAGCTGATATTTCCTCTGATACTGAGATTTGGCAGAGAGGACCAGAAGGAAGTGTTTCAATCCAATATATAAGACAACAGTAAAAGGGAAAAAAGAGATTTCCTCTTTATTATGTGAGGAGAATAATATATTACAAATAATTTCCACCCATTTAAATGCTCTTTTGTTCTTGCAGCCTGGTTTGGGATTTGTGGTCAGTCTAGTTTTGATCACTGTAATATCTTTGCAACATTCCATCTTTGTTTCCTCATATCCATAGCTTGCTTTTGCTTGTGTTCCATCTGATCCCAGCTGTTGACATTCAAAGATCATTAACCAGGACACTTATTACTAAAGAGCAATGGTCAAAGTTTGCCCTATTCCGGCCCAGCTGCTGTGGCTGGATTTTTGTGGTCCTCAAATCCAGTCATTTCTGGATAACTCTGTCTTTAATCAACTGACCAACTGTAATTTAGTCGCAACACTAGTGGGCCAACTTCCTTAAACAGGGCTGTTTAAATCATTTCTGTGTAGTTTTGCAAATCCTAAGGTTAAATCTCAGGTTTAGAAGCTTCCCACAGAGTTTGCAGAAAATAAATTGGTGCTGTTCTCTCAGCTTTTTTAGTATTTGCTTGAGTTATCACTCTGATCACTGGATTCCACATTTTGGCGCTACAGATTAATAGTAACTGGAGAAAGAAGAAGGAAATATTTCATTGTTCTTTTTTTTGCATACCACCAGCAACACAGCAATGTTCCATAAGTTCATGTAAGGCAGGTTTTCTTCACAGAACCACATGGCTGCTTTTGTCTGGTTTGTACTGCAGGCATTAGGAATCTCTATTAGCAACTCATCCCTGCGAGCGTTATTTCAGCCTCAGAGCTCTGAGGGACTTCTGTTGCTTGTGAAGCACACACTAAAGAAGATCTGAATTGCTCAAAGGCTTCTCCACTGGAAGTGTGCCATGAAGCCTGATGTGAGTCTGATTCGGACACCGCAGGGCAGCATGCAGTTAAACAGCAGAAGGGACCAGGAGAGATGCTGCCAAGTCCTGTGGAACACAATACCAGGTCCCTCAACACGGTAGAGGAGAGGGAGATTTTTGGATGCCAAGGTTTTCAGAACAATCAAGAAGTGGCAGTAAGTACTGTGATGCCTCGGGTAAGGGCTGATTCCCAGTCACTGATTTTTGATAGCTTTAGAACATGCCAAACGCCAAAAGAGTGCTTCTCTCCTCTGTGTCTTCATATTCATTGTAGCTGAAATCAAGAAGCCTAAAGGTCTGAACACCAGACCATAGAGTAAAGTCCTGGGAATTAAAATTATCCAAATAACAAGCAATATGAAAAAAGTTGTGTTTCTGATTAATTCAAATTTTTGATTGATTTATCTTTATTTAAACTGCTATCATAATAAAACTCTCTTTCTGAGAAGCAATAGAGTTTAATTACTACAAGGACTCCTGTCTAAAATGTTATTTTCTGGGGTTTTTTTCGTATTATATAGAAATTTACAGTGGCAAAATTTTGATCACAGAATAAAGTTAGAATGGGCAATTTAAAATTTTGTATTCAATAGTTACTGCATGTGAGCCAGGGGTCCATTCCCAATAAGGGATCTTCTGTTGTAAGTTAACACTTTCCATGAGTTACTGGTAGTCCAGTATCTAGCATCATCCACTATCTAGTGGATGGCATTTATCCATTTCTGCAAAACAACACCTTACTAGTGTAAGTGTAATTTCTTACTGATGAGCAAGCTACAGTACTAGTTTTTACTCAGCTTTTCATCTGAATTCAGCTTGTATACTAATAATGCACTTTTTCTGTGTCAACTCTGCATCAGATCATAAGAACATTTTCTACTAGCCTTGTCCATTCTGCTCAAGTCGATTTCATGGATGAGAAGGGCTCAAGGAACCTACTGTGGTTCTCTGATTCTGGCTAATTGAAGTTCATCAGTATTCATGATTATGAAGTCTTTTTCATGCTCTAAGTCCTGACAAGTTTGTAATAAAAAGCTCCCATACGCTCAGATTTTCTGAGGTGAGTCCTCTCCTGGATTGTGCAGATTTTTAAGGCCAGAATTTCCAGACGGTAACTCTAACGGCTCACATGCTTTAATGTAGACACTAACTACATTGTGTCTCCTATAACTCAGTGACCAGATACAATTAGTCATTCTAGAAATTAAAATCCTACTGAAATAATATTGAATGAATTGGAAAATCTGACTGTTGCATGAATTTGGGTACTCTTCATCTAGAGCCCTTTGGGATTTCCAGCAGTCACTACCGAGGCATGTGCATGCTGCTCTTCACCTGTGCATGAGAATTCTGATGCTGTTAGGACATCCCAGTCTTCCTGAACATGAACTATATTATATATTCAGTTTCAGCTGTGTAATAAGCCTTCAGAAGGTTCCTGGCAAGCGTCACACAGTGCCCACATGGCCTTTGCAGCCCCAGAAATTCTATATACCTTCAATCTTTCAGATTTCTTGAATATACAGCCTGTGTTCGGAGCTTTTACATCAGGAAATTTTGCCTAGCAACAACTCTTCCACGTAACCCAAGCTCCTGGCCCCCTGGATTGTCCATATTACAATAGACATAGGTGGAAACAAAACCACCACCAACTTTGTAACTGCAATAAGGTTTTTGTGTAGTAAAAGTGGTCCATTTTACTTCTGTTGACTGACTTAACACTGTATGGCTGCTTCACTAGAAAAACTGGCCCTGTTGAGGAAATAATACTAGTGAATATTTAAAGCTTCTATATATGCCCTGCAAGCATATCAGTATGTGGTGCAAGGAATTCTGTCACTTGGGTATTGTGCAATTGACCTTTATTTCATTCTTTATTTCTCCATTACGTTCTTTTTATTTCATTCATAAACTAGTAGCCTACCAAGCTATGGTGAAAATAGTTGGAAAATATAACCTCTCATCCTGCTAATGTTTCCAATTCATGCAACACTATTTCAGTAGGAATTTGAATTTCTGGAATGACTTATTATATTTGGTCACTGAGTTACAAGAGATACAATATAGTTAGTGTCTACTTTAAAGAAGGATCAATGCCTCTTTAAAACTATTTTTTTTCCTTCTGAGACAGTATTCTTTTCTCCTGAGTTAAGATAANATTTGAATTTCTGGAATGACTTATTATATTTGGTCACTGAGTTATAGGAGATACAATATAGTTAGTGTCTACTTTAAAGAACAAGGATCAATGCCTCTTTAAAACTATTTTTTTTCCTTCTGAGACAGTATTCTTTTCTCCTGAGTTAAGATAAAGATACTCAATTACTTTAAGTTTTACAGTATATATTTATACATTTCTTTTGAAATCCTAATGCATTTTTTGCTTTCAAATTTCATGTGAAAAGACAGTAATTGCTATGTTTCAGAAATTCCTGGTTCTAATACAGACACTTAAGATATAATAAGTTATAATAATACAATTCTTCTGGGGCAGATATTTGGTGGGCCTACTAGTTATTTATTGACTTTTTATCTGGAAAACATCAGGTTTCATGGTCCTGCTGTTGATCTCTCTGAGCATTATAACTTGCTATTTGTCTGAAGTGAAGGGCTGTTTATTTCTAAGACATATAAATTAATTAGTGAAAGGTCTTGTTTTACTGTAATTTAAAAGTATTTCAGGACTTACATTTTGCTCAGTTAATTTGTAAAAAAAAAAAGTAAAAGAGAGAAAGAGAGGAAAAGAATAAAAATCAGACTACAAAATATGTAAGAAAATAAAAGGTAAATAAAAGCTGTGTAATGGCCCCAGTCTTGTTCATGGAAATTGTGCTGTTCACTTAAATGGGAGCAGGAACTTGCCCTTTAGCAGAATGCCCTTTTGCTTACAAGACATGGGACTGTCATTATGTAAAATAGTTTTGTGTATTTGCCGTATTTTTTTCAAGTCACTCAAGAGCTAAAGACCCCCAGGCTAGCATTAATGTCTAGTAGAAGTTTTGTAGACCTTTTACTTTCAGTGACAATCTGCAGTCTGTTGCAGCTCTCATCCTGCTGTCAAGAAAAGGGTCTTTAGTGAAGTTAAACATAAGCTGTTCATGTCTGAGAACTTGGCAGAGGATGAACACCGGAGTCTCAGTTCGGTGTCTGACGTACAACAGGTGATTTCACAAAGCACCTTTGCAATTTGACAGCTTTGTTTGCAAGAGGCCTCAGGATTCAATGAGCCTATAGTGAATTGCTTAACATTACCCCATAGAAACCTGCCTCTGTAGGTTAAATCTAAAGTTAATTCACTGACAGCACCACACTTTATGTGCTGTTTTGGCCCTAAGAGTAGAGCAGAAGACATCTAGCTCAACTCAATACACATTTCAGTCTGTAAGGTATCGCTAGGTGTAAAATCTGATTTACATCTCTGAAAATTTACATCTCTGAAATCCACTGAAGAACTCAGGGAATATAGACATGACATCTAATGAGAAACTTTCAAATTACTTTTGTTAACCTAAAAAAATTTATCCAAAATTACCAAATTAAATCTTACTGTAAATACTGTGGGTTATGTTTAGGAATCAGAACTAATACCACTCTGGATTTTTCTACTCGGACTGTAACCTCTTAAAAGTGCCATCCAGTTTTTATCATCGATTTTTAGTGGAGATTGCAGTACCTGTACCCTGTGCTCCTGAGGCTGGTGAGTGAGCTGCAGAGGATGGATTGCAGGCTGCACAATGTCGGGGACAGTGAGAAGGAGGTAGGCTGCTGGTTCCAAGCGCAGTCTGCTGGGGACCCGCAGCCCAAAAGCTCCCCTAGCAGCACACACACACACAGAGGGGGTCAGTAATGCAGAAGAATGGAAGTTTGGACAGACAAGGGCCTGCAGGAGGATGAGACTTTCTCTGAAGGCTGAGGTGCTGCCACAGAACCACTTCACCACTCTGGAGAGTGAAGAGCAAAGACCTGTCAGATCAGGATTGCTGCTGGAACTGAGTAAGGCAGCTTCATCTGCTCCCTGTGTAACAACCTGGGCAGCTGAGAAAAGGGGACTGGTGATAGCAGTGGGTGACTTTTCTGCCAGGTACAGAGGGAGGCACCCATGTGCTCAAGAGAGAGGTGCTGCTTACCAGGGTTTGTGTCATGGGTGTCACTGACAGACTGCCAGCCCTTGTGCTGCCCACTGACTATTACCTGCTGCTGTTGTTTCACATTGGTACCAGCCAGGAGCAGCTGGAGTGGGTCCAAAGGGGATCACAAAAATGGTCAGAGGGCTGGAGCTCCTCAACTATGCAGACAGGCTGACAGAACTGGGGCTTTTCAGCCTGGAGAAGAGAAAACTCCAGGCAGACCTTACAGCAGCCTTCCAGTACCTAATGGGAGTCTACAGGAAAGCTGGAGAGAGACTTTTTACCAGGGTGTGTAGTGATAGGACAAAGGGAAATGGCTTTAAACTGAGAGTAGGTTTAGCTTAGATATTAGGAAAAAATTCTTTTGTATGAAGTTGGTGAGACACTAGAAGTTATTGCCCACAGAAATTCTGGATGCTGCATTGCTGGAAGTGTTCAAAGCCAGGTTGGACAGGGCTTTGAGCAACATGGTCTAGTGGAAGATGTCCCTGCCCATGGCAGGGAGGATGGAACAAGGTCCCTTCAAACCACTCTGTGAATCTGTGAACATCATTCTCTAATGTTGAAGATATCTGCTTTGAGACTCTTGAAGATGTATATTTAGTTGCAGTATTTATTTGATAAGTTCATAATTAATTCACATATAAGCTTATACTGCACTTGTACAGTGTGAAAACTATCAGGATTAAACTTAATTCAAAACATCATGAAAAAAAGGTTATACATTCAAAAAATAAACTTCTTTCATATATGCATTGGATAATTTGTGGTATTTATCTGTTTGTTGCCCTAGGTTAGGGATAATGAGAAGCTGTTTTTTCAGCACTTACGGATAACCTGACCCTTCAGTATGCTTAGGTTCCATGAGGTGGGATAACTGTGATGGGACCCCTACCTGGAAAAGATCACTGCAGTTCAATGCACGTTACTTGCAAATAAAAGTTATCCTGTGTTTTGAGGTACCATTTAGAATGGAACTTTTAAAGACTGAACATGTTATGTCAAAGTTTTTAAGAAGGAAGAGGCATGAATAGTTAAAAAACAATAGTGTATCAGCCCCATGTAATGGAAATATATGGTAAATAATGATCTGTTTCTCTGTCCAGCTGTACTACTTGCAGGAGTAAGGATCACTCATATGAGGATTTATGGGATAAAGTCCAGGGCTGCCATTTCAAAGCACTAAACAGAATTGTTAAACAATAGTATTTTCCAAGAATGTCTCTAACCAGCATATTTTACCACAGTACAAGAAACAACAAAATGAAAGCATGCCTTTCTCTTTGCCATACTTTCCTCCACATGACAAACCTACTTATACATGTTAGGAAGGAAAGAAAATACTCTTTTAAGTGGAGGGCTGCATTAAGGAGGACAGATTCACATGAAAAATGAAAAAGAGAAGAGTCTACTTTTTCACTGTTTAGATTTCTTGGTATCCTAAGTTTAAATAAAAAACAAACAAACAAACTATTGAGTCTCAATAATTGTCTGGACCAGGATCCCTCTACAGTATTACAGGTAGCACTTTCGTGTCTTGTAAGTCATCCTTGCAACGTAGGAATGTAGCATGTCTCAAATTTATAAACAACCTGAAAACCAGAGATGCAGCCTGTTACTTCTAGCTGTGACTATTTATTCCTGTATGTAACCATCAAAACTTGCAGCAGAGATCACAGAAATCATACAGGTTTTGTACTGCTCCATGGATTGTACCTGAAAATCAACACTTTCACTCACTGGGTTAGCATCACTCTTGGAGAATCTTGGAGAGTGAAAATTACTTTGAACATTATGACAGCTACAGCCATGATTTTTTTACCTTTTTTTTCTCTGAACTTTTTAAGCTAGATTCTCTATCTAAACTTTTAAATTAAGGTGCTAGCAGACCTCAGGCAGCATGAGAGTAGAGCTTTGTTGGAACTTGAAAGAAAACCACAGTGTGAAGCGAAAGCAACGTGACACTGCAGAACCACAACAAATGTTCTTTCATTGCTTCTGTTGTGCTCTCTCCTTGAAGCACTTCAAAACCATATCTACTCCCACAGTTTTTGTGACTGTACCCTTAGTTTAAAGCAAGAACAGAAAGCATTGTGTTTGTCTCATCCACAGTCGTTGCCAAATCTTGAGATGGAACCGAGGGGTTTTTTCTTCTGTTAAGTACAAGGATTGTGCTCATATTCTAGCTAGTAAACAATGCTGCCCCAAGTGAAAAAAAAATTCTGAATTCCTGTCTAGGTTTCAGATTTGGATCACCTGTTTAATTCCAAAGGGTTCAGTGTTTATTTCTAACAGAGAAGTTGAACAAACGCTTTATTTTTAATTATGTTAGATAGAAATATCTTAGAAGTTTGACAAAGCATTATGCCTTACTAGAACAAAAAGAGCAACCTGAAACTTTATAAATGATGAATGCTGCAGTGCAACTCCCAATAGAAAATCTCAGTATAGGGCACAGGCAGATCAGATTAAGTTTATCTTTGATCAAGAGCTAAAAACATCAGAAGATAATGATAGTAATTTTGTATTCTTCTATTTTCATAAAGAACGTAAGATAAGCATTGGAAACTGTTATTATTTATATTATATAAGAAATTAATTAATAAATTACTTTATTTAAAACAAAGCTAAGACTGAGTGAAATAGAATTGGATACTATTCTGCCATTCTTACTCTTAATATTCAATAAATTATCTTCTATTATTCCATTCTTCAGACTAAGAAAAAAAACAAAAAACAAAACAAAACAAAACCCTTAAAAACCAAAAAATTGCCCAGAACCTTTAAATGAAATATAGTCTGATGCCTGGGCACAGATCCACTTTTAATGCTGCAATTCACTTCAACAGTTTTTGACTGTTTCAGACCCAGTAACTGAATCCCCTGTCACTTAAACACAGTATTAGGTCACAAAGATTCAATTTCCTTTCCAGTGTAAACTTTCAAATAGAGACAACTTGTGGTTTTTTAGCTGATTTCTCTTTTCTTAATTAATGCATTCCAATCTGTGCTGCAAAGAAAAGAGTCCAAAGGTGAACCTTACCTATCTTTACAGAACTGTTATTACAGACATCTATACATATCAAGGTGATAGGATCCTGTGTGGGACTGGAAGCAGGGACAACTAGAAATTTGAACATGAACTTCCTAGCACTGTTTTTTTTGTATGCTGTAGTTACATTTTTTTCTCCAGGTATGGTCCAGTTTCAATAAAATTTCTGCAGAAATCCAGAAATTTCTTGAGAGAAAGAGAGAATGGGATCCAGATTAACCTCTGTATTCTTCAGTAATGATTAGGGAGAACTCTTTGTTGGAAGTTCACAACTGTCTCAGTAAGAGAACATACATATAAGGGGGGGGTTTCTGAAAGACTGTGGAACTGCATGCTCCTGTTACAGGTGGACTGTTAATTGACATTGAAGGAAACTTGTTCAAATCAGTAATATGGGATGTCAAAGTTCAAGTATACATTCCGTACAGTATGTGCTCAATCTATAACTATTGATAAACATCGAGATCACAGGTGGAACATGGATCTCTCACACTAATATATTCATACATGATAAAAAAAATTCCTCTGCAATTCAGGAAAGAAAGCATAGTTCCTTGTACATGTAGCTAAATTAAAAGAATCATCTTGGGGCCAATAGAAAATGTAACAGCTAAGCCTACTTTTTGCTTATCTCATGAAGTTTCTGACCAGTGTATTCAGTTAATTCAGTCACCTTTCTACCATCATTCTTATGAAGTTCTACAATCTTCATTCATTGTTTGCTAGAATACATTCAGCCAGCTGTGGTGTCTCTCATACTCATTTGCTTCCCTGTGCTCCCACACTTTCTTTTGTTCTTTAAACCACATGGGCTTCCTTCCTCTACAATGACAACTGTTTCCTTGCCCCCATCTCTCTACTACTCTTTAAGACTTCCCCTCAGAGAATGTGCATCTAAAAAACTAATTTTTAAAATTCTTGACACTGTGACCTTTACTGACATTTGGGAGGCTTGACATCTCTCTCTCGGAGTCATATCTCAGCATCCTATACACTCAGGCTGTTCTTCTCATCAGCATGCTTGGCTTTAGCTTATTGCAGTTGAGATCAGCCAGGAACAAGGTCTGAAGGCAAAAGAGCTGGGGAGAAACAAACACTGCTTGAAACAAAAATAAAAATTACTGAAATCTACAGAAAAACAGGCAGTCACATGGGCTGAACAGTCTGCATTCATGGAATCACGAGAGGGCTTGAGTTTGAAGGGACCTAACCCTCTGACCCCACCATGGGCAGGTATGCCTCCCAGTTAGATAAGGCTGCTCAGGACCCATCCAACCTGGCCTGGAACAGTTGAAAGGATGGGGCATCCATAGAATGGGACATTCACAGATGTTTTTTCATTTTGTCAAGATATTTTTGATCTGACACTGACAAGTGTGTGTGTGTGCCTGTATATATACAGACACGCTCAGGTAGATATATTTTAATATACCTGTGTATGAATATGTGCTTATCTAAAACAATATTTTCAGACAGGCTGACATTTCTTATATCTTTAGCCTTTCCTTTTCTCATACAGGTGCTCACATGCTCAAGTTCTTGCTTGTCTATACACTGATCATTCCCCATATAGGCTCCTACTCTTGCCTCCTCATGAATTTGATTCTCAGCTCATTTTGTTCCTCATTGTCCAAGGTACTACTGTCAAAATTGTGTGTCCCAGGTACTGATTCAGCCATGTTACTTTGCCACCACTTTAGTATCTTTGTGTTTGGATGTTCCCTGAGTTTCAGTTTCCCAGGGTTCCTTTGAACAGCCTATATGGTGATACTTTGCTGCTGCTTCTCCCTTGATCTTGTCATTGTCTCAGTGCTGCCATTTTCCCAATAAATATCCATTTTTCATACTTAATCCTCTTACCTAGAACAATGCTCAGTGTTTTGGGGCAAGGTCACTTCAGGCTCGAAGACAGCACTTCCAAAGCAGTGAAGTCTGATTTTTTGCTTTTTTAGAATGTCATATGTCAAGGAATTTAAAAAGAATTTTAATAAAAGATAGCATCAGTTTTTGATCTTTTAATGCTAGGCTCTTTGCTTGAAATGTTTGGCTACTTTTGGGGTGAGACTGCATTTTTGTCTTGTATTCATACAGTATCTAGCAGAGCAGACTTCTGATATGGGACACCACTGTAGTGGGAGACAGAGGAAAGAATGCAGTATGTCACTTCATTTTCTTATAAATCAATTGCTTAATCACAGGTATTTCAAAACTAATGACTAATTTCAGCTTTGGATCCACCATATAACAATATAGTAACTATTAAAAGCTTCAGGGAATAATTCAAAATGTTAGTTTCATGATTTTTTGGCTTATATACATTTGGGACAGTTCTCTAACCATGAATTATGGTTTTAAAATCATGCTGTATAATATTTATATATAAAGTTGATAAATTTGTTTAATTTTAACCAACTATCACTCATCAGCAATCAATTAGTCATCAGTGAGGTATGGATAATTATCACTATTTATGTTTTAGCCTAAATTCTCTAACATTTAAAAAAGGCAGTATTTGAATAAGTGTCCCTGGAGGGAGTATTTCAGTGCTCAGCTCTGCTTTTAATTACTCTAAATTTCTTTTAACTTCACAGTTATTCACTAGTGACATTTTATTTACAGATGTCTCATACACTGAAGAAGGAAAGAGGCATTAACAGGCTCAAAATTTAGTGTTTGGTCCTTTATTATGTGTTGGTAATTAGCATATTAATTGATTACCTGTCTATTTATTTACTTTCTACACTTATTTTTTTTATTTTGTATGTTGTAGAGTGGTGTAGTTCAGATGGATTCCTGGTGCTGAGTAACAGTCCTTATAATTATGAAGGAATTTAAAAGTGAGCACATGCTTATCCAGCTTGATGAATTCCAGCCGAAGTCCTCTGAACCATTCCAAGAGATGACAAAAAGGCCCTTTCCCATCTGCAATTTTAAAATGGGGCACTATCATCAGAAATGGCAAAGTCTCCCTACCAAGATTTGATGAATTCACTGAGTGCTTGGCATTATACTTTGAGTGGAATCAGCTAAAGAACAGCTCTCTAAGACAGAACAGCTCTTGTAAACCTTCTTTAAAAGTGCTCAGAGGAAATGTGCCAGTCCATAGATCTAAATTAATTGTTTTGATAATTCAGACCTTTGTCATTAGTTTAGACTCCTTTTCCAAATTTGACAGGCACACAAATATTGCAAATATGAGTGTGAAACTGTGCTAATACAAAAATGTGCTAAAAATGTAAAGCTGCATTCACTGTAATACTTGTCTGTAATTCTTTCTAGGCCATAAACTGTGCATTTACTTATCCTGTTGCAGCTAGAGATACTGCAGTAGCATATTGCCATATTGCAATGTAGTATGCCTTGTAATCATGCCTAGCATACAGTATCATACCTATTTTGGTGTACTATGCAATTATTTATAGTGGCACCCTGCAGTATTTTTGGGATACAGGCAGTACTTACTGCAGCACTTTCCAGCTGGGCTCAATACCACACTTTCTGCCTTGAGAGCAGTTGATGCTCAGGAATTTAGACAAGAATTTATTCTTTGTTTTTACTTCTCCTCTGGACAGCAGTTAGCTCCTTTCCTGGTGTTCATAACCCAGCCCCTGTCCAGGCTGGAGTCTCTGGAAAAGTGGCAAGTGCAATACACAGTAAGGTGTATGGGCAGCAGGGCCAACAAAGCTACAAACAGAGCAGCTTTTCCCTCGATTACTGCTCTGAATAAATCCTGTTTCTTCTCATGCTCCATGGGCTGTTTTCTTTCCTTGCCATGCTTTCTTGAAAACCTGTGGATGTCCTCAATCCCTCTTCCTTTGCACAGGCTGCCAGCTGGGCAAGCAGCTGGGCAGCACAGGGGATGTGTCCAGGGATACTTCAGCAGGCCCTGAGAAGCTCAATGCACACCATGCTTTTCCTCCTCAACAGGATCAGTGACAGAGCTCTCACTCCCCCATTCAGCAAGAAACTTGAATGAGATTTGTAGGACTTCAGCATTCCTAAGACTTCTGTCTCTGTTTCTTTAAAGTTAGACATTCAGTTTGCAACTATTGTAGACGTGGAAGATAGCTGCATGGAGGTATAATAGGCAGTCAGGTCAAAGTTAGAGAGATGGTTGAACTTAAATGAAACCCTGTTGGAAACAATATTATCCACACTATATTACCTCCCTCTAGAATGCTAAAAAAAATACTTTTTCACTCCCTCCTCTTCCCTCTTTCACCAGTACAACTGTACACAGTTAGTTGGAACCATTTTTTTCCAGGGAGCAGCTGTTTAAAATATTTCTGTAGTTTCTGAGTTTTTCTGAATGACCCAGTACTTCAAGAGACAGGTGTTCTGAGGATACTCACCATTCTACAGCTGTAGTTTGCTTACCCAGAAAAATAAGTGAACTATAATACCATGCAAATAAAATATTTTTGAGTACCTGAGATTTAACTTACCCTTTACTTTTTCCAATGGGCTTGTAGTTTTTGTGTTTGTTTTGTTTGGTTTTTATCATTGTTTAATCCATGCCTTGGAAACGCGTCTTTCAAATCCAAGGTATTTGGAAAAACTAAAGATTAACATTTCTGAGTACAAGTTGCTTAGTTTTCAGAGGGGCTGCAAGACTTTCAACAGTCATAAGCCTAAAGAAAATAGTGTAGGCTCTAGAAACTTCGGAGGAAATTGTCACTTAGAGAAGTTTTGTGAGTAATTTCAGGTAATTTGAGACCTCATTAATAGAAAAGATGGTTCTGTTTCACTACTTTCTTCATGATAGCTTGTTATCCACCTCCTCACTGGTGCTGGCTGCTACAATCACACACCTTGGGGAAGGATTTGCTTTCAGTAAGATTAATATTTTGATGTACTTGGCCATATGCCCCACATGCTGTAGTGCTGATGAAAGGGTGAGAGCAAGAATGACCCTTTTAACAATGGCATGTTCTGAAGTTATTTTAATAACTTTTGAAATTAAGTCACTAGCTGCCAAAAAAGAAAGGAGAAAAAAAAGTAAGGCAGATAAAGCTAAGAGTTTTTCTCTGTCTGGAGAAATGAGCTTAAACAGAGTCCTTCCTTTACTCTGAAAAACACTGTGGGTTTTTATATTGAGGGAGTCCTTTCTGGAATTTCAGAACCAGTCTCTGAGTCACATACCACACACTGACTTTGCTGTCTAATTCCTCTTTTTAAAATTGCATCTACCATAAAAAAAGATGCAAGGATGCCATAAACTCTATCTGTATCAATTCATTTCTTTCTCACCGAGGAACTAACCCCACCCTGGAGTCCAGAACTTGCTGAGAATTCAGGAGCTGTGGCAGTATCACTCTGTAGTGCCATGGCAGGCCAGGTAAGGAAACTTGCATTAATAATTCAGTTTCCTGAACACAAGTATATACTCATCCCATAATGAATACATTCCCAGCTGTCACATGAAATAAGTGGTGTCAGTAAATGAGAGCATTTGTTTTGTAATTTGAAGTAGAGCAAACCTTTTGGCCACATATGTAACTTTAAAATAGAAGGGAAGAAAGATATTCATAGCAGAAATCATCACGCCAGTTCAAAATAAGTAAATAGAATGTCATTAAATTATCAGATTTAATGAATAAGTAACATTAATTTGCATCTGGAGTTGTTGACTGGCTGTTTTGCACATTGAATAATGTTTGACCAAAGAGATATGATCACACACCTCAGCATGAGATTTGCTGAAAACTGGCAACAGTTGAACAGTTCTCTTCCCTCCCCTTTTTTTTATCACCACATGTAGTATCAGGTTCTGACTTTTCATTTTTTGTTAGTAAATTTCTCTCCTTTTAATATCACAACATTAGTGGAAATAGTGATCTATGTAGATGTATTTTAAAGTGCTAAAGGGACTTAGTGAGTCAGGATTACCTTGTAGTGAATCCACGAGATGCTGCCCTTGGCATGAAGACTGCCTGGCAACTTCTGACCCTTCAGCACCTCACTCTTCCCTCTCTGTCACAGCTCATCAACTCCTCAGTTTTTCTATTACAAGTGTCTGTGGAGATGTTGCAAACTAGATCTCTTATCCACGCTTAAAGGATAATTCTTATTGCCTACTTTGCTCCAGAGGTTTAACCCACACCTGGCTTACAGTGTAGCTGCCCAGAGTGGTGCCAGTAGGATTCGAGTAGTGGGGAGGGCAAACCCATATTTCTTAAACTGGCCTTGTCATCACAGCCAGAAAGTGACACTATCATATTAGAGACTACAAGACTCCTCATATTCAGTGTTGTTTGCATTACTTGTATATAACCAGTCCCATTCAGTGGGGAGAATTAACATGTAAAGGCTGCCAGGACACTTGTAGTGCCTATTCCCACACCATAAAAACCAGCAAGTCCCAGTACATGAAGGGTGACTGTGGAAGGCTTCTGGGTACTGCCCTGAGGCCAGTTTTGTACTGTCTCATGAAAGGGAATTAAGCCAATATTTCTTTTCTCTTTCTTTTATAGATGAAAAAACTGAAATATTCAGTGATGTGAAGTAGCAAAGGCCATAGAATAAACATCACTCCTGGGGATAAAAGTCAAGAAATAATATACATGAAAAACTTCCTCTGTAGGGTTTTTTCCCTACCAGTCTGTGCTCAAAATAATGCAGCTGTCATAATGATTTCATTTTTTCTTTTCTGGATGTTACCAGTCAAGAATGTTTCTTCCTTAAGACTAATAAGAAAGTAACATAGTAAACCTGTTGCTTTTAAAAGCATGCTCACTATGCCATATGCACTATGCCATTTTCAGAATCTTTTAAAGAAGAGGTAAATCTTGTTACACTTAAGTATTTTTTTCACAAGAGAATTTGGATTTGCTGGGATTTCTCTGTGTGGGTTAAGTCAGGCATATGAATTTTGTTTTCAAAACCAGCTTTTCTTCCAGACAATGACTTATTCCTTGAACAAACAGCAATATCTAGCAGGGTAAGAGAAATGGCTAGCGATGAATAAAATTATTGGAGGAGAAAATTTCATCTTTTACTTATGATAAATGTTGAATACTAAAAGATCTCTAAGGCAAGCTGGCAGAGTCAGGCTGGTACAGTGCTAAATTTTGGATTTAGTGTAAGAATAATGTTGATTACCCTGATGACTTGTTGCTGCTAAGTACTGCTTAGTCTAAAGCAAGGATTTTCTTTACTGTTTCCCCAGTCTCTTTTTAAATTGAGTTTCTATCGGATATACTAATTAGGAGACCCATACTGTATATCCTTAAAAGAATTAAGGATTTCACTCCAGCTAAGTGTGTTTGTTTAGCCTTGTGAAAAGAAGGCTTAGGGCAGACCTTATCATCATGTTTCAGTATTTAAAAGGTGACTACAAAGAGGATAGAAACTTCTTTTTACAAGCAGTCTAATGGAAAAATGAGGGGTAATGGGTACAAGTTACTACTGGGGAGATTCTGATTAGACATGAAAGGAAAATTTTTCACAATCAGCGATTGGAATAATCTCCTCAGGGAAGTGGTGTTGGACTCCCCAGTGTTGGACAGTTTTAAGATTCTGCAGGTCAGGGTGCTGGACCATCTTGTCTAGACTGTGCTTTTGCCAGGAAGGTTTGGACCACATGATCCTTGAGCTCCAGTCCAACCTGGCTGCTAATACTTAGATGACAGCTGGGGTTAAAGCATAAAAGTGAGAAAATACATTTTTTAAATGATTGTATTAAAGGGAAATGAAGCCACTCTAACTTCTTTGATTGGTAATGTCAGAAAAGAAAAGAAAAAACCTACAAAAGATATATGTCTTGATCCTTACACTGAGGTATCCTTAGCAAATGAAAGCTCAAATAATCACATTAACATTGCAGTCTTTTGTTAATTAAAAGCTGAATTGGGAGAACAAGTGCTTTATTTCAGTTTCCTTTACAAACAATGAAGGGGTGAAATCCTACCTAAATCAAATCAATGGTGAAACTCATAGAAATCACAAGTTGATAATTTAGAAGAGTAACAGATCCTTTGATGTTTGCCTTTTTAAGTGCCTACAAAAGAGCAGCATTTCCTAAGACAACCATTGGACCATTTCTGGTTTTTACTTCTCACATTTTGCATGTAAGATGTATTCCCAAGGTCGCAAAAAAGATTTGTGAGAAACAATAAAACCAGACTCTCTGGTGAGAGACCAGTTGTCTCTGTTGGTCTCATTTATTTGATTCTCTTGTAATATATGATTACACATCTGCTGGCAGATGGAAATGTTTTACTAAATGGGAAAATATAGCTGATATCATCGGGATCATTTGAGATTTGTTAGACAGTTATCTGGTGCAGACTTTTTTCCCTGTAAAATAAACCCACACAAAGTGCTGTAAATTATTCACCTAGAGGCCTTTTCCTCTGATGGAGTCTAATTTCTAACTCCCATCTTCTTTCCTTAGACTTGATCTTTCTCTTTCCTGACACCCAGTCTCAGTCTCCTTGCCTGCTCAGATCCTTTTCTGGTTGTACATGCTCAGCATCCATGTCCCGAGATTAGTATTTTCCTGCTTCTACATCAGTATTTATTCTGAACCTTCTCCTTTGGTTCCCAGACTGCTTGGACCTCCATGGATGCTCAGCTATATTCGGTAAGCCCCTGCCATCCCACAGACCACTGTTCTGCTCAGGACTCTGCCCTCTCTGATCTGTTGCCCTAGTGGTTCTACCCTGCAAGGCTTTATTTTCCCAGCTGTTTACCCAAAACAGTAATTCCCATTTGTGTATTCTCATCTCACTGTGCTGACTTTTCCTTGGTTCTTCTGCTGTTTCTTCTTCCCATGACCTTACCTTTCCACCATCTCCGCCCCTTTTTCATTCCTGGGGTTATCATTTCCAGTATCTACGTTGTTATTTTACTCTCTCATTTGAGGGTCTCATCTGGTTGTACTTCCAGAGGTGCTTCCAGCTCACCCACCTCCCGGTGTCAGCACCCTTCTTCATAGTGACTCTGCTCACTCTGCTTTTCCATCCCCATTTCTTTCCAGCACCTCCTTCCAATCTAGCCTCACCAGGAGCATTTTTTACCCATTGCTAGTCTACCTAATTCCATGTATTTGTCATACTCCTTTCTCTGCTTCTAATTTATGGTGCTTGTTCCATTTCAATTTTCAGTTGAACTTCTCTGTGTTAACAAGTGTGTTCACAAGGAAGGGGAACTGGGGGCACAGGAGAGACAAACTCTGCTTTTAGATCTGGAATATGACCCTGCCTTAGGTCATCAGGTGGGAGAAGTCATTACAAGGATATTGTAGGCCAGTTTGAATAGCCCTGACCTATACCATGATAGTAACATCTCATCTGGTCAGCTAGTTTTGAGTTTGGAGTTTGGAGCTCAGCTAGTGTTGTCAGTCTTCAGAATTTTTAGTTGCAAAATTGTGATGTACAGTTTTTTCAGATCTTGTTTGAATTTGGAAGAATGGGCAGCTAAAGAGAAAAAGATATAAACCTGGCACAAAAACATCTCCTGCCAAATTTAAGTCCAGATTTCAGGCCACTGAAGCAGCAGAGCATGAATTTTTATCACAGATGGCAGCACATTTTCTGTAACTTGTTTTGTGAAATTAGCTGGTGATTTTATCTGACATTTCTATAAAAATGAAAATTAAATTAAATTAAGCCAAGGAAATACTGCAACTGGAAAATTTAATCTGGTATAACTGAAATTTGACATTGCAGCCTGTGAAATAAGGACCTAATAATGGGAAACGTCAAATACACATAATCATAGATGAAACTACAATCCCTGCTGATATGAGTAACAGCTTTAAAAAGTCTGAAATATGTTCTAAATAGCTGAGGATAAGTTATGAACTGAACTACATCTCTTGAAATTATCTGATTCTTAACATTCAACTAACGGCTGGATTTAGCCCTTTGTGTATAGCAAAACTACTTTTAAAAACTTGCTGCAGGCAGACATTATAAATTCTCTGCTTTCTAAGGCCAGGTATGACCACAGTAAGTGCAGAATCTGACCTTATGCAAGAGAGACTACAACATTTTGCATAGTAATTCTTTTATTTCACCTATAACTCACAGAGGAACAAGACGATAGCTGTGAGTGTATCTGAATCCAGCTATCCATATGCATGGATTCCAGATGGCTGTTTCCTGGGTTGGATTCAAGAGAAGAGGTCAAACCTAATGGCCATAATGACAAGACCGTATCTTAATGGGAACACACCACTAGCAAAGCATTCCAATTAACAGGGGATGTACTGAGCTGAAATAAATGGTTTCGAGTGATGATCAGCCTGGTGTGAAATTATAAACTCCATTGTTATTATCAAAATGACTAATTACAGCTCTGATGCATAATAGCACACCATTTTTTTAAATCTGGGGGACTAAACTGAAAATGCATTTAGCCTTATGCAAGACCTCTAGGGAAAAATGAAGAGCGTGCAATTTTTAGCTTGTATGTTTATTTAATTGGAGCATTATTTCAGTACAAAGTATGATGTAGTATTTCTTTCCCCTTTCTCCAGTCTTTTTTAAAATTGTGTTTCTACAGGATGTCCTAATTAGGAGACCCATACTGTATACCCTCAAAAGATTTAAGGATTTCATTTCAGCTAAGTACCATTTCTGACTGTGAAAAAAAAAAAAAGCACAATTTAATGGGGGAGAGAAAACCAGGGCAGCCAGGCTATTCAAGGAAAACTGAGAAGTAGGCATAAGTTTTACATAAGCATTGTAATTCATGTAGGTGGTTCTGTCTTTACAGTTTTCTAACACTGTATAGGACTAAATTATGTTAATTTCTTTTGTACTTCTATGTAAACAATCCACACACATTTTAAGGCTTTATCTTCCTTTTGCCCTAGAGCTTTCATATCAAGAAAGTAAATGTTAAAAGCAGTTAAAAGCAAGTCTGAATCTGTCCTCTCCATTAATGGGTTTTTAATTTAAAGGTCTTTGAAACTTTCATCCCCATTAGCTCAGCCCCCGAGCACTGAACCACAACTGTCTGATGCCATGTGCTGGCAGACTAAGTCCTGAAAAAAGAGTGGCAGTTCTTCCACCCCTGGTTTGACTCCTCAACCAATGCTGAATGGCGCAAAATAAATCAGATTTTTCTATTTAGTAGAGTACATGAAATAGGCAGGACTGAAGATGCCTTGAAATTCCTGTTCTGTTTTTTCATCTCTCACAAGTGCACTGAAAAGTGAAAACACCCCTTAATAAATTACAGTCTTTTTCTTTGTCAAAGATTCCAGGTGAAGCAGAAAAAGTGTGATGTTTCTGTAACTGTACACTATCCGGAAATAATTTTATTCACTGGAGCTTGATATCATGCAGAAGATAAAAACTCAAAGAATAGATTAAATGAAGGTTATAGAAAAAGCTATGTGTCTATATTATTCACTCATGGTTTACAATATACTTTGAATAGTGCAGTCAAATGTACAAAACATTGTCACTTGTACTATAAGTCATATATGATAAACTTTAAAAATATATTTCATTAAGTTCTTTATTAAAAAGTTACTTATGACTCAACCAATTATCTATAGATTTTCAGAATTTCAGTAATATTTATGATTTATAAAAATAAGTGTTTTAATTTAAGAATTAGAGAATTTAGTTTGAAAGAGACCTCTGGGAGTTATCTAGTCAGCAGCCCCTTCCACAATGAGGGCAGGTTGCCTAGCTACTATTTTGACTGTCTTCAAAGATAGAAATTCACAGCCTCTTTGTGCAACGTCTTCATCATTTAAACACGTTCAAGGCAACAACAGCCACCTTTTTCTGTGAGAACACATGGTCCTTGTCCACAGGATCCATGGGGCTTTTTCTGCAGTTGTCAGGGTTAACAGACAACTGTAACAAAATACAGAGTTTGCTTAAAGAAAATCACCAAGTTTTGAAATCCACTGCTTTTACTGTGATTCCCTTTTCTTTCATTTCCCTTTTCTTTCTTTCATTCACATTTGATTTTTGTGCTAGCTGTTTGACCCTGAGTCTCAAAAGCATTTTTGATGTACAAATTTCATTTGTACCTAAGACCTTTCTGAGGTTACCTTTAGGGAGCTCTCAAACATGACAAAAAGCAGACTTCTATTTACTTTGAAAAGCATCCAGCAGCTAGTGTCATGCAGTGGAGACATACCACAGCACATATTTAATAATGAGAATGGACAACCTTAAAGGTCTGGACAAACCCATCAAGAACTATTGAAATCTCCTTTTTTCACACACACAGATTCAAAATTACATTTAGCAGCAAGGCAAGTTTTTTTTTTGTTTGGTTGGGGTTTTTTGGGTTTGTTTTTTTTTTTTTTTTGGTAACATGTTTCTAAGGAGATAGATTTAGAAGTCTGAATTGAGAATGTTCATCCAGTAAGTTTTCATTTTGATCACATTTCAATGGACTGTGGCAAGAGCAACATACCTCTGTTATGTTAAACCTAGGAATCTTTGCTTTTGCTGTCTTCAGTAACCATCTACAGATTGTTTGAGAAATAGCTGATACCACTCTAATAAACATAATAATCATTATCTTGAGCGCCCAGATTACTTGCCTGAACAAAAATTTTAGCAGCACTTAGTATCCATAATGGGAGGGGCCTTCTTAACTTCACTGGCTTCTGATGACTTTCATTCAAAGCCCATTGACTCAGTAGGAAAACTAGCATAGCCTTTAGTGCATATTTAATTAAAGGCATTTGATCTTAGGGAAATTGAATAATTATAAAATAAGGATCAGGATGTTTTTTGCTGGTAAAAGTAATTGAAATTCATATAGGGAAAGAACAAAGTAGGCATTATTACTCTTTTATCTCTATTAAGAAATTTTGTGTTATCAGGTTTTTTTTAATTAGCTAAATGAGTAATTTAAAGCATTTTAAGGCCTCTTGTATTTGGCATGTGATTTGGTTCTTTCTCTTGATTTAAGGTGGTTACTATGGAAACAAAGACTTTGGAAGATTTGCATCACTGCTAACTTCAGGAACAAATACACTATTATGAAAACAAAGAAAACAGATCTTGAATTATAAAGTAAAATAAGTTCCTTATTAATTACAAAAATCATGGGTAAAAGCTAGTTTTATATACTCAATAGGAACCACTCTGTCATAAACAAATGTAAAAAAATGGAAGTTAATGGAACTGTCATTTCGATATTCAATAATATTATCTAGAATATGTAATTTCCAAAATGTATGTCCCATCTCCTGCATAAACAGTTACAACAAAGTGAAGCCCTTACCAAAACCAACTTATTTTTCCTATCAGAGTGTAACAGCAATTTAGAGAGTAGAGCCTCTCTTGACATATTTACAAAGGCAATAGGGCATGGCTCTCCTGGCCCCTCCTCAGCTATTTGCACAATTATTTCTTGGCCATCTCACAGACTTCTTTGTTTATACATGGGGCAAACCAACTCATGTGCAGAACCAAGGAGTCAAAGGCCCCCACTCTGGGAGAGCCTGACATCCTGAGGGTTTGCAAGTCTTGCCAGGTTTTGTTTTTCAAGTATCTGGAGATGCAGGAAAGTGTGGACCAGGCCAGTAGGAATTGGACAGATGTCAGGTCTTCTCTCCTTTACATAACTCACTTTGGACTGTTAATGGCACTGTACTGTTCAAAATCAGGGAACAGTTGCATAATTGAAATAGTTCCAGACTCGGCAAATCAGCTCAAAATACAGCCATGAAGCTCTGTGAGCTAGAATGAGAGGCCAAGCTAACCTGTAGGTTGATTTCACTGGAGAGTTTGCTAAAACACATCCACATGTACAGGCATGCCCATGCACACACACACAGAGCCATACTTAAAAGAATGAATCAGTTATAGATACAGCTCTTTAACTAATGAGAGTGGTTAATAAATCATCAACTGTAGAGCACCACACTTTGGAAGGGACCTCCCAAGATGATCTGTTTCAACTGTTTCAACCTTTCATGTAAAAGGGAGCCTAGATGACTATGTAGACTATCTGTCCAATTGCATCTTGAAGACTTCCAGTGATGAGGACTCTCCCTTGTCCCTGGGGAGGCTATTCTAGTAAATGATTGTTCCAACTGTAAAACATGTTTTTTTTACTTCGAGGTGAAATGTCTCCCAGTGCACCTTGTACCTGTTGCTCCTTATCTTCTCTATGTGGCTGCTTGTGAAGACGGTCTGTTTGTGGGTTCCCTTTAAGTACAGGGATATTCTTACAAGGCCCCTTGAACCTTCACTTATCCAGGGAGAAGAGATCTTACTTCAGTAAATGAAAAAAGGATGAAATTAAAAAGTTGTTGTACATTAAATCGGGCTCAGCACTCAATCAGTATTGTGTGACCTCAAAATGCTGTTGATGACCATGCACAGAAACACCAGAGAATACTGTTCTCTCTCTACACCCCTTGCACATTGCATTACTCATTCTTTTCACTTCACAGAGCATGTATGAGCATCTGTATAGATGTATGCATTTTTGTGTATGTTTTGCATGGCTAGAGAGGAGGTATTTCTCACAAAGTCTATAGGCTCATCTCTCAGAAACAATGGATGTAGAAAATACAGATGGGAAATAGTGCACTGGGTAAATCAAGTTCATATCTTTTCTGCAAAGAAAATTTTGTCTGAGATCAAAATCAAACCGAATTAATTGAAGGCCTCAAGTTGAGACTTCCATGTGCTTTACAATTTTTGTATCTTCCCAAAGTGCCATGAGAAACATACTTATATAATCAGCATTGACTCATGTTTTCAGCAGAAAAAGTTTGGTAGCCTTGATAGTAGGCAAAACTTCAAAGGCTGTCATAAATCAAATGATAATTTGTCTGGAGGAAGTCTGTATAAATTGGTCACATTATGTAAATGTGTCAAATGAAATGTTAAGATCTCCCTCTCTCTTTCCCTAGGAATAATTGGATTTGCACTTGTCTCTAAATTGCTAGTCTTTTCAGCAAAATGTAAGGTCATTTATTTTTCATTACCTGAATGCTTGTCATATTATGGTTACAATGTTTACAGAAAAATAAGAAAAGCAATATGGGAGGGTTCAGGCAAGCTGTTTCTACATTTTACTACTGATATCCCACCTGATGTAAAGATGATCAGCAGGCCATGTAAGACTAGCTCAGTTTTGCATCCTTAGTTTAGGTATGCTGCAATGGATAAGATGAAACATTCTAAGATTCTTTGTAAATCATTCAGAGGTCATAAAATCATAGAATATGCTGAGTTGGAAGGGACCCAAAATGATCATTGAGTCTAACTCTGGCCCTGCACAGGACCCCCAAAAATCCCACCATGTACATGCCTGAGAGCATTGTTCAAATGGTTGTTGTCTCTGTCAAACTTGGTGCTGTCACCACTTCCTTGGGGAGCCTGTCCCATGGCCCAACCGCCCTCTGGGTGAAAAACCTTTTACTGATATCCAGCCTAAACCTCTCCTGACCCAGCTTCTTGCTGCTTCCTTGAGTGCTTTCACAGGTTATGAGAGTGAAGAGGTTGGTACCTGCCCCTCTGCTTCCCCTCGTGGGGATGTTCATGACCACTATGAGGTCTCCCCTCAGCCTCCTCTTCCCCAGGCTGGACAGACCAAATGACCTCAGCTGCTCCTCATAAGGCTTCCCCTCAAGGCTCTTCACCATCCTCATGGCCCTCGTTTGGACAGTCTCCAATAGCTTGATGTCTTTTGGATATTGAGGCACCCAAAACTGCCCCCAGCACTCGAGGTGAGGCCGCCCCAGTGCAGAGCAGAGTGGGACAATCCCCTCCCTTGCCCAGCTGGCCATGCTGTGCCTGATGCCCCCCAGGACAGGGCTGGCTCTCCTGGCTGCCAGGGCACTGCTGGCTCATGTTCAACTTGCCAGGACCACCAAGTCCCTTTTCATGGCTCTGCTTTCCAGCTTCTCGTTCCCCAGTCTGTACACACAAGCTGGGTTGCTCTGTCCTAGGTGCAGAATCTGGCTTTTGCTTCATTACTCACACATCTAGAGTACCACCATTTTTTGCATTTGGCATTTTGGAGGAAGAAGAGGTACCAGGAAAATGGCCCCTTAAAATTAGGATGATTTATCTGAATGTTTGAAGATGTTAAAGAAAGGTTGGGCTATACCTGTCACTTGCTGTTCTTATAGAAAAGGGACTGGGATTCAGTTGTTTTATTCTCTATTATTCATAAGTATTTTGTTATTAATTGAGCATTTATGGAAATCTAGTATATCTATATGCACTTATAAATTGCTTTTGTTTTCTGAGGATTAAATGCTCTCTTTTCTGATGACAGATTTACTAAATTTACTAGTGCAAACTTGTATGTTTAATATTAAGGCCATAAACAAAGAATCTCATCCTTATTTCATTAGTAAAATGGTCAAAGTCTTTTCCTGTTAGAAGATGCAGAGCTGTTATTGATTGTTCCAGTTCTCTTAGAGAACACACAGGCCTTTCCTTTGTGTTTTGCCTTTCAGGTGAAAATCTGAAATGTCAAGAAAGCAAGGTTCTAACTCAGAAGGGTACAAAATAATGTTTTAGAAATTGAAACAGACCTGTGTTCATGAGTTTGAAATATTACAGGTGCACATATCTGGGCTTGTACTTGCAATTTTTTCTATAAAAACATCCTTTGAATTCATATGATATGATCTATCACTTTGCAAACTACAGCAGAGGATTTATTTTTAATGCATTTTTTAAATGTCTTGTGGGACCAGAGTTCTGTGGTGATACCACAAACATTCTGACACAATCCACTAATTCTTAACTCACAGAAGTTTTATTCCAGTTATACTTTTCAAACTCTGTGTAATCAGAAATAAAAAAAAGAAAATAAGGTTTGGTATATAGTCATGGGATCTCAATTATCGATGAAGTATAACTGGCTTGAGTTACCTTTTATGGTCAGGCATGCTGCAAGTGATTATAGGAGCACAGTAAAAATAAACTATAAGAGTACTTGCAAACATACCTTCTTGAGCTAAAACTCACTACTTTGAAGTATCCTCATGCAATTGTTCGTACTAGCATGAACAACTCATTAGTTGATACAAATTTATTAATTCACATTAGTAAAGTGAAACACATCTGTGATCCTCTGCAAATCTGAGGTAAACAAACATGCAAGTCTGCTGTGGCTTCCACATGGAATGTTTGCTTCTGGCTGGTTCCATTTTTTAATCATTGCACATACATTATTGAGAGCTGTTGAAAAATAATGTGTCCCTGCATTATTGGCCTCTCAAATGATAGTTGGATTATCACTGAATTGATTATTTCATTTCTTCGTGAAAGCGCACTCCATTAAGGAGTGAAAAATAGTATCTTAGCAGGGGAAGGAGTTATTTCTTCTGCTGTCTGTAGCATGCATCCCTCACCCCCTGAGCATTTTCTTGAGCATTCACATTACTTTCATTACCTTCCTCCCAGAAACTCTTGGCACCATACACTGCCAGCAAAGCATGAGCCAGAAACTGAGTTCAACTCAGGTTCATAAAGTCTAGCAGGAGGTGAGGGGCATGTTGTAGCAGCAGCTGGACAGGTCACAGCATGACCAGAAAAAAATGGAGCAAAATTATGAGCATGTTTTGGAAGTAGGAGTAGTGAGGGAGATCAGGATGTCTGGAATGGAGTTGGATGCACTGATGAGGTAAGAGAAGGAAAAGCCTTTAGTATTGTACATTAAATGAGAGAGGATGATACTTCTGCCTGTTGAGTGTCTTCTTGGTACGTTTTTCTTTCATTTATCAGTTGCAAAATGCAAGGGAAAAATTAAGTGCTGGATTTGTCATGGTTATTTTTTCTTGTTCATCAGTATTTAAAATATACTCAGAGCTTTAGGTTTCCAGCTAAAACTTGTGGGGGGGTTGTTGCTGTTTTGGTTTAATTTTTGTCTTTTTTAGGTTTGGGGTGCGTTGGTGTTTTTGGTGGTAGTGGTGGTGGTTAGTGAATTTGAAATCTTGAGTTGATCTCTGAGAGACTATTGGCAATAAAGACTAGGCGGGTCAGAACAGAAATTTCACCTGATTATGACAGAAATATGAAACAAAATCTGCTTCCAAGTCATGACCTGTACCTTGCAATTTATACTCCCTATTTAGTTTAAGCTCAGCTCACCACCATCACATTCTTTTAGTAAGTCCCTAAGTATGTAATTCTACTAAGATTATTTAATGTTGCCTTCTGGTCTTACCCATAGCATATTACAAAGTCAAAGATCTAAATATAACAACAGCTCTGTACTTGAAATCTCAGCCAAAGGTTGATGCCTTGGACTGGCTACCTAGAACAGAGGCTAGTCACAGTTAGAGAATAAAGTAATGGGAAATTCTGAACAAACAATATTGTCCTGTGTAAATGTGGCATTTCCATTTTAGACAGTGTATGTTTTTTCTATATGAGTATGTACTGCAGACAACCCAATGCACATCATATTCCTTACAGGGAATTGCATTTAAAATAATAGTAAAGGAGGCAGTTTCACAATATTTATTGTGAAATGAATGTTTTACACATTATAAATGCTCCAGGTGCATGAATAATATAAACAGATGCTATCAAGGAATCAGATCTGGTTGCTTTTATTCTTTCTAGATATTTTCCATCATTTAAATAGTAAAAAAATCTTTTAATATATTGTTAGATCCTTTTTATTCTCCTTAATCTTTTATGTCTCTTTACAAAGATACAGCAAAGATGCTGTTAAAGAAAAAAAAAAACAAAAAAACCCTGAAACCTCGTGGCCATTGTCCATCTTGGGTGTAGCCTTTGCGAAGCTTTTGCACTGCCCAAGGTGAAACCCCTTGAAAACCTTTAATAAATACCTACTTTATTCTCTAACTCTGTCTAGCCTCTGTTCTAGGTAGCCAGTCCAAGGCATCAAATAATTATTTTAGTAACTCCCAAATGTGAGATCTTGGTTAAAAGCTTTGTGTAGAGAAATACTACTAATATAATAAATTATATTATCAGGTCAGGTTGACAAGTATTTCAGATGAATGTTTAAGCCTTCTATTCAAAAAAGTTAAACTTATATCTAATCTTGAAAACTGTGGGAAACTCAAGTTCCCCACACCAAACTTCCTTCAGGGCATTTAGTCAATCTAGTAGATAGTTTTAGTTTGCTGAATAGGAAATAGAGCAAATGAGGAGAAGAAAATGGAGAGATTTACACACCTGTCTAGAGCAAGCTCTAACCATGGGCAGCAAGGCAGTGAGGATGTGACTGAATGAGCACCAAACTGGACAGATGCCAACTTTTTTATGGCATGTGGTCTGCAAGGTATGGTATATGGTATATTCACTGCAAGGAAAGGCAGAGCCATCAATGACTTCAGTGAGGAAAAAGCAGAGTGCTCCCGAATGTCATAATTAGCTCATGGTGTACTTCTTGGCAAAATTTCAGAGGGTTCATAAGCACAAGAAACAAACCCCCATAAAACACAGTTGTAAGTGGTGCTTTGATTAGTATAATTCACCCTATGTCAGAATTGGGGTTTCTGCTTAGCTGGTTTGGTGACACTTGCCTCATGCACCATGATACTGGGCTGTGGGATCAGCATTTTCTGAAAGAGGTGCAGTTCTCTGGCTTCCCTTGGGTTTACCAGTGGTGCCTGTATGGCTTCTAGTGAGCCACTGGGGCAACAGGTGGGAGAATGTCACGTTCACAGATGCACCTTTTTCCTCCCTATAGTGGAACTGCTCAGACAGTCCCTCCCATTTCTTGAAAAGGAGTTGCAGATGTTCTGTGTTAGCCTGGTGGCAGACATAGCCAGTGTGAGCCCTGGTGTGCCAGACCTTCTGGCCATGCCGGGAGATGAACTCACAGCTTCATTCTCTGGATGGACAAGAAATATCCCCAGGAGGGCAATCAATAGATATCCTTCAATGTGCTGTTTGCTATACTGAGAAAAAAATGTAGAAGGGTGCAGCTGCCTCAAGTGTCAGCTTTATTACAGGTCAGCAGAAAAAGCTGAATTAGGCTGGTGACAGCTCCACCACTGTTACCTAATGCAAACCAAATCAGCACATTGACCTTCTCCATTTCTTACCTATCTAGCTGCTCTTTCTAACCTGCCAGCTTTGCATAATACTGAATTGTTTTTACACATACCTGTTTAGATAAGATGGAATTTTTTCAACCACAAAATGTAGTAATATGTATTGACTGATTAAACCCAGAATTTTTTCCACAAGAAAACCTCTTAAATAAATATAACTTTCAGAAATGTTTAGGCAGACATCTGTAGAAACCAGGACTTTAATAACACTGCATAAATTTTGGTTCTTTAGATAATATTTTTGTTTTGTTTTCGTATAGATGCCTGTCATTAGTTATGTGGAAAACTTAGAATTTCAGGTTTTGGAATGAATGCTTCCCAGATCTTGCTTGAGCAGGATTGCATTATGCATCTCATGGGCAGGAGCTCTTGTTGAACTCCTGGTTTTAAATGTATTCTGTGTCCTAGGAGGCCAGAAGTACATTTAGCTGGGGTGCTACAGGACAGCTGTGCAATAGTTCAAGTTGTCCTTAACCCCCTTCATTGCACTGGATTAGCCCACAGGGAAAAGAATGAGTTTATAAGCCCTCTAGCTCGCCACAATAAGTCTTTAATGACATGCTTTAAATTCAGGGTGTCTGGTATTTGTTGTGCTCTTTTAACACTTCAGCTTCCAGTTTGACTCCTGCATTGAGGCAGGAAAAATGGTCAAATATATTGTGGTCTCAAATATATTTTTATACTTTTGCAAACCTTTATTAACACACATACCAGTCCAATCTGTGTTTTAGTTTGTAATGTGGTCAGATGCTCAGTCCATTCCTTCTTGATCCTTGATTCCTGATTATTATTCAGGTCTTTCTTTGATTAACGATGCACTAAAAATAGAACTTAAACAGCCCCCCAGATCCCAACCAGGTTAACATTTGGATATCTTCTAATAGCTTAATTGAAAAAAAATTCCAAACTTGTCCTATATAGTCAGTTTTGTCACTGTCTAAACTGGAACAAAATTCTTTTAACAAGTTTGAATGCCTCTGTTAAAGAGAAAATGCTATTTTCACTTCATTTTTTGTACATCCTTCCATTACAATAAAAAAGTAAATATGAAATAAGTATGCAGGGAAAGTTTCATTGACCTGTGTTCTCAGTAAACATGGTCCCTGCTGTGGGAAAATATTTAAGCATGTATATTGGTTCTTTTCCAAACTTATAGTACACATCAATGGAAATCTTTTGCTATAGGGTGCTATAAATATAGCTCTTGTCTTGTTCTTTTTCCTCAGAGGCCCCAGGTATGAAAATTCTCTTTCTCCAAAAGAGAAGGAGCAGTGAAGGAAGACTGAAGAGCAACTCACAAGACAGATTAGTGTAGTTAAATAAAAGGGCAGAACTGCACTTACAAATGACAAGAACCCCTGGTATATTTGAGGGCATGGCTTTGCAGAGACACATGAGTGGAATTGGAGGCTCTCCCTAGAATATTGCTTTCTCACTTAATAAAGATTTTATGTGGTCAAGAATTTGAAGTTCTTGGATTTCCTTTAGTTTCCACAAAGTCCCATGCTAAATAGAGATTAATAAAAAAATTGTGACATTCCTATGAAATATAGAAATATTCAATACTCAACTTAGTTAACATCATTGGAGTCATAATGGCTTCTCATGCAGATATTTTCATTGTACTTTTAATAAAAATAGTCCTGGACAATTAATTAACAGTGCAGTATCTCATGGGTCTTTCCTTGTGATATACTATAATCAGTTGAGGTAAAAATCCTAGTCCCCAGGAGTCTATCAACATCATAGCTGTTATTTCTTTACACATAGGAATGTGGAGTGCAGTTGTCAGGCTCTGCACATTTGAGACTTGAGGTCAATCATTCCTATTAAAATGTTACCATTCCCTGGCTGGAGAAATACAGAGTTGATCACATGAACACTACACAAGAGTAGTCATCTGTTTCAGGACAAGTACATAGAATAAAAATTAGCTCAAGTTTTTCCATGTCCACCTGGCATGTTCATTTAACTAAAGAACACCAAAGGAAGCATTAAGCTCGCATATACTCCAAACCTGGCTCCAAACCACCCTTGATATTCTGGCAGTTATTCTGGATTTGATTGGCAATTTTTTAAATAGGTTAGACACAAGTCCTGAAGGCAACAGGCCTAGTTCTTGGGGTATGTCACTGTAAAATATAACTGGAGCACATGCAGCTTAATGCTTTGAATTTGGAGGAAAACATTTCAGTGAAGATGTGTTTGCATGGACTGTGTTAGTGACAGGGAGTACATTCATGATCTCTAACCAGCCTGCAAGTACTAAAGATTGATCTGCCCTGGTTTCCCTGCTGGCTTGAGTAAGTTAGATGGCAATCACACTTCTGCTTCATGATGTTTTATTCCTCATCTACAGCAGTGTAACTGTGTGACTTTAAGATACACACTTTAAGTAACCCAGTCTGGAAATGTATAAACGGTTTCATTTTGACTGTTTGTGAAGAGGTGATGGGAGGAGGGCAGTGGTTTTCAAGAAACCTATGTCATTACTAAACTTAATTTCCACTATGGAAAATTGTTTTCTTTAAACCAGGAGATAGCCCCAAAATATGCTTTACTCTGGTCAGTTCTACACCAGGATCAAGGGAATGCAAACTGCAGTCCATGCTTGCTGCTGAAAGGCTTTGGTCATGGTGGATTTGACATAAATGGTGATCAGGACTATTGTTACATACACTGTCCCATAATGTCTGTCTTAGCACGTGCAGCAGTTTCAGTGGACCAGTTCTCAAAGCTTTCCAGTAAGCAGCGAGTGGAAAATTCAAATGACTGCCTATATTTACCAGTGGGAGAAAAATTAATATTTTTAATAAGAAAAATATGGTTGGTTTACTTCAAAAGGAATTGAAAATCTCATTGTACCAGGTAGCTATCTGTTTTATTTTTCAGCTTTTTAAATAGACATTTTTTATGGAAAATGTCTCTGAGAAGATGATCTTGGGGATGGGGTTTTTTTTGTCTGCTGTGATGTAAGGCAGGAGCACACAACTCAGCATTTCTCTTCTTTAGAAGTTTACATTTATTTATTTTGACAGCATTTCCAACCCATATAGTAGCTTAGGATTATCTGTGCTACTTTCTTATTTTAGACAAGCAATGCTTTGCGTGAGACTGTTAATTTGGCAAAGGGCATGGGTTCACATTTGGTTTTGATAGACTGATAGATTTAAAGGCTAGAAGAGACTATTATGATCATCTAGTCTGACCTCCCACTTCAATCAGGGCACAAGCCTCATGCAATCATTGCTGCAACATGATCATGACTTCAGCAGCAACATGATCATGAGCTAGACAGCAGCTTAAAAATGTGATCAATACTGAGTTGCCTTCCTCTAGTTTTCAGCATTAATTTTTCCAACCTAGACTCCTGTTCCTGGATCATATCATTTTATAGGCATGCAGAGTCAAAATGAAACATCATCCTTAACTGTCCTTTTCAATTACATGTCTGTGGTTTCATCTGCTTAGATTTATTCCAAGATTATAGGAATATTTATGTTGTATAATTGTCAGACCATGCTAAATGGACAGTAAGCATTCTTTCCACTTTATGCTGGATGTTGTAAAAACAGTTTCAAAGCATGCATGGAATGTCAAGATCTTGGGCTGGAGCAACATTGGTAAGTCAGGAAGCATTCAGCCTTGCTTTTGCTTTTTGCATCTACTGAGTTGACATACGTGAAGCCTGCCCACAGAGCAAATGCAGAGCAACTATTGTGCTTCTTTAAAAAAAAAACCACCAGCAGAGTTTCTAAGATCAGTTTTTAGTAGACAGACAACAATGAAAATTAGCAACTGACCAAAAAAAAAACAAAAGGAAGGTGCAAATGTTTAAGAACTTGTGATTTACCTGGATCATACCAAAACTACAGTTGTAATTTGGTTTGCCCAACAGAACAGCAGTAGGAAATTAGGTAGGAAGAAGGAAGGTACTTGGAATCAGGTTACTCTGCTACTCATTTTCACATGTACTCATCATAATGTGAGAGTACACTTTCTTAAATCTTCAAACCTGTCTAAGATTCACTCTCCCAGGAATTCTGGTCTACAACAACTTGATTTATTTTCCGAGTTGACCGGACCTCCAAATCTGGCACTGTTGTCTTACACAACTGGGGAAGTTCCTGGTGTGGATGAGAAATGAGGTTGCAACACTTTGGAAAGTCTTTGAGCAAACATCTGTTTCTGAAATTTAAATGTTCAGGCCTTTTCTATGTCCCCCTATGTGGAGTAAAGAAAGAGGGCAGAGCTCAAACTCTGCAACTTTACTATCACATGGTAGCTAAAGTGGCTCCATAGTCTGAGAAACTAATAGGGTAAAGTACTAAAGGAAGATACTGCCAAGAGAAAATCTGGGTAAACATACTGCAGAAATTGGTCAAGTTCTATGAGCTTTAAAACTTTCGAATCAGGCCACTTTAAGAGCTGCCATTCAGTACTGCCCTAGTGAAACTGGAAAGATTGACATTAATTTCAGACAGCAGCCACCAGATTCTTGTCATCTGGTAAAGTATTAATAGAAACTGATGTTCTTCAACAAAAATTTAACAAAATTCTGATTATTCTTGACTTAAAAAACCCAATCTCTTGCATACCAAATTGCATGGAAACAAAATTCCAGGCTTCCCATATTGAAAATTACACAGTTCAAGGAGATAGAGCATGGGAATAGATTAACTCCAGTTTTTCTAGAGGCAACTCACTTGTTTCATAGTTTTCTTCCATTTTCACAGTCAGGAAATGAGAAGATATCAAGAGACCTGTGTGAAGCCATAAGAATATATATGAGTTTATATTTATAGTCATTGGATAGGAAACTTATTCTAAGATTTTGTTCTTCATTCTATATATATATATATATATATATATATATATACAGAAATATAGATTATTATATCCAGATTTTGGAAATATTCTGAATATAATAATCTATATATAACCTATGGGTCAATACATTTCTGTTTCAGAGAAAAATACTGGCTCTTCATGTATTAATGGCCTTAGTTGAAGACAAATAACATTCAGTTATTTAAAATCATTGCAGTGTTCCACAACTGTTTTGAGTAATTCTTTCTTCATAGTATATATAGGTACCAACTGCTAGCAATTTTTATGTTCAATAATACATTTTAAATTAGATAAGCCCAATCAAGAATATACCATTTTCATTGAAACATTTTAGTGTAAAAATATTAAAATGTGAAAAATTAATGTATGAGATTAAGAAGTTTTATAAATAAAATTTCAAGAATATTTGCACATTTTAATCATCTTAAGGAACTCTTTATTGAAGGAAAAGTTATCTGATATTGTAACTATATATGATATTTTGACTTTGCATGTGAGTCTCAGCCCTACAAAGGGACATCTGACAGCACAGCCAACATGCCTTTGCAGTTAAGATCGTTCACAGCATGGCTTATGGAAATGTAGGATCCAGCACAAACAGTTCAGTGAAAATGCCTGTTCTTGTTACTCTTTGTTTTAATGGGCTAAAAAATAAATGTAGTGTAGAAGGTATTTTTACAGCCAGAGCTTATCATACACAATATGCATGGCTCTTCTGGGAAGAAAATGCCAAAATTATGTACTTCAAACACCTATCATGCTTCTTGGAAGGGTCATATGCATAATGCCATCAAAATGTGCTTTCCTTAGTGGAACAGAACTGACTGCCTCTCCAGTGCTTACAGCATCAACCCTGGTACATGCCAAAGTGTGTATCATTCAGCAATTAAAGACTGCTATCTTCATTTGCTTATAGCCACACGCAAAAATGGGAAGGGAACTGCACAGCTGCAGAAAGGGAGGACAAAGAACAAGGTGTTTTAAACAGCATGAAATAGACAGGGAATAACAACACCAGAAAACACACACACACACTCTAAATGTGTGTATGGAGGGGGGAGTTGAGGGAGGATTATACAAGTCAGGTAAGTTAATGGTAGCTGCAGGGACTGAAATGATAGAATAGATACACCAGAGGGAAAGTAGTAGTGTGAAGAAAATAAGGTCATTAATAAAAGATGAGGAGGGTTGAAATTAATGAAAGTTGTGCAGAGGCACTTGCAGCGCTTGTCAGGAGAAAAGCACAGGACCCACTTCTGGAATTCTTGCTCAGTAACCCCAGGGAGTGGGTCAGAGCTGTCACAGACCTGCTCCTCATCTGCTTGGGTTTCCCTCCTGTGGATACAGGGAGGAGAAGGGAGGCTGAAACATTTGTTGCTAGATCTCAATCTCCCATGCAATTGCAGATAGCAAGGATGCAGCCTCACATCAAAGAGCTGGACTTTGCTCTACCACAGTTGCAGATATTTATGGCAGCCATCATCAGTTGATAAACACAGGAGCATGGCACAAGTTCTCTCTTAAGAACAATTAGTGATGGCAGAGTTTGTGAGTAGGTTAGCCATAGAAAGGCCATTCTTAGCCATAGAAAGGATGTTTTCTTTAGAATTCTTTATTACAAAATATAACCCTGCTGAACCAGGGAATAAGAGCAAATAGATCAAAACCCCCCCAGCACTTTAAATCCTAAGAAGAAATTACTTATCAGTTCCAAGACCTCAGTTAGCAGCAGGCTTTTAAATTCAGATGTTAGACTGAAAGCAGGAAATAAGGACTCAAAGATGTTTTCAGTTAAAATAAATATTTCTTTTGGGGAAAAGTTCTTCCCTTTTCTGGTCTTCTCTTTACTTATTTTTTTTTCTCCTGAATAAAAATAATTGCTTAATCTAATTATTATTAGGTCCTTAGAAAACCTATTTTCCAGAATTCACTCTTATCTTGAACTTTTTTGCTCTCTTGTCTTGCATAGACAAAACATCTAATCTGATCAAACATGTAATAGAACATATCAATATGAAAGTCTCATGTTCATGCCTGTGTAATTAGATTTTTCAAATATTGACTGAAGTATTAAATTCTTTGAAATGTTATTTTTCTTTTATTTTAACAGCAAAATTTGGAGAGCAACCTCACCAACCTTATTAAGAGGAACACTGAACTGGAAACTCTTCTGGCAAAACTCATTCAGACCTGTCAACATGTGGAAGTGAGTACTGACCTCCATTGGAAATGCTTATAAACTTAATTACATTTATTTCTAGCATCGAGGAGCAAACATTTAAACAAAAAAATGAACAAAACCCCAACAAAAATAAATAAAACCAAATGAACAAGTGAAGACATTAATTTAAATAATGGTAAATGGACTTAAAGCTTTCTCACTGATAGGTGGTGTTCTCAATATAGATAACCTCCTTTACATTCCTTTCTATCCTGCTTTAATTATGGTGTGTTGCTATGGCCTCCACCACTACTCTACTTGAACACATCACTTACTGCCCGTACCATTTGTCTTTCCAGGTCCTTTGTGAGATGAAGAAATATTTACAGGTGGAAAATGAAGGAAAAAAATAGGAACACCCAGATTCCCAACCTCATTTAGGTTTCTGTTTACCACTGGTTTTGTTTTTGTTTTCTTTTTTTAAAATCAGAATTCACTATCTAAATACATATTGGTACTCAAATGTCATACATGAAATATATTTACCTTCCAAAGAGGACAAGTTCTTACAGGCCTTTTAGTTGCTTCGCTTACATATTCCACTCTGAGTATCAAAAAAAATCTTTAGCAGGGTGGGATCTGAACCTATGCTTCCCCCCACCCAGAAAAGCTGAAAAAAGTTCAACCAAAAAAGACAAAGCAAACAAATCCAAAACAAAATAAAGAAACACACCCAAACCAACCGACCAACCAAAGCCAAACAGCCCCTTGTTCTTCCAAAGAGATCATCTTGTCTATATTTGTATCTGCTCCACTTCTCTAGAGCCTCACCAGCTTCACAGAGCTCAATAAAACAGCAAAAGTCTATGCACAGTGTGAGACATTTGGTGAATGGTTTCATTCCTTTACACAGGCACCAACAACGCCAGGCAGAACAGCTGGAATGCCATTAGTAGGCACTGAGAGACAGAGATAAGGCACAATTTCTTCCTTTGCATCTAAAACTCAGAGCAAACCCCAAAGAGCAAATGGGCTCAGGACAGCACAAGGCCTCTTCTTCATTGGTGGCCTGTGTCCAAGATGGGCTAGATCTGAAAAATGTAACATTGCTCCTCTGTCTCTGCAGCTCTGCAATATATTACCAGCCCTCAGTTTAGAAAGAATCCAACTTGTTCAACTGGTAACAGATGCGCTACTGTCTCTGGAGTCCTGTTTTAGAAAATTTCTCTCTAGACATAAAGCAATCGCAACATAGTTGTTAATGAATTCCTTCCATGTTTTATTCATCAAATTAGTCTAATTAGCATTTAAATTAGCTAAATATTAAGAAATGAGCTTCAGTCAAAACCTTGGACCTTGGCTGTGCTGGAAATTGGGCAAGTGGGGATGGGGAAGTAAATTTTAAAGTTATCTCTGTTTCTCAGAGCCCTGTGAAAACTTCAGATATGATGTGCATATCTCCAGCATTGGAGAAACTGTGGCTTAGATAGATTTTTGAAAAGTCAGTATACTCTTTTTTCTTCTTGCCTGTTCAGGAGAGAAATTCAACACAAGCCAGGAACCCAAATTAAAAATTAAATTAAACAATATATTGGCTAAAACATTAACAATGCAAATTTAAAAATGCAAAATATTAGGAAAAGTTTCCAGTGACTGTACTAGTTTTGACATATGAACTCACTGAAATGTTGAAGCTGAACCGGAAGTTAGTTTTACCGCCAATGCTCTCTTTTTCATTTTTAGATACATTGTATTGCAGGTAATAATGCAAAATACATTGTACATAATTTGTAAACATATAGAAACATAGGTAGCAAATTTAAAGACTTTTGTTACCTACTTTGATTTTCCTTACCTAATTTGAAAAAATTTTGATTTAGATTTTGGGGACTTTAAAACCGGTTTTAAAAAATAAAGGAAATAAGCTTTTAGTTTCTCATACAGTTTGAACTTTGAAAAACAGGGAAGGAAAGGTAATTATTATTATTCCTTGTATTAAAGTTACCAAGACTTTACTCTGATATATATAAACTTTTAAAAGTCATGGTCACTAACATTTATTTGTAGCTATAAACAGTAACATTTTTTTAACCCTTTATCAAGTCATAAGCCAAAAAATTCAATGTTACATGAAAAAATGAAAAAGGAATGTCTTTTTTGGTTTGATATGAAGCAGAAGCTGATGTTTCCAAAAATGAATAGTAAACAGGCTCTGTGTGTTTTGAATAAATGAATCCTTGCCAGCCAAACCAAATGTTGTCACAAAGCCACTGTTTCACATCAACCAAGTGAGCTGTCAGTGGCCTCCCAGGAACCAGCTTTATGGCAGATTAGTGATCCACCCATGCATCCTTCCCAACTCTACTTTCATCCATAGCAAAGGCCAAATCCCAATCTCTCTATGTTTTTAAAACAAACGCTTATTCCTTTCTGAAACAGTAATTTTCATTCTTTTCTCCCACGAGAGAACAAGGACTGATCTGTGATGTTGATAATCTGGAAGCTGGAGGCCTTCCAGCCACTGCAGAGGGGTATATGGTTTGGCCTCTCATCACAGCAATGGAGACATAAATCTTGCCTATTTTTAGATGGAGTTTATCAATTTATGACAGGATTTATCCTGATGGACAACCTGATCTTGGGAGACTCAAGAAGTTCACTTCCAGTCTTGCATTCCTATGGGTGGTTCTGGTCATAACAGCAAGAAAATCTTTGTGACTTAATCAAGCCAAACCTGTATTCTTTACTGCTTTAAGTAAGATATAATATTTTTTATAATAATAAAAGCATTTTATAATAATTTTATAACAAATTCTATTATAAGCATTTTATAATAATAATAATTTTAGTATCTGAATGTCTGCTTTCATGCCTGACATGGATTAGCGTATAAGCTTATGGCAACAATTTTTAAAATTCCATTTTCTCAAAGGGAACCACACCCTGAAATGTGATTGCTTGAGACGATAACACTCTTTTCTGTCCAAAATCTTTCTGTTTGTTTAGGAGCACACTGACACACTTGTTCTACTCATCTTTCAGATGCATCTCTGGCATGTTTTTCTCTAACACTAATTTTTCTGTCTTTCCACTCTCTCTTCCTCTGTAATCCTGTCTGTCATTACTTGGGTTTGCAGGAACCCCAAAGGCTGTTAATCAGGAAAGCTTTGTTTTCCTTCCTTAGAGACCATGGCAAGTCTACAACCTCATATTTTTGGCCTGGCTGCTTTCTGCAGAGCACCCCCTCACCCAGGGCAGCTCGCAGGGCTGGCCCTGGTGAGGCAGCTCTGCTGCTCACTCTGTGCAGGGAAGGCACCTGTGGCTGCCTCCTCTGGGACTGCAGGGTTGGCTGCATAAAATGATAAACTGATTCATAGGATAAAATAGAGCTTTCTCCACAAACAGAGAACAGAATAGAAATGGCTACTTGGATATGTATTTCTTTGTAGTCCTAGTTCACAGCATTCACACTTCTGATCTGTAGAAATTCTTTTTAAGAACATTAAAAATTGTCTTGGATAATTTTATCTTTAAATTTTCTGCAGGGGCCTTGTACAAGACTTCCAAAACCGGTGTTGTACAATTGGGATTGAGAGGCCCAGGATACAGCACTATAGGTGAACCCCTGGGTGACAGCACCCCTGTGGCCACACCAACCCAGCTCCAGGTTTCCCCCTGTCCTGCTGTGTGCTGGAGAGGCCCCAGTGTGGCCCTTAGCACAGCTGCCCTGCCTGTGAGCACTGCAGCACTGGCACCCTCCCTGCACACCTGCCACGTGCCAGGTGATGGGGGCTGCATCCCGCTCTGCCCACTGTGCCTCTCCCAGCTCTACACAGCTCGGGATTCAGCCACTTCTCTGTTGAATCAGGGGAGGATATAATGCTGTCAGTGTTTAGGTTCTCCCCTTGGTTTTAGTGTTACAGGTTTCTCTGACTGACAAAGTTCTGTCTCACAGAAAGTTTGCTTCTTTGTCATAATTTCCACTCTATGACTGTGTGAGGTTTCTGCAGGAGTCTTTTTGACCATGGCATTCATTGACATAAGGCACAAATTTCAGCATGAGCCTCTTATGCCAGTTACTTTGTTTCTAAGCAATTTGAGTTTTGATTTTGGATTTTTTTTCTCATCTCTTCTAGGAAATGTATGATTAAATGTCTGTTATAGCATCAATACCATGAAGCTACTCATTTGTTAGACAGAAACATAATCTTAACTCAGCTGGAGGAGAAATTGGAGCAATTATCTAAGGGGGAGGAGAAAGGAAATAGGTTTTGCTTGCAGACAGCTTTATAGCATCTGTATCTCAGTCTTTCTGTTTGTTTTGTTTTGTTTTGAATTCACCAAACGTCATAGGAAGCAGACTTTGGACAACAGTGTAAAATAATTTTTGGTTGTACAAAGAGGAGGCATTTTCCTCTAGTTGTGTAACCCTCAAACTGCTGCATCCTTTGCTCTTTGTATGTAATAGAAATGCTCAGTTTCTAGCTCACTTCTAAAGATCTGCTGCAGGCAAAATCTCAGTGTAAAGCTCCCAGACAAAAACTGAGTTTGTGCGTGTCAAATGTTTTTTTTTATAGTCATGTTATATAATCACCTGAATAAAAAGTAGTATAGTGAAAGAACCTTTATTTCACTGGCACAGATACTCAACACTCACACTTAGCAGACACATTTTACATTTCAGTGTAAAGCAGTAGTGCAAAACCAATGAAGATGCCAGCACCTAAAAAATCCTGCTCTTGCTATTTTTATGTATGGCTGATAAAAGGAAATGAGCCAAACAGGAAAATTGAAAAATAATGGAATTTTGAGTTTCTAGTAAGACTTCAGCAACAAGATAGCTCCTTCAAATTTTGCAACAAAATGTCTCCATCAATTTTGGTATGGCATTTCTGTTACTTGAGAGACAGCAAAATCAAAACTCAGCTGTCAATACAATTCCCAAAGGACACTTGAAAAATAAAGAGGCTTTGTCTATCAAAATAAAAAACAGTGAGTACTCTGTTTTCACAAATTTTCATGGTACTCACTACTTGAGATTTGGGATTATTTTTGTCAAAACTTGAGTAAACTGAGAAGTTCTCACTAGGAAAATTTAGTTGGAAAGCCTGCATGTAAATCCTGGCATCTGCACTGCAGCAAATGGTCTTCAGAGTCATACAAAGTCTTTGGAATAAGGAAATCTACTTTGCTGGGGATTTTTTTTTTTCTAGGAAAGGAGCAATGGGTTAGATAAGTGTTTGCCATCACTGTGGAATATGTGTGCTAACTTGGCACATAACTTGGAAAGGAACTCACCGGAAATTTGTTTTTTCCTCTGCCCCACTATCTTCCATTTCAGTGAAGATGCTTGCTCAGCAGCTACATTTATTTGCTATATTTAAGTACTAAAAGGAAATGGTATTTTTTGATTTCTGAAATAGACAGAAAAATATGAGTTGAAGGAAATTAGGAGTTCTCACTTTCAGTAAGACACAAATAGCGAACCTGATGACATGAATAAAACCTTAAGATGGAGTTTACAGCATTTGTTTTTTCTAAAATAGTTTCTAATGAGAGAAGGTACAAGAGACTCTTTCTCTATTAACATTATTTTGATTAAATGATCTATTTTGATTTCTAATTACTTTCATTCTACTTTTAATTCCACTCTCTTAGAAGTTCATTTCATTCAATGGAAATCTCAGGTAAGCTTTAGTCAGAGTCTTAAATTTATGTAGTATCTGAAAAAGAGAAACTTTAGAAATAAAAACTGACAAAACATGCTGCATGGCATATGGTGATACAGAATATGCATTCAAGAATGTCCTAAGTTGCATGCCTAGAAAGCTGTAGCCTAGTAGTCAAATAATATTTCCCTAAAGAACTATTAAATTGATTTCAAAAATTACTTATTAAATGAATAATTTGTCCTATACAAATATGGGACTGCAGCATTTATGCATACATTTTATGTACAGAGTAAGCACGTGCTGGAACATGCTATTGCACCTACAACTGTTGGGTACCTTCTATAAATTGGAGTTGTAGTTATGGTAAGAGGTCACACAGAGTGTATATAACTAATAGCAGAGCTTGCCACTGGCCAGGTCTGATTTGCTCCACCTCTCCCCTTCTCTCATATCCAGATGTTCAGATTTTTGATAGACTGATATTCTTGCAAGACTTTGTCCTTAGACTAGTAAGGAGCTCAGTTCACTATTGACCACTGGTTAATTAATTCAGCAGGTAACATTTTGTGCCTGCTATCAGAGACTGTAACTCGTCAGTCAAAATGTTGCCAATTTATGGAACCTTCTATCTCTGAGTCATTTATCATCATGGGAACAAAATACTCTCAAATTCCTCCTTTTTCTGCCTCATATAAACAGCTAAAGAGCAACCAGAGCAGCAGGGAGACCAAAGGCACTGATCCTCTTGTGAGCATGTGAAACACTAGGCTAAGGACCCTGGATCCTGGAGGACAGTTTTAAGTATTGAACTGTTGTTTACAAGTGCACTGGTTTCAACATCATGAAAGGATGGGCAGTCCTTTGAACTTCAGTGATTATTTGATAGTTTATGTTTTTCTACCCTAAGTGAAACACATGAAGTGGAATATTTTGTTCAATCTGGAACAAAGGCTTAATGTCAGCAGGAAAAACAAAGTAAAAACAATAAATAATTAAATATTGTTCAATTAAAAAGCATTTTCATTATTTAGGCTTAAAGAAAGGTCTAACATAAAGTGTAAAAAAAGAAGAGTGAAAATAATGAGATTCCTATAATTATTCTTTTCCCCATGAAATTCTGGGGTTTATTTGTTTCAGGATGAGGTTGTAAATGTCACTAGAGGACTTCTAGGTGTCTTGCTGGTTAGTTTCTCAACAATGTGCTTCAAAGCACAGTGGGACAAAAAACTTTAAGACAATATTTTAGTAAGTAAAATGAGTACTTCAATCTTCTAAGAGTGGTTTACTTTTAGTCAAGATTGGGGCAGATAGTCTTATCTGCTGGACCCAAACTGTTTTAGCTATCCCAGCCTAATTGATCCTTCATTCACAAAATTCCTAAGTAGCCAGAGTAAGATGGCATATTTTTGCACTGACCTTTGTTTAACCTGCTCTGAGACTGCCTCTAAACACAGGTCTCCTGGTTAGAGATAGAGGTGGAATGCAAACAAAAACAAAGCCTCTGGCACACTTGAAATGGAGGATGACCTTCCTGGTTTTTGGGGGGTTTTTTTGCACAATTTCAAAGTAAAAAATTTGTAAAAGATCCATTCAGATGGCAAGCTGATTAATACCATGTATTTCCAAAGGCACAGTTAGTCATCACAGATAAAATCAGATTTACGCTTAGACTAGGGAAAACCTGAAAAAGTTCTTTTCCAAGAGTTGTGCTTTTGCTCTGTAGAAGACTAAATTGAACAACCCATAATATCAAACAGGGATATGAAATAAAGGAAGTTTGAATCCATGACTCTCATGGTCATAAAAAGAAAGAGAAAAGGTTTTTTTCATAAACGTGTGTTAATGATTATCCTTTGTATTTCCATTAAGTAAATAAATTACATATGATGAGGTTAGAATAATACTTCAGTGTACTGTGGCTCTATGAAGAAAAGTTGCTTGCTTTACAACATGGAGTAAAATGAAGAGGCCTCTCTCTTTAGAGGAGTATAATCCTTTAATTCATCTAGGGACACTAATCCACATCTACATGACAATGAAGAAAGTTTTACTAGAGCAAATAGGTATCAGCCATTATATGTAAAAATGTTATGTTTTTTAAATCTCAGTTTCTGGGTTTGGTGTAAGAAGAAATTCAGGCTCAAATCTAAAGTAAAGTTTGTGGCAATGATGTAACAGGTTTTGAGTGGAATCATTCCATTTACTTTTCTGATATTTCTGTCTTCTTCTGAGTGTACAGGAATTGTTGTGAGTATATATTCATTCTATGGCCATAGTATATAGTCATTCTATGACTATCAACTCAAACACATAAAGAAAAATTCATACCTCTTCTTTACCTGTACAGCCACAGCTGCAAAGAATTAATTTTTTTAAGGAATTGAAACCATTTTTAAATCATGAAGCTGAAACTCAAATTCACACCTCAATTTCCAAAGATCATACTCTTTCTACAACCTACTTTCTTCTGTTTTGCATAATCAACAGATTACTAGTTTGCTCTGGTTTTGATGAATTCATCACACAGAGCACAGCCTTAAAAAGGCAGACCCCCTCTAATTTAAGATGTCTTCTTTTGCTTGTCATTTAGAGATTGTTTGCCAAAAAAACACATGAAGATTTCCACTTGTAGAGAGAATTGCCTCACCTATAAGGAATCTCAGAGGAAGAGTTTTGCTATTGCAAGGAAAATTCTTCTGAGACACTAAAAAAATCCTTTGCTTCAGTACATTAGTTGAGGAAGTTTTTGTGGGTATGAATCCAGCCCTCTGATTCTGTTTGCCTTTGAATTAACCATAGAAGCTCCAGTGTAACCTCAAATCTCTAGCCATTCTGTAGTTTTGTGATTTCCCAAACATCTGCTGGGGACTTTGAAACCACCACATTCATTTTCTTATGAGCTAAGCTGCAATTTAACTCAGGTCTCTGAAGATGAAAGCCTAGGAAGCCTCTACAGAGAGCAGAAGGAGCTGGGAACAGCTGGCCTGCTCTCCGCTTTGGGTTGGGAGGGCTTCTTGTTTCCAGCTCCCTGACAGACATCTGAGGAACCCCTGTTTTTCTTTTTTTAACTACACCTATTTCCTGAGGCAAAAGGCAGCAGTCCCTATCCATATGTCAGGAAAACCTGGAAAGAAACCTGAAATTTTTAAGGTTGTTGGGTTTTTTCACTAAATTATTTGAGGTCTGTTTGTGTTACAGAAATGGGAATGAATTCCCCACAAAAGCAGGAGAAATAGAATCTGTTCTTCTTCTCCTTTGTAGATGTTATAGTTCTTGCTAAATCATAAGGCCTCCTAGTCAGTTTTAAAATTGGCATGGAAAAGAAGTTTATAAAAATGATACCAATAAAACAGAAAGCTTTGGGTTCAAAGTATTTCTGGACATGGATGTTTAAGGAACTGGCTGATGCCAAAACTCAGTGTATTAATGTCAGTGAAGTTTTCCATAGAAAGATGTCCCCAAGTCTAGCATAAACTCTCAGACCATAGATACCTCAGGTTAAGGAATCAACCTTCATCTTGGGTAGAGGAAGCCCAGATTGAAGTCAGCTCTCTCTATGATTTGAAGACTTTCCCAAAGTGTGTGACACAGTCACCAGACTTTATAAGGCAGCTCTCAGTCTCTTTTAACAAACTCCTTGGAAAGAGGGCTTGTTTTTTAATGTGGAAAAAATGTAGAATATAAAACCTCAAATATTTTCACCAGACAGAACTCACATTCCTTGGCCAGCCCAGCTGGAAGTTATTGTCAAGGTCGCTGTTGGTCAAAGGACTCCAGCAGAAGGAAAAGCCTTATTCTGTTATTTTTGTAGCACCTGTACAGTGGAGCCCTGATCCATGCCTGTGGCTCTTTGGTCTGACATATGACTCCTCAGGAACACACAAGTAAATAATATTTAATGGTAATCTCACAAATAGTCCCTTTAGGGCCAGAGCTAATGTGGTGCACTTAAAATTAGGCATGTGCTCAATAATAAAGTTATTATTGAATGAGAAGCTTTGGGGGCTGAAAATATGATTAAGGAGTTTTCCAGCTTGAGAAAAGCCCCTAGATTAAATGTTGAGGGTTTTTTTCATACAAAGCTCAGACATATCATATAATTTTAGAATATTATTTTCATTTTTAATAAGCTTGTCCAAGCTATAAAGTTGGAAATGTCTTCAAATGGAGTTTAAAAAAGAGTATGCTTTTCAGATTTCAAAGAAAAAGAGAAGTCTGCAGTCAGTGCGTTAAGAAATCCAGAGATTTTTCCAAGCATTTTGTTTTTCTTAGTCTAGAGCTTTTTAGGTTAAGTTCCAATTAATACATTATTATTCAAATCAACCAGAGTATTAAATTAAACAATGTTGACTTAACCTTCCTGCAACTTTATGTTTCGTGACAGTTATCCCAAAAATTAATTAGGTCTTCTTGACAAAGCAAATTGGTGATGTAAGTGGCGCTAGAAGTAACACTTTGAGTGCAAGCTACTCAAAAATCCCCTGAAGTGTTACCATAATTAAGTGCCAAAAGTGTTACTGTAATTAAGTGCTGAAGTTGGCTGTGGCCTGAGCCAACCTTGGTATTGACACAGGGGCTGTGCCCACATGCAGTGATGTGATCTCTGCCTCGGGCTGAGCCTGTGCAGGCTTCCCTGATCTTCGGTGGAATTTCAATGCAGTAGTGAAACTGAAATCAGGGCTGGGAAACTGGTGCTTGGTACAGCTTGTTGAAAGCAGCTCTGCAGAGTTTCACGCCAAAGATGCATGATGCAGCTGAGGTGGTGGGACAACAGGAACAGAGGGAATAGGAGGGACAGGGCAGACTGATGAACTTTTCTAGGTTACCTGAGCCATCAGGGGAGACACAGTGGCACTAGAAGCTTTGGGTGGGCTGTTCCATGCTGTCTCTCCTCATGGACTGTGGTGAGAAGCCAGGCAGAGCAAACAGCAAATGTAAGGAGAACCACAGACACCTAAAACAGCATCGTAGGAATACCTTCTACATCTGCACCAGCACTTGAAGTTACTTCTGACCCCTTCCAGAAACAAATGTATTCTCTCTTTATAATCTTGATGTCTTAATTAATAATTAAGCCTCTAAAATGTGTAAAAAAACTTTAATTTTATGAAGGTTTGAGAAAGATAATCCAAAACCTTGATGAAAGCAGGTCTTTACAAAAAAGTCCTCTCTTTGCCTGGAGGATACAGTGTATTTCACATAAGAAGGTTATTTGTAAAATTGGTTCTGGTCCAGATTTAGATACATAAGCATTTGCTTAAGCTTAATGAGCTCTATAATGTGCTTACAGGTAAATGCATGTTTATACACATTGTTGGAAAGAAAGAAAAGAATACTGATGCAGAATCATGGGGTTCATTGGACTGAAAAAACAACCAAGGGGTGCAATATAGTTACCTGTCACCTGAAAGTATTCCCTGTTGTTCACCACTGACTCTCACTATCCTAGTGGAAAAGGTGACACGGCTGTGGGGGCAACTAGCCAGGGCTGAAAGCTGCTTTACCCTCTTTTAGCAAAGTGCAAATGGAAACATAGCTTGGAAATAAGTCCTTTCTTTTTTTAATTCTAGACATGATTAGAAATTTTTACCTTTTTTTCTGACTCTTTACACATATACGTAAGCTAAACATGCAACTGCTGGAGGGGAAGTACTTTCTTCTGGTTGTACGGAATGTTGACTTTGCACTGAAAAAATCAGTCTCCTTCAGAAACAAAACATATTCATCTGAGAACCCAAATTTTTCTATTATAAGTTTTCTTTTTTTTTTTTTTAACAAAAGTCAACATTTTCTACAGAAAGCTAATATTTGTGTGGGTTTTTGCGCTAAAATTTTCATTTCCTCATATATTTATACTCTAGAAAACTACATGAACACACTCTTTTCTATCTGATTCATTGCTGAAGCAAAGCAGGAATAATTAAAACAGTCAAAACAGGTCTTGGTATTGTCACATGGATCTTTGATAACTTGAATCTTTCAGGAACCAATATGTGGATGTTATGGTATCAGTAGTTCACTGTCCTTTCCAGTAAAAGGACTTGGGATCATTAAATGCAGCTGGAAGGAGATGGGTTCAAATCCCTCTAAAAGGAGGCAATTGTTTACTTTCCTGTGAGTTAAGCTGCAGTGCTCATTTCTGTAGAATGATGCAGACTCCTAAGGTTTCCAGGATTTGAAGGAGAGATTGAATAAATTAATGTAATTTAATGCCTCTGAATATTAGTAAATTGTGTCTGGTTCAAGAAGACCACGCTACAAAAGGTTGGAGGGTGAGAAAGCATTCATGGGAGTCATCAAACATGTTGGGACTTCTTTGCTATCAGAGGCTGGCACTAGCAGCAGTGAGAGGGGATGCTGCACCAGATGGACTCTCTGATCCAGCACTTGTGCCCTTAAGCACGCTGGTGTTCACTGCAGTGCTTTGTGTGGCTGCAGACCATGATGTGTGAAGCGCCTCCTGAAGAGACCTCCCCTCTCACTGGTGTGTGTTAGAGCTGACACCACCCAGTACTCACCAAACCAGACTTTTCTCACTTGAGTTAGAAATACCTGATTATCTATTTGCAAGTCCTGCCTCCTGAAAACAAGACATTGAGACTCAATTCAGTACTTTGCAAAATCCAAAAGAGGGGACTAAAAATAACACAGATTATATAATTTTAGAAATTGCAATTTTTAAATTAGAAGATGGAAAAGGAAAATGTCAAAAAAAGGTTTTGCTAATCGTAAGGTTTTGCTTCATAGGTAAATGCATCCCGTCAAGAAACCAAGCTGATGGAAGAATGTGACCAACTCATTGAAATAATTCAGCAAAGACGGCAAATAATTGGAACCAAAATCAAAGAAGGAAAGGTAAAAGCTTTTCTTCTTTAGATCACAAGTAGGTCCACAGTTTCCTTTTGATTGAAGCTTTTTTGACTGTAGGTATTATTGGTAGAAATTTGTAAAAGTCCTTATGTAGTCCTTGGCTACCAACTGATACTTTCATGTAAAGAAGAATGAAATCCTTGAAGATTAGTATGCTAGACCTCAACTGTTTATTTGGTATTTCTCTTACTACAGGTGATTATGGATTTTAAGGATAAAATCAGAAATGTTGTCATGATCAGTAAAGGACAAATTTTGTCCACTTAATGTTTCCTTCACTCTGTTATGTGCCTGACAGTGTTTCCCCCAAAGTGTTAACTTTCCCAAGATGTCACAGCATATAGAATCATGTCTCGCAATTATCTTCTTTTCTTTTTCTAGATACTTTACTTTTTATTCAAATACTATCACATGAAAATTTTGTTCCAGCCATTGTCATTCATGAGAATATGCAGTCTTAACTTATTTACAAAAAAAGGTATTCGAAAGTGTGCAAGAAATTAAATTAGGTGTGCATTTCTAATTCCCAAACTTCCATGATTATTATTAGCGAACACATTGAGCAGGAAAAATCTCTTATGCTCAAGTTTCAACATATTTTGTTAGCTAACTGTTAACTCAGAAATGCATAGGAGTTGAATTCATGTTTTTGTTTTCTAGGTACTAGGTGCTTACTGTTTAACTCCTAAACTAACTAAGTCAGATATTTATTCTTCTTGTGTGGGAAAAGCTCATGAAAGGAAAATAGTCAAGAGCAGGTTAAATGGTTCATGTGGCTGTCAAGATATTCTAATTAACTTGCAAGGAAAAGTCTGTAGGCAAGGGCTAACTTAAACACGTTTAAAACCACAGGTCCTGTACACTGTGTGAAAAAAACTGAATTTCCTCAAGCTGTTAACAAAATATAATTCCCTTCAAATGAAATAGATGGCCTTCATTTTTGTTTCAACTCTTTTTCTCTATGCAGAGAGCCCAGGTGTGCTACCAATGAAGTGGAAAACCTACCATTCATTTGGATTTGTGCAATATACACATGGCTTTTAAAAACTCTGTTGCTTGCAAAAATGTACTCTAATTTCCATTAGAATGTATTCCTAATTTCCATGAAAGATTTGTAATACACTTGACTCCAAATTTATTTGAATAGAGCTGTTATCAGAATCTGTCCCCATTTTTTGTTCCATTTTGTTGAGCTGAAAGTTGTATCAGTGGAGGTCCAGTCAAGGTGTGGAACATTTTGACTCAAACGTGATATGTGTTGAAAGATTTCAAGGTCTCAGGAGACCCATGTGAAAGCCACAGGAAGTCCTGCCCAATGTATCTTCCTTTAAGATGGCCTATGGCTAAGACTCTTTCTGGAAGGTAGCGCGTGACAAATTCCCTGCAGGACTGTAGGTGTGGCTACAGAGCTGGAAACACATACCAAGCTCTAGCTGTGCCTGCAAGGCTGCAGGTTCAGTTACATGAGTCTGAGCACCCTGTGCAGCTCCATACTTCATCTCACCTATCACCCAAACCCTATAAAATCCCACAGAACATGTTACAGGAAAGGAACAAATACCAACTAGGTAAGATAATCCTAGGGCAGATGTCATTCCTGCCATTGCAGAAGTGGGTGGGGACTGAGTGAGATGAGACTCTTCCTTTTTCAATTTATCATCTTCCTCTTCTTGAAGACATGAGAAAGAATCAATCAAGTGAAAAATATAGTTCATATATAAACATCACAAATCATAACATGCCTTCTACTGCAAAAAACTCACAAGTTAACATTTATTTCAGTTCAGTCTTTTCTTATTAATTAATTAGTAAATAGAGATGAACTTCTTAACACTGCAGTGAACCTTTCCCTGGTTAGGCCAGTGTAGACTGAACTGTAATCTCTGCGAATGCACAGTTGCAGGAAACATTGTGGCATTACTTCATCCTAGAAGCTGATCAAATCATTAGCATTACCAAAATCTGTGCATGCCCAGCATTTTCTTCTCTTTGCTGTTTCTATCTTTAAAGAGATACAAATATTACATGACCCAAATCATTTGGCCAGTATCTTTTTTGGAAAGTTTTTCAAAAATGTTTATTTTCCTACTTGTTTCTGTGTCAGATAGCTGCACTAAGATACTCTCATGACTGCTTAGGATGCAAATATATCTGAAAGTCAAATCAGCAACTTCATAGTTTGTGCCCTAATTCCTGAGATTGGGAATGTTATCTTGATTATAAATTTGGACATTTCTGCCAACCCAGTTGGTTGTTAATTTCCTTATTTTGCATGTAACTGGGTCTTAATGTGCCTTTCTAAACCCCAGAATTATTTAATTTCCTTCCTATTTCTTACTCCTGTTCAAACTATGATCCTGATGTGATAACAAAGGGAAGGACTCCCAGACCTTTCAGGAACTATTGTAGTTCCTGAAAGTTTTGCTAGCCAACATTGTCTTTAAATGGAGGACTGTGCCCTTCCCTAACCTCTTTGCTAATGATTACAGTCACATCTACTGTGTTTATCTCCAGAACATATGTCTGCAGTAATAATAATCAGCTCTCCAGCACTACTGTGCTTTTGTCCAGTTAAAAATATCCAACAAGAAAACACCCTGTTTTACTTAAAGCACATAATGAGGTCAGGCATGTATTGTTAACAGAATTGAACAGTCTTTTTCTGTTAACTTTTATTTTCTATTTTTTTCTTTTTATGGAACTCACCTAAGTAATAGGGAAAAAGTAGTTAATCTGTAAGTAGCCTTTAACACAGATCTCATAATTTCAGGGAAATGGTTATCTAAATAGACCTTAGTTATCATGTAAGCAGAAATTACCAGGAAATGACGTTCCTTCTGCTGGAAAACAGGCCAGCTGTGCTTGTTTTGGCTCTCCCCTGTTGTTTTCCATGTGGAAAATATTCAGGCAGAAAGGCTGTGCCTGTCCCTTGTTAAAAGGTTACATGGCTAGATGCAGCTCACCACAAAGCTTGTCACCAAAGTCGTTCATCTTAACTCCTCCTTTGCCCAGCTTTGCCTCTGAATTGCAAACCCAACCATGATTTGTTACCTTAGAGACATGACTGCTTTCCTGTGTTTCCACTCAAGGTGGTGAGGTTGAGAAAACTGGCTCAGCAGATTGCGAACTGCAAACAGTGCATCGAGCGCTCGACGTCCCTCATCTCTCAGGCTGAGCAGTCACTGAAGGAGAATGATCACGCTCGCTTCCTGCAAACAGCTAAAAACATCACTGAAAGGTAAAGGAGACGTTCCTCTCAATGAAAAGAAAAAGCTCACTTTAAGGCAGCTGGGTTGCCACAGCTGCTGTATTGTCGTGTCACGTCAGAGATGTGGTCATAGGCAGGGGGGTAGTTGACATATTCCCCCAAAATGCTGCTTCGTGCTGTACCAGAGTGGGAAGAATCTTACTGTAACGCTAAATCAGACATCCCTTTGAGAAGAGGGCAGTCAAAAAAGGGTGCAAATTAAGAGTTACAACAATAACAGCATGCACAAGTGAAAGAGTTAGAATGGTTGCCAAGCAGATGTCTGATGTTAAACACACTTTAAAAATGAGTTTATGGCTGAAATTCCTACTTCATGAAAAATTCTGAGACTGAGAAAGAAATCAGGCAGTAAGTACATTCCTTAGAAGAAACTGGGAATGATCTTAATGGATTCACATCATTCACAAAATAGCAAGCTACAAGATAATGGAATGTGTAACTTCGTCAACCTGCACCATGCGTCTTGAAGAGATGGAGATTCAACAGTCCAGGGGGTTTGGAAGTTACACTAGTTGTTGTGTTGGGTCCCTGGGTGCAGGGAAATTCTACTCCTTTGAGGATCCTGGCTCCTCTTCAGCATGCCAGATGTATCAAGGCTCCCAAAGACAAGGACCATGCTATCAGAAAATTTGGTCTGGTTTTCAGCGCAATGCTGTGAATTCTGAAACATACCCATTGAGTTTCAGCAGGATTTTCTGATGAAAAAATATTCTCCTGGAATATCAGCTGTTTAGCAATCAGCAAAATTTTTGAAAAATTTTAAAAGTTTTAAGAAAGGAGAATATGGACAACAAAGAAAGACATCAAAAGTATGCTCTTTAAAACTTTTTTTAAATACCTATTTTTAATAGTTATTTTTTTAAATTCTGGGTTCACACTGTATCTTCACATTTTCCAGCCAATTTCCCCCAAATCCAAACCATGAAATTCCCTGCTCCTATTACATATTTTTTTAAGTCTTTCACTTACTCTGGTGTGCTGCATCAGTCTTCATCAAAGCTAATTATCAATTTATAAATAACCCAGCAACACTGGTTCCCCATTACAGATTCAGAGAACTGAAAATAAGCTGTAAAAGACAAGGCCAGGCAAGGCAGTGGGTTATATGTTGTCTCTCAGACCGTGGTTTATATTCTGTCACCAAGCAACATTGTGGCATCCCAGTTGAAGCCAGTAGTAAAACTACAATGAGTATCAAAAGCTGAAGGTGGGGGTCTGCCCTTTTTTTCAGTATTCAGAAGAACCAGCAGTAGGGCACAAAGTTGTGGAGACACAGGACTTTCTAACTGACTACCACAGAATATTCAGAGAAGCTGCATTTTGAACTTGTAAGCATGAACAAAATTGCATCATAAATACAATCACAGGAGAGACACTGGGAGAGCAGAAATGAGACAAGCTGACATATGTACCCAATCAGACTTAATTCTTGGCTATCACAGATTGCTGTCTGTAATGAGATGGCTGTGAACACCCTGAAAATCAGAGAATCATTCCAAGCAGCGAATAAAACCGAGGGTAAAAAAGGCACCAAGTGCTTGCAGACAAATTGCAAATGGAAAAAGAGGCTAAATAGAATTAATAAATTATTCCTCACAAGTAATTCTCTTAGTTCTCCTGTGGTGAGCAACATTTTGTTTGCTTTTAGACTGCTCATGTAACAGTCTCACCAGGGCTCTGAGCTCCAGCAGCTAAAGCAGTCTCCTGAAATCATGCTCATTGAATTTCTTCATCCACACATTTCAAAGTAATTGCAGTAAAATATTTTCTGTTGTAAGCACAAGAGGTAACTGCACAAGCAAAGTCATTACATACACTCTGATGATTAAGTTGTGCATTATTTACAGTGGGTAAAATGCATTTATCCTAGAAAAACCCTTTCCAATCAAGTACAATGTTTACAGTGTCAACAGTAGGCAGAATAACAGGACGAAATTCAATCCTCTGAACCTCATATGGTGAACATGGTGTCTGGAATTTTGAATTGTTGATCTTACAAAAAACTGACTGTAACACATGTAAATACAGAGCACCTTTTGCATATCCCCTAAAACAGTCCAAAAAGGCCTGCTGCTATTAAAAATAATAATAATAACAAAAATAACAGTAATAATAACATAACAGCAACAACAACAACAATAATAATAATAATAATAATAATAATAATAATAATAATAGTAATAATCTGTCCTAGGATCCACTTTAAACTAAGTTCTACATCCAATGCTGCAAGAGAAACAATGCTGAAAACAAGAATATTGACCAGGAAACCTCCTCAGCTCAGCTTTTGAAAACTATGCTGAAGAAAATGAGATGTACAGCTCTGGTTTTGACTTTCCTTATTGTGTTTTCCTAAAATACTACACAAAAAATAGATGAAAAAATAGTCCTCAGTTAACAGTCACCCTGGAGTAATTTCAGTCCTGTCTACAGAAAAATAATAATTTGGGAAAATTTTAAATTGAAGCAATCAAATATCTGATCAGACGTGTCATGAATGACAGCTAACAGACGTAGATTGCATTCATAGTTGTCTGTTTACCTCCAAACTGAAACATTTGCCCAATTTCTGTTGTGCAGCATAAGGTTTAGTCATCTCTCTCCTTAAACCACTCAAACTTTCTATAAACACATCCAGTATCCAGCTCTCCAGAAATATGCATTTGGAGAAACCAGGCTGAAGGGTCTGAAAAATGCTTCCTGATGGCATTTTTCTTGTGTAAGTTCATCTCTTTATATTAGTACATCTGGACAGAGAAAATGTCAATGTAGCTCCTGAAATGAGGTAGGTGAGGAAACTTTTCAGTTTTGGAGGAAATATAAATATGCACACGTGCTTTATAGGGAAAAGCCTTTTAAAATAAACCATGCTGACATCTATTTGTCTTATCTCCCTCCTGTGCCTTTTGAAGTTAAGGGCAGCAAGCTGTGGTGAACAGCTGAGGAGGGGTGGGGACTGCACCAAGCCCTTGGGACAGCAGTGCCAAGGCGTGCCTGGAGCAAGAAACTGCTTAGGAAAACAAGGGTTGGGAGAGATGCAGCATCTGTCAGGATTGCTTAAAACACAGCTAATTATAGTGCTCTTCTTTGATTCAATGGGTGATTAAAAAGAAGAATTCAAGGGACATTGTTGCTTGGCCAGTATTTTGTTAAAATCTTAGCTGACACTGCACAATAGGCCTAAGCTCAGTAAAAAAAAAAATTATTGGAGATCTTGCTGTCAAAAATAAAAGTGGCAGGAGAAGTTCCTAACTTAAACCATATAAATAAAATATGTATATGAGATTTTATCCAGCTTTTTGAGAAGCTATAACAACCCTATTGATCAGGTCCACCTTGATATGAAAGTCATTGTGTCTTGAGTGCTAAAAGACATTTTTCTTTTCATTACAGGGTTTCCATGGCAACTGCATCCTCCCAGGTTCTAATACCTGAAATTAATCTCAATGATACTTTTGATACTTTCGCACTTGATTTTACCAGGGAGAAGAAATTGTTGGAATGCCTTGATTACCTTACAGGTACTTTTTTTTTTCTTGAGATGCTACTATTATATATTCCTCATAAAATAGTAGTGATAGGATTTTCTTCAGTTCTCCCTGTGGTTGTAACTTTGGCTGATTGCCAGGTGCTCACCAAGCCACTCTCACTCCATCTCCTCAGTAAGGGGAGAAAATGAGATTAAAAGCTCATGGGTTGAGATAAGGACAAGGAGATGACTCAAGAATTACTGCTACAGGCAAAACAGACTCAGCTTGGGGAAGATTAATGTAATTTATTGCAAATTAATTGTAAAAGTAGGACACTGAGAAATAAAAATAAATCTAAAAAAAAATTTTTCCCCACTCCATCCTTTTTGGGCTCAACTTGACTCCCAGCTCTTCTACCTGCTCCCCACCAAGTGGTGCATGCGGATGAGGAACGGAGGTTGTGGTCAGTTCATCACACATCATCTCTGCCACTCCTTCCTGCTGCCCTTTCCCTACTCTGGCATGGGCTTTCTCCCACAGAATGCAGCTCTTCATGAACTTCTCAACATGGGCCCTTCCAACAGGGTGCCATTCTCCAACAACTGCTCCAGAGTGGGTCCTCTCTGCCAGATGAGTCCTTCAGGAGTGGACTCCACCACCATGAGTCCTCCATGGGCCACAATTCCTGTGAGAAACCTTTCTCCTGTGTGGTCCTCTCTGCAGGCTGCAGCTTCCTCCAGGGCATATCAACCTGCCCCAGTGTGGGTCCTCCATGGCTGCAGGTGGATATCTCCTTCACGGGAGTCTTCTGTGGGGTACAGGGAAACAGCCTCCATCACCATAGTCTTCACCGCAGGCTGCTGGGGAATTTCTGCTCCAGCACCTGGGGCACCTCTCCCCCCTCCTTCTTCACCAATCTTGACATCTGCAGGGCTGTTTCTATCACATTTTCTCACTCCTCTCTCCCCTCACTGCTGCACAGCCTTTCTTCCCCTTTCTGTAAAAGCTACCACAGAGGCACCAGTGGCACAGAGGCACCAGAGCGTCAGTGATGGGCTCAGCTTTGGACAGTGGCAGGTGTATCTTAGACCTGTCTGTGTCTGATACTGAGTCAGCTCCTGATCTTTTCTGACAGAGATAACCCTTGCAGCCCAGCCACTTCCAAAACATTGCTACGTAAACCAAATACACTCTCCCTCACAATCCTGAATATATTGCCTCCAGCAGCCCCAGAATGCCCCAGGAAGCACTGGGTGTTTCAAACAACTGGGATGCATTTGCTACCTCCTCTCCTTGCATTCTTCAACACAAGAGTGTGAGGAAGTAGGTTTGAGAAATGGTTAAAAGCCACTGCAGCAGAGTGAAGTGAAAGAACAGCTGGAGCTCAGCCTGGAGCAGACAGAGGAGGAGGAAGAGCAGGGACCAAACCCTATTTCTCAGGAGATGGATGCTCCAGGTGTTACCCTCTCCCTTGGGGCTGCCTCCTTGCTGCAGCAGATTGCTGCCTGGCAGAGTTCCCATGAGCAACCAGAAGCTGTTCAAGCAATCAACATCACAGGCTCAGCAGTGAAAGATGTTTTCTCATGTCGGTGACACTGTGAATTTCCCCCATCACAGAACTGGAGCATCTGGCTGTGTCTGGAACTAGAGAGCGTGTGGTGTGCTCTGAGCCAGGCTGTGGGGTGGCTTCTCCACACAGCAGAGCCCCACCTCGCCTAACTGAGATCTTTGGCTTGAGGAAGCCCACAGGATTAGACCCTTACTGAAAGCCTGAGTAATGTGCAGTCTCAGAGTGTACAATGACTCACAAAGAGAAACAAATTACTGTAATTTAGGGTGTTTTGATTTCAATGCCAGAATTAGAACAATTCATTCCAGCTCAATTGAAAACAGAAGAGATGTGGTAGGTTTTTATTTTGCAGGGTCTTTAAGCATCTGCTGTTAGCAGCAAGAATTTGCAATGAAAGGCACAAAGCACTGTTAGAAAAGCATTGGAAGACACTTCCTGGGTCCATTCACTTGTCACAGTTTTCAGAGGATTGTGTTAGTTCAGGAGAATGTGAGGATGCAGTCTCCTCATTGCCAACCACTATCTTTTCCAGGCAGAGGTCTGGCTTCCAGTTTTTCTTCAGATGAAAGGCTAAGAAAGTTAAGAGTTGTTCAGCCTGCAGACAAGAGGGATCCAAGGATCCTCTTGTCCCATTGTGGTCTTCCAATACTTAAAACATTTTAGTAGTGCCTGTTGAGAAAGGACAAGGGGTAACGGACCTAGACCAAAGGAGGGTAAGTTCAGACTATATATAAGGAAAAAATCTTTAAAATTAAGGTGGTGAGACATTGGAACAGGTTGCCAGAGAGGCTGTATAGGTCCCATCCCTGGAAATATTCAAGGTCAAGTTGCACAGAACTCTGAGAAACCGTTCCCTGTTCACTGTCTGGAGATGGGGCCAGATGACCTTTAAAGGTTCCTCCCAATGGAAAGTTCTCTGATTCTGTGATTCTATGAATAGTGAATAGATTCATACTGGGAAGCACAAGACTGGGTACATGCACAGGGCAGCAGCACTCTTGCCTGATGGAGCTGTGGGGTTCTTGCCATATCTAAAAGAGAAATTATATCTGCAAGGAATTTCTTTATCACTGTGTGACAGATGAATACAATCAGTGTCTAACACATATTCAAGTAAATAAAACACAACAATAATGTGATAAGAGTAATTTCAGCTTCTTACAGTACCAGTGAAATGTTATGGTGTTGGCTCCTCTCCAAATCTGGAGGAATTTTGCCATCATGTTGAGCTTTCACCCCAAATTTATAAAAAATCCAAGGAAATTAAAGGAAGGATTAAAACAAAAAACAGACTCTTTCACCCTAATCTAGCAATCTACCTCTAAAATAATGTCTCATCTTCTTTTGTGATTAAAGAAGAGAAATAACCATCTCATTTTGAGGCACATATATCGAGGCAGTTGACTCCATTCTGCAGTTGCCTATTTCTCCCAGTTGTCTCCAAACAGAGGATAGATAACACCTATTGAAATGCAGATAGCTGTGGTTTAGATCTGTGAAGTTATATGAGGTGAATTCTGTCTAGCAGTCTGTTCTGCGTCCCTCAGGTCTTCTCCCCTTTGTACATCATATGTCAATATTATCAACTTAATTGCTGTACACTGCAGAAAATGAAGGTTATATATGTACCAAAATGAAGGCTTGTCTTGTTACAAAGATATTTGCTGTGATCCATCATGATGACTGTGTCATTTACATAGCTCCTTATCTGCCTTTTTCCTAACTCATCCACAGTCTTAAAAAATTGCTCAAAATGCAGTCTAAGGAAACTTGCATATGTATCAAGCATTTCAGCTGTTTCCTTCCTAACAAACCATTTTTATCCTTGCCCTTGATGCCCAGTGAAAAACAGTCCTAACTGGCTTTTTTTCACATTAATAAATAGCATATGGCTTCAGTGGCAAAATGCAAAGCACATGCCCAAATTATCTGAGCATGAAATGCAACTTATGCAGACAGCTAAAATATATTTATGTAAATATATGTATATAGGCATACATGAGATATAGGTGTATACATATATACATATATACATATATACATATGTACATATATACATATATACATATATATATAATCCCAAGAGTAAAATGCATTTGATTATTCTCTACTGTTGTCCAGTAACTCCAGAGAAAGATTTATATTACTCTTTTCAGATTAGTGCATGGAATTTTCATAGATCATAAATTGAACACTTTGTGACAGAGTGAATTAGGCTTTACTTTTATCATGTTTCACAGTTAAGTAAAACGAAGACCATTTGCACATCCTAGTCATAGATCTATGCTGTGAATTAAGTGAAGAAGCCTACCTTATGACTATCATCTGTACTGCTTCTGAACAAAATGTCAAAACCTAAATTCCAGCTTCATTATCTCTGCTGTCAGTTGCTTTTGAAACAATTGACCTTGGGTGTCTCCTGGAGATTTTTTCTCCTTTGGTTCTTCCCAGTATAATATTTGTCAGATCTTCTTCATCCTCTATCTCCTCATCTTTCTTTCTTCTTAGGCTATTTCTTTACTGAAGAAATAAATTTAACTAGTTTGTGCTTATCATTTACGCAGATGTCTGTCCAAAGCTTCTGCTATCTAAATAAAATCTCTGATATCTTTCTGAAAGTTGCCAGCCAGACATTGAGATATCAAGTTCAGTATATTAAAACAATACTTTTAATCTTCATCTGACTATTCTGTTCTCTGTATATATAGCCTTGATGTCTTTTGAAAGCATTCTTATCTTAACAGTTGCTCAAGCTCTTCATCTGGAAACCATCTTTTTCTAAACATGTATCTAGCTAGATCCAGGCAATACATATGACTTACAAACTCTCTGCACAATATTACTGTCATAAGGACTTTTTTGTCCACTGTGAATCAAAAATGCTTGGTCTGTGTCTTAATACTTTGAAATCAATAGCAGGAATATCCATTCTTTGACCTTGCAATTTGCCCTACTTCAGAAATCCCGTCTGAAACAATGGTAAGTTTTCTTCATCCATCACTTCACCTATGACTGCACAAAGAAATATGTATTTCCTAGCATACGCAGGCAATTCTTTCACACAGAAACAACTTTGTTCTGGAAACTCTTCACAACCTTACTGCTTAACTCTTTGAGCACTGAAAGATCAAAGACCAATTCCAGAAAATGCTCAGTCTCATGGTTTGGGCGTAATCTCTTCTCATTCTGTTGTTTCTGAGCAGTCCAGGTCTGCCCAAACACTAGGTTGAGATGGTTTATATGTATGACCAAGCCCTTGGTACTAACTCACACATGACAAGTTAATAATACATAAAATTTGTATCCACATCTGATGTAACTGTGCCTTTCAAATTCCTCCATGATGATTCAGCCCAGTGTCATGATACAAGATGGAATCAGTAATGAAGATCTAAAGAGGGGTTCAGAGCAGCTTTTGCAACTCACTCACAGTCATACCAGCAATATGGATATTTCTAGCACCATTAATTCAAGCAGATTGCTTAGGTCTTCTTTTAGGTTTTGATACTCAGTATCAAAATCCATAAGGAATCTTTACAAAGCCAATCACTGCATGACAGCAGAGAGACAAAAACTGAGCAAACAAAATGAATTTGAGGTGGTTTTAGTGAATCTCTGTGACCTTTTGCTGAGAGGATTTAGACAGAATCTCAATAGGCACCCAGAAGGCACTGCATTAATGCTGGAATTCACCAGGGAGAGGTGGCAGTGTCCCTAAACTGTCCCTCAGGTGTGTAGACCTTGTGAGCCATTTGCTCTGCTTCAGAGCAAAAGCCATGCAGATGACACGGAAAGGAAGGTGCGTTAAACTAAGTGGGTTATAAGGGAGTGGTTATGCTCGTGAGATCAGTTACTCCTGAGAGCAAATTCAAGAAACTGCCTTTCTAAAATTTAGTGCCTTTCAGGCATTTTACATGTGGTTACTGACTTTTCAAGTGTGTTTACTCAGTTTTGAGTTAAAAGGAAGTAAAGCAGCCTTCAGCAATGATTTTTCTGTCTTGTGACAGAGTGTTGATTCACAAAAGCTGGTGAATGAAAGTCTGAGTGTCTGAAGCAGTTACTGCTCCCAGATACTTGCTCTACTCCTCTATGGAGAAATGCAGTATGTCTTCCACTGCTGTGCTGGAAGCATGCTGGGCTTCCCCTCTGGAGCAGTGGTGAAGCACACCTGAGTCAGGAAGGGGAAGTTGCTGGTGCAGCCTTGAGATCCCTGGAGTCTTTGAGGTTTCCCTGTGGCACAGAGCACTGCAACAGTACTGGTGAATTCAATAATTCACCAAATCAGACACTACCAAATGCAATACTGAAGCCAACTGGTTGAGGTCAATCTCTTTAAGTGCATTACAAATTTACACTCTCTAAAGGAGTATGTGCTGTGGAATGATGAATTTGGCAGTTGGACTGCTACATTATTTTGTCATAACAAAGCATCTGAATGTGGAGTTGCCTGCCTTTCTGTAGGAGCAGCAGGTGTATTTGTTTTATTCTGAGTGGTTTATGAAATGAATGTTGCCAAAGAGCTGAATTCATGCAGTATAGTCTCAGGAGAGTGTGGGTTAATCACAAGGGCCAGGGAAAATATGTCTTTCTTAGGTCAAATCTCTTTCAGACATTTTCATTACACGAAGGCTTGTAGATTTCCAGCTATATGGCCAGGTGTGCATACGAACAGCAAACTTATGATGCTTTTCAAAGAAGTTGAAGATGCTTAGGTGTTATTGAAATGCAGTTTACAGTTAATTAAACCTTCAGTAATTTATGCTTTCCATAAATTAATATTTATTTTCTCTGTTGAAATAATAACAAGCACATTTCTCAAGTAAAATATTTTGCTGTTAGGGGCAGGAGATGACAGAAAAAAACTTTAGTTGAACACCATCAGACAAATAAAAATGGATCTGCTTGTATATTTGTTATTAACACTTATCCAAATTTTTGTTTGGCTTTTGAAGGACAGGCGAAATATTGAAATGAAGCCCCAGCTAGGAATAAAAAAAAAAAAGTAAAACCTCCAGTGATTTTTCAACAGGATACACTTTTGGAACATAGCTGATATTACCAATAAACTTTTCAGAAATCTGTGGACCTTTTTTTTCCCCACATTTTGATTATATTCTTCTCACAGATAGCTGTTCTTATTTGAGTTTATTTCATTAATATCCTTCTGTCCCAAGGGTTTCTCTGACAAGTTAAAAAAAAAGCATCGGTAGGCTTCTGTGATTCAATATTTAGAGCATCACAAATCATGGTCGTATCATGAAACACATTTGAACTTTTCCTTAAGCCCCTTGGTTAAAAGAGGCTGCTTGGGAACCTGTCTGCACTCTAATCCTTGGGAACATACATCAGTAAGCCAGAGATACGATCTATAAAAATTCTTGGTGGGAAAAAAAATAGATGTTTCATAAAACTAGGATCTTGCAAAAGTAAAGGTGGAATTCCTTCAGAGGGACTTTTTTGAGGCTATTATTTGTGCCTATCAGAGCTTAAAGAGCTGACAGAAAAAAAACCCCAAAACGAAACCACAAACATTCATAGTTGCCTTCCTTTTCCTTTAATACGGACATAATTTGGTTGTTTCAGCATGAGTGCTCTCCTTCACTATGTGACAGCTGGGAGAAACGCTATTAAAGCACAAGGATTTGTGATTTTTCTTTTCATGATGGGGCTTGTAGAGACAATGATTTGGAATGAAGCTCACACTGAGACAAGCATGCAGGAAGATCCCTCAGTCTTTCAAAGAGAGACTCATTTCTTTGTTATTTAGGTGTTTTAAAGATTGCAAACAAGAAAATTTAGACTCCAGTAATTTGCTTCAAGTTTCACTTCTTTAAATAGGTCTTTAAAACAAACTTGTGTTAATATGGGGAAAGATTGTATATCTTGCTACACAAAGATCTTGCCTGTTGATTAGAAAAAAAAGAGAAACAGAGGGCTCCTGCGTGACTATTTGCTTGTGATATTCATACATTCATTATGTTATGATAAGAACTCTTTTTTAATGCTGAAAAATGCAAATTTTATAACTGGCAGAAATTATATGTATCTATATTAGAAAGGATAGCGAGGAGATCAATAAAAATGGAGAGAGGACAAAATTGAGTATGAAAGTATGAGCATTGGGAGCTTCACCAAAATTATGCTTTTAAATACCTGTTGCTAATGAATGACAGATCATAGTGCAGCCTAGAGCGGGGCCAGGAAGGATGCACCACTACAATACCACTTATGGCAATCTCTGGTAAGATAGCCTGGGCAAACAGTGCTTTAAAGTCAACAGTGAAGAGTGTTGACCCTCCCTCTTGAAATGCATCAATGAAATTTTGATAAGTTTGGTGAAATGATCAGAACAATCTTAGAAAAAGTAACTTGTCATTGTATCCATCTAATGTGACCACCGATATATCACTTGTTCTATGACATCTGAAACTAAAGCTACTTCAATACAAAACATTTTCAAAATCTGGAGTTCCTAGGTAGTTATGTTGTTACTAAAAATTCCTTCCTAACAGTTAATTGATAATCAAAGTTACTACTGGAATCAGCGAAAAGTTGTTGAAAAGTCTGTTGGATGATGTCTCTACAATCTCGTACATCAACTGCATCCCCTGATCTCAGGGGAGAGGGGAAATACTTCACTGATTGTGCCTCCTGTGTTGCATCTCACAGCTCCCAACCCACCCACCATTCGAGAAGAGCTCTGTACAGCCTCTTACGATACCATTACTGTGCACTGGACATCAGATGACGAGTTCAGTGTGGTCTCTTACGAGCTGCAGTACACCATCTTCACTGGACAAGCCAATGTTGTTAGTGAGTATAAACCTTCTCTTTTCTTGTTGTTCCCACATGGTTTCTATGTAAACCAAGTGTCTTTAAAGATAAATATACTCCTATGTCAAGAACAAAAGGAAAAAATATTTTCTAGAAAGATTTAAAGCCAAAATTTTCAATCCAAACCAATAAGTATTTTAAAGAGGCTTGAAATTCAGAATTACTTCAGTTAGAATTTCTTGTGTCTTTTCTGGGAGTGCCATGTATTGGGAATTTCAAAGACTACACCCATCACAAGTATTGTCGATATTAACAGGACTTGTCTCTTGCGTCCCAAGTCCCTTTTTGCAGATGTAGCAAGTTCAAAGACCTCAGTTCCATTCTCTGCACTAGTCAGGCAGTGTGCACGTGGGAGCCTGTGTTGAACGGGTCATTAGTTAGAACTGCAGCCCCATAGTCATTTATATAAACTTGACATCTGGACCTTTGTCTGAAACAGATCAAGTCCTTCCTTCTGATTTTTATTGTCTTCAAGGCTGCAAAGCATAGGTCTCAGTGAACTACAGGCTAAGTCAGAAAACATCAGTGGAACAACAATTTATAGGGTAACTTGGTTTTACTTAAAATGAGATTAACAAATATTGTATATTTTGTATTATAGTACATTTTTTATGAGTACACTCTATGTTTTGAATCTGTGACTATCTTTAATGACCAAATTTAATTAATTAGATTTTGGATTGCTTTATTGTTAAATAACTACTCCTCACAGAAAAAGAATATATTGTCCAATCTTTGGTCAGGTAGTCAACGTTTCTGGATTCAGTGTTCTGCAATCATTGGGGTCATTGACTATGAATTTGGAGAAGTCATTCAACTTCTTCCTGGTCCCTGTATATTTAATGGAAATACCACTAACTGACACATACTTGTTTTATTAAACAAGGATTCTGAAATGAGCCAAATCAATCAAAATGTGGAGTTTGTTCAAGTCAACACATATTTAGATAGGGAACTCATCACCACAGAGGGTTGGTGTGGTTTTGAGTTCAAGAGATGCCTGGATAGATCATCTAAGAAAACTATGCTGAGAGTAATGAAGTGCAATGAAGTTGCTTTGGAAGTCCCAGAGCTGTAAGCTGTTGATGCCTGGGAGAGCAAGGTGAGAAATGATCAGTGTATGCTTTCCCCGTTCCTTGAAACCTTCGTACACCCTCATCTTTCCCACCGTCAAACACCCTGGCTATGCGCTGAGCTAGATCGGCTTACTTGTGAGACATGGCAGAAATGCTTTCCTTCTTGAAAAATCTTTTTGCAAGATGAAAATTTGTTGAGATACTTTGATGAAAGTCAGTGCTGTGGGCATGTTTACATGCTTTATGTCAGTGGAAAAATTGTATGGTCTATGCCAAGTTTGAGTACTGAGCCAAACTCTCACACTGACTCCTCTGTTACTGTGTGCACCTCATCTTCTCCCTCACTGAGCAGGAGTTTATTTTCCAAGTCATCTGAAAGGACATCTGAGGATTCATGTGCTGGCATCTTAATACCTTTTATAAGTGGCATACTGTGAATGTATTACAGGATTTCAGGACTGACTGGAAAAAGAAGACAGATTATTGAAAATTTGATGAATGTTTTGTCAAAATCTCCATTTAGTATTTCCCTTAAGAATCTAATTTTGAAGAACACACTGCAAAATTTAAGGCTGTTAGAAAGACCAAATAAACTTCAACACATGCTTCTACATCTGAGCAAGCTGGATAATAAAAAAGTCTAATGGTAATTTTGCAAAAATTGAAGCAAGATAGATAAGGAAAGAAAACCTTCCCTGATTAATCACTACCAAGCTGAGAGGACTTAATGATAAGCCAGTGTGTTGCTTGTTTTCTGGTCCATTTTTATCTATGGCTTTATGCTGTGCAAGTAAATTATTGGCATTACGTATGATCATGGCAGCAGCAAAAGGTGTGCCATTTCCACAGCCTTGGGATGTGGGATTTTACTCCTTGCTCACTAGTGAATAAATAACAGGGTATTTCTATTTTAGGCTGTAGGTTTCCCATGTGGAGGTGAAAGCTTTGATCTGCAAAACATGTATCAATAAGTCTGCTTGCAGGGATGCAATATAATTTTCAAGCATAGCACGACGTGCTCAGTATGCAGTCTGAACTTTCATATTATCGCTTTGCAAAAATATGTAATTAAAACTTTGAAGAGAAAACAAATTAACACTGTAAGAAACTTTGTTTACAAAATGCTCTGAAGACAAATGAAAGTAGTCAGAAATGAAAGAATGGCTCTCTTTTTTGTTTTTTTTTTTGTTTGTTTGTTTTTTGTTTTCATTTTGGGGGTTTTGGTTTGGGTTTTTTTTTTTGGTTTTTTGTTTGTTTTTTTTAACAGAGCTAGTACTTATGCAAATATCCTGGTTTAATTGAAAACTATAATGTTAACCAAAATTAAATATGTGCAGGTATAAATATATGTGAAAGGCCTTTCTAAATGTTGCAAAGCTTTTTTTTAAATCCCATTATTTAATATAGATCTGAACAGCTCCAATGGTGATCTTCCTGCCAACATGCTACAAATCTGCCTGGGTTTTTAAAATGTGACTATCCCAGGTCATTCCAAATTACACTGGTATTGGAAATTTGCCCACTAACATCACAGAATCATAGGACCACTTAGGTTGGAAAAGACCTCTAAGATCATTGAGTCCATCCATTAACTTAACACTGCCAAGTCCACCACTAAAACATGGCCCTAAATGTCACATCCACATGACTTTTGAATCCCTCTAGGAATGGTGACACCACCACTTCCCTGGACTGTTCTAGTGCTTGACCAGCCTTTCCATGAATAAATTTTTCATAATATCCAATCTAAACCTCCCCTGGTACAACCTGAGACCGTGTCTTCTTGCCCTGTCAATCCCATCCTAATTTTATTCAGAACACTGCTTGGATGTTTATTCACTTTTATTACATTATATTCCTGATCCTGCAGAAGGATTTAACATCACACCTGTTACAAATGGCTTTCCAAGGCTGTTCTTAGAATATCACAGTGTAGTTTGGTAGTGCTGTTGAACACAGAGAGCTACTCTCACTGTAAGTGGCATTAACAGGTGTGGCACTGCAGCCTTCATGTTTTGATGAACTGAAGATAGGTTTGTGGGGTTTTTTTTTTAAATCCTGTTTTAGACTTTGGGTTAGCAAAAATTTCTTCCTATTTATAGCATATGTATGCTGTTGCACAAAACTGTATTTTTATTTCTCTGTCACATCCCAAAAATTTCCACTGGTATTGCATGTTGCATGTAGCAGATAATGTAAACAGGCTCATAGATTGACTTCAGTTCTGTGGTTTTTTAGCTATGAATTAGTCACCAGGGAGTAGCTCAAGTACTGCATTAAACCAACAAGCTTTTTCCCTCGAGACAATAGGAATCACTTTGCATACATACCCACCTACCATGCTAATGGAGGCTGTTATTTTGGAATCTGTTTCTTAAACCACATAGCCAGCCTGACTGCACTTTCCACTCACTGTACATTTTCCCCACCAGAGGCATATATCATCCAGAGATTGCCAAGAATCCAGTAACAAAAACAAGCAATACTATGTTTTTTTAGTATATTTTCCATCCAACATAATCAACTATATTCTTTTTTATTAACTGAAAAATTGGAAAGTTAGCATTTAATGGCCAAGGTCCAAATAGAGTATTTCATTTGAATCCTATTTCATACAGGAAAGATTATTTCCAAATGTGGCCAAACTTCTTGGCTATTGAATGCTTGGCAGACCTGCTCTGTGCATAAGAGCAATACAGAACTTTAGATTAAATAGGCTTTTAGTAAAGCAGTTGTTCTGAGACTTATACCATTTGTACATTTGCATTTCTGAGAGGCAGCTAATCACCTGCAATCTGAATATGGTAAAAGCTTTTAAAATTACTTCGTCACTAGCTAACTAACATGCATTATAATTTCATTATCCCATTTCAATAGATTTTCAAGTATTCATTGAATATGCCCTTTTTTAACATCATGGATTTGTTAGAGTGTGTTTCAGGATGGTTCAAATTTTTCTCTAGCTCTGATACAAGATTCTTCAGGAAAAATACATCTCTCCCTTCTTGACAAAAAGCAGTAAATCATTCTCTCTTAACTGATGAAAGAAATCAGGGTTAATTAGTTATACAGTCTAATTTCTAAAAAATCACTCTGTCAAGGATACAGTGTACTACTATCAGAACCTTTTCACTGTTACAGGACTTCTCTTCATTTGAGAGAGGATAAAAGTTTTTGGAAGGACCTAAGACAATTAGGAGCCCAAGCTTCCATGAAAAATAGTGAATTTATGATTCACCAAATCATTTTTTAATATTGTAGACTTTGCCTCTTTCTGGAAGTTTTATTTTGATAAAAACAGATTCCTTACAGTCTTCAGATTTCTACTAGAGATTTTAGTGAAAATTTTTATTAGCACAAAAGCAAATTTGCAACAAAACCAGGAAAACTTCTGCATTTGTAAAAGTATAAAGAAAGTGTATTTCTTAAAAAAAAATCGATGTGTTTTGCAGAAATCCTGCATATATTTTTTTTTTTCTGAAGGGAATAAAGAGTGGGGGTGGAGAGCTATCTGTTACTTTCACCTACCTTATTTGCGCTACCAATTTGAATTGGTAATAATTTATTTAAATAAAACATTTTACAATAATTAAAATACTCAAGAGATTAAATAACCTTCCCATGACTTTTGTGTTCCTTTTCCAGTTTTCAAGAAAATATATTTTATTAAAATCTATCAGTGTAAATTTTAGGAGGATTTACACCTTGGGATTTTTCCCATCTGTTTTTCTAAAGTGCATCAACAGCCAACACCAGGGAAATAGCTTTACAAATTATTACCTCCAGACTCTGAGAAACTTGTTTTGAAAACTCACACATCCTGTATGGACATCACTGTGCTCCCTGCACCATTCCAGGATGTAATTTAAATTCTCTACATTTTTGTAGGCTACAGTTTTAAAATACATTGTTTTACCATCTGCATAACCCTGTAAAAAGCCCTGGGTTTTTGAAACAAGAAACCTGAATGCAGCCTGGATTAGGAGTGGGTACAATAGGAGACCCCTGGCTCCTGCTGTTGCACCAGTGAGGAGATGTGTACTTTTCCACTTCACCTGCTGCCACCAGCAGGGAACTGAGAGGGCAAACACTTCCCCTGGATGCCAGTGTGATCAGGCTGCTTGTTCATTTCCCTGAACTTCCTTAATCATATTCTTTTGTATTCAGAGAAGAAAGGCTGTCCTGACGGGGCACAACTGGAGACAAATTCCTTTGATGCAGTTACAAATTATTCTTTCATACGTAAATGCTTAACTTGGCTGCCACTAATAACTATTCTTCCTTTTGAAGGAGTTTGGACTTGTAGTTTGGCATCATCAATACTTCATTCCCCGTATTTTTGAATCAAACTACAATTTAAAGCCTGTTATCAAAGAGCTTACAGTCAGAAAGCACAAGAACATATCACTGAGCCCCTTGGTGCATAGGCAAGAGCTGAGCTTTTTAAGACAACAAGGTTTGTCGAGTAAAGTAACCGAGTCAGTCACTGCACATCCAGCATTCATTGCACATCCGTAGTCTGGGATGCCTACGAGTGGAGGGATAAAGAAAAGAAACCTAAGATATATTCTGTCATCAAAGAGGATAGAGCTTTCCTCTAGAACATGAGTCAGGTCAAACAGGAGGTTTCTGACTCTGTCTATTGACTATGCAGAGGGTTTAGGGTAGGTAAGGCCTTTAGTGATTATTGGGTATGTATAAATCTACATACCCAGGAAGAGGGGATGAACACGAGAGGAGACTCATAGCGATGCAGCAGTACCTTTACTGTCCTTTATATACGTATTTGCATCAAAGCTTTATACTTTGTTAAGGAGCAGTCAGCCTCTGGACAGTATCGTCAAAAGTGTAATGCAAGTCTTAAATATGTTCCCATTAGAGAGTTGTAGTGAATAATACAAAACTAGTTTCTAGATGAGTTAGCAAAACTCTGGGCATTTCTGTGTCTGCATAATGGTCAGTTTATATATGGCTTATACATACCACAGAACTTTGCTTTCAAAGTGTGATTGTGGTTGGAGAAGACACTTCTAGGACCACTGTCTGTATCCATCCTGCTTATTGTCATATGTTATTTGGTATCCAATCAGAGGCATCGTAGTTAAAGATTCCTTGATCATATTTAATTCCTTTTAAATCCAGTGTTTCATTTTGTTTTATTTTAACTTACTTTAATTTATTTTGCAATAGTACCTATAAGTCCAGTAAGGGATGGTCTCAGTGCAAAATCAATGTGGTAGTTTAGGTACAGAAGTGTGAGATTAATATCTGTGGCAAATTGGGAAAAAATGAGATTTCCTCTGAGTAGTCAGTGAAATATTTTATGTCAGGAAGCTGCTTCCTTTATTTTCTTTCTTCCTTATAGGAAGCCCATTCACATACAGCCTAAAAAAATAAATATAATTTGGCTCAGTGAGAGAAGACATGGACAGATGTTGCTTTAAGCAGTTCACTACAAGTGCTGGGCCCAGTTGGGGTTACCATGGGGTATAAATGGAGTTCTTTTTCCTCATGAGAGAGGCAGATAATTGTTCTATACAATCATGTATATATATACATATATATATTATCTACAGATGGGTGACTCATCTCATGTCATTTTAGATACCTGAAATTAGAGATCTCACCTATGCTGATCACATAGGCTTCCTCTGTGGACAAGAAAAGAGAGATTGTTGTTGTTGGTAGGATGTTCACAACTGGGGAAGTGAAAGAAACTACTTACTGATTTCTGCCTTTCCTGAGAGTACAGAAAAATAGGTTAGGCATTGTAGCTCTTCATTAGGTGGCAAGATAGTATGAATCCAACCTGAAACTGTGCCACAGTTACCCATTTGCACAGCAGGATGAATCTCTCTTCTGCCTGCCTCTCAAAAATGCTTTGTAATGCAAGGGAATTTTGAGATACAAACTTCATAATACTTAGATTGGAATTTCGAATTTAAATTCTGTTTCTAATGATATTTTGTTATGAATAGCACATATCACATTAGGAAGGAATCTCGCAATATGGCCATGAATTGTCTATGAGTCTGCAAACCTATATCGCTGATCTGTTTCTTTCAGGTTTTGTAACCAGTAGCCTTTACATTTTATTTTACATAAAGTTTTCATATTGTCTGATATGCAGAGCTGAATTACTGCTGAGTTCTAAAAGATTATCTTCATGAGTGGTTTGCTGGTAGAACATTAGCTAAAAGCGGAAAGCTGTCTGTAAATAACAACAACTTCCATAATGTGTTCTATGCCCAGTAAAGACAGAGGTCAAGAAGTCTGTCAGGTTCCTAATCCAGTCAAGCCTTTCTCTGTTAAGTTTTCCAGCCTTACATATGTGCACACATGCATACACTTTCACTTGCATCTACTTATTTCTGGCTGTATAACCATATAAGATGTTGTGAATAGATATACTCTCCATAAATGTTAAATTTTTTCTTTATGTAAACACCTACAATAAGAGGCTGGGAAATCCATTAGACCAGGAGCTGTTCCAAATATACAGGGATGGAACTGTATGTATGCGTGATTGACTGCCATTGCATTTATATCACAGTAGGAAAAATTTATGTAAATTAAAAAGTTCATTTTAATTGGGTATTTTCCTGTTTTGTTTTTGATATTGGTACTGCCTTACTTTACTTACTTCCTGTGTATTATACGTCTGTGGTAGGCATCAAATGTAAACTAAATATAAACCAAAAAGTTTTATAAATGGAAAATTTTCCAGCTCCTTCCCAGCTGGCATCTCAGCATGAGGACATAAATCAAAAAGTTGCATCCATTAAATTTACTGGCTTAGATTACTTTCTGGCAAAGTCTGAAGTGCAAGAGCCAAAGGTTTCCCTGAAGCCCATGCTCTACCTTGTTTGGCCTCCCATGATTTGCTTCAGGTTCTGAAGAATGCATACCTGGGGACTGTCAGCAAAGGTGCCTCCCCAGCCCTCCTGGCTTTACTGCTTACGTTCATTTTCTGAAGTTTAAACTGAGTTCATTAATCCAAACAGTAGATTGATGGGATCTCCGTAATCCTCCAGTTCTTAAGCAATAAAGAATGCCTTGTGCTGTGATATGAAAAATCTCAGACTGCTAGTGTCTCCACTGAGCCATTTCTTAAATGCCCACTTTTTATGGTTCACTTCACATAGCAAGAATTTAAAAGCTACCTTGGCTGCAGGTTGATAAAATGAATTAGTGGCTTTAAGCAGTGGCTCAGTAAACGTAACAACACTTTAAAAGGTACAGACGCAAAGCTCATATTGGTCACTGGGTGCCTGGGAATGCTCTAAATGTCCCTCTGTTACAAAGTGTTTTGTGTGTTATGACTGATGTGCTCTGTTCAAAACTGCAGGTTTATGCAACTCAGCCGACAGCTGGATGATTGTTCCTAATATCAAACAAAACCACTACACGGTGCACGGGTTACAGAGTGGCACGAAGTACATCTTCATTGTCAAGGCCATTAATCAGGCTGGCAGCCGGAGCAGCGAGCCTGGCAAGCTCAAGACAAACAGTGAGTGACACGACATCAGGATGCATGAAGTCTTCTCCTTTCTGGAAGGAGAGGCCTTTCTGGCCTTCCTTTTTAGGTCTGATCTTTGGAAGACACAAGAGGACAGAGAAGTTCAATTCTTTTAAAGTGCCTTCCAAAATGAGAGCCACTTGTTTAACATAATTCAAGATTGCCTGAGTCTTCTGTAGTGCAGAAAACATGTTGGGTTTTTTTTTTTTTGAGATAGATCTGTACTTTGGTCACTGGAAATATCACATAGGAACAAAGCCATCATATGTGAAATGGTTGAAAATACTCTTTTGTGGGTTTTTTTTTAATATCCTCGCTATTCTTTTTCCTCTACAAAGCAAAAACTTTCCTTATGTTTGCAGTAAAACATTTTATTTTTTGTGTAGTGTTCATAAGATAATTGCTAGTCTAATTTTATTCTACAGAATTATCTCTTTTTTAGGACATTGGAAAACTTCTTAGCTTCAACCACCTCATTTTTTTATGGAGTTCAGCAAGGTGATAGACTAGTGAGAGATCCCACTTCAAAAAGCAATGGTTACTCAAATTATTAGCAGATGTAGAATGGCAATTTTAAGACTAGTTTTCAGCTATTTTTTCATCTTGTCCCAGCTAATCCTTCAGTTGTGTAGTCATCATGGGCAGTTCTGAGGGCTGGAAAGGAAACACTGGGGTTTGTGCATCTTCTGCAACCTGCTTATTGTAGGGAAGAGTGCTTGAAGAGGGGTGGTAGTGAGGGGTGCAAGAAGGAGTCTGAAGAGAATGGATGTACACCTTCCTGATTTCCTCCTGTTTGCTATCAACCTGTGTGATGTGACCAGACACAATCTAGTACAGAGAGACATCCTCCAGATACAGCTCCAGCACACAAAGGCTACTAAGCAGTTGGAAAGGCAGGCAGGTTATGTTACTGCTGTTAGGCAGAGAAATAGTCCCCAAATACTTTCCAATGGGTTTACTCTATATTTGGTCACAATATGTAGCTAAATGCACATTGCAAAAGTAGATAACCCAGTCTACATCTTATTTTTAAGTACATGTGCCAGTGCCTCATGCAGGCTTTATGAGGGATCTAATTTAAATTTTCTGTGCGTGCCATCAATCTCCTGATTACATGTTCTCCCCCTTGATATGAAAGATAGTACGAAGAGAAAAGTGCTTTTCTGGACCACTGTGGAGGTGTACTTTTCTAGTTGTCTCTTGGTGGAGGTAAATGATCGTTCTGCTTTCTGACACAATGAGCAAGCCTGTCAGAATTGTGGTGGGCTTTGTATATCTACAAGGTTTGGTTTACCAAAAAGCTTCCTGTTATTGTCTACAAACCTTGTGCTACAGCCGAAGATACTTGCCAAGAGCAACAGCCTGAGTAATGTTATTGCACCATATTATTTGGACCAAGTTACAGTTCACTTCCTTCCTTTTAATGCACAGTATCCAGCACCACATGGGCATCCTTCCAAAGCAGTCCTGAATTGTTGACTGTGCTTGTTACAAATAAAGCTGTCAGTGAACAAAGAGACAAGTCTAGTGCTTCTTATTTTCAAACTCATTTTGTGGGATTTGAAAACATACTTCTTGTAGGAATGATGAAGATGTTATTATGGAGCTTTATCCCTACAGAATTAATAGAACACAAGTTATTCTAAATCTAATATGCTGTGAAAAAAGCAACCCTCAGACCTTTATTAGCATGTATATTGGTTTCAATTACATGCAAGAATTAGAGTATTCTGGTTACCTCTAGGTCAGAGATAATGGACACGATCATTATGCAGGGCTCTTTTCAGGGATTATCGATGACACGGGGAAGTTAGTGCACAATGAAGTTGACAGTAAACTGACAATGCAATGGAAACCAACTGTTGGAGGGAGGAGGATAGATTAGTCTGTCTCAAGAATGCTTGAGAAGAGAAAATTAATATGGTTATGTAATCTTGTGGGCTTCTTAGAGGCTTGCTAATCCACTCTCCTTTTAAAAATCAAAGCCAAACCATTCTTCTGTCATCTTTGTCTCTTCATCTCTAGGTCAGCCATTTAAACTGGACCCCAAATCTGCTCATAGAAAATTGAAAGTGTCTCACGATAACTTGACAGTGGAACGGGATGAAACATCATCCAAAAAGAGTCACACACCAGAGCGATTCACGAGCCAGGGGAGCTACGGAGTAGCTGGCAATGTGTTCATCGACAGCGGGCGGCATTACTGGGAAGTGGTTATAAGTGGGAGCACGTGGTATGTATCCAAAAATATATGTGCAAAGAATCACTAGGTCCCACCACACGGGTGCTGGCACAGTTTCTCTGATAGAGACCGGTAGCAGAGACATCAGGAACAGTATAAGAGCAGGCCAAATATGTATTTTCAAACAGCTTGTCAGATGGATTTCTCAATCTCCAGCACTTTTGGACTCCAGAAATAAATCTGTCAGATTATGAATCTTTGTATTTAGCAGCCTTCACAGGACATTTACTCCACAGCTGGGGTTGGTTGTTTTTTTGAACCCACATACAGTATATTTTAAGATTGTTTTTTTAATTGGAGAGATCAAAAGGTTTCATCTTGTTTACACAGAGATAACTTTGTAAATGTGATCACTTCTCTACTAAATGTAAAAGATTTTGTGTCCTTCACTATGAAAAAAAAATAAAACTGAGGACAACTTGATGATCCAGTTTAACAGGGGCAGAGGTCAGATTTGCTTTTGGGAAGGGGACATGAAGCAGCAGAGCTGTAGGTCTGTGCCCCAGGGAATGAAGCAAGGGGCAGGAAACAGAAGACTGCTTTCCTTCACTTCTGAATGATCCTCTGTATCATACAGGGGTGTATTTCAGAGGGCCTTTAGTCAATGGAAGAGATGTTATCCTTTGGTATTCAAAGACATCATGATGAAAGTTAATGGAGTGGAAAAATCAGTAGGGTCTTCAGGTATTTCCCACTGTCTCAAAGAAGTAAAATGCTGTTTGTCTGTGCCAGTGCTAAGGAATGGGGAAAAAAACCTTATGGCACATTAATCTTTGTTGGTTGAAAGTCCAACAAATACTGCAGTGTCTCTAGAATATGAGGAACTTTTACATTTCTGTTATATATGACAAATCAGGTATTTTTCCTCAGTATCCATTAATGAGAACATTTTTAGAATCTTTCTGCCGTGCACATCTTGCCATAAATTTTGGTTTGCCATGCAAATGTCTTCACCTACAGTTGCTTAACTTGGCCTGAAACCCAGTCTCAAAAAGGTTCATTTGAATCTGAAAACCACACCAACATCTGGCAAAACATATTTGAAAATGGCAAAATGGGGAGGAGAGGGGGGAGGGGATGTTTAATGTGTACTTTGATGTTTACTCTTGCATTCCTTCTTCAGGGCCATGTATTAAAGGAGCAAGGAGAGATCAGATTAGCTGACAGATAGCAGGGTATTTTAAAATCAATGAATTTCTCTGTGTTCATCTGTTGGAAATGGAAATTTGAGGTCCAGCGATTTAAACTCTGAGTCGCTGAGTACTCAACAATCTTCCTTTTCAATACCAAAGGCAAGGCCTCAAAAAAAATTGCCATAGCTGCCAAACTAGAAATAATACTATGAGTTTCCCTGACCTCTCAGACCCAAAAGAGAGACAGAGAAAACCACTAATTAAGCCTGTGCAGATGTTGTGGTGAAACGTCATTTAATTAGAGCTTAACTCACAGCAGTAAGAGGCAGGGGCATTCCAGCGAGTCCTCTGGGCTAACATTTGACTTCACTGAGAGACAAAATGGCACGAGGCATTCGCTTTCTTGAGATGGTCTTTTGTCTTGCAGGTATGCTATTGGTATTTCCTACAAGTCAGCACCGAAGCACGAGTGGATTGGAAAGAATTCTGCCTCCTGGGTGCTTTGCCGCTGCAATAACACGTGGGTGGTGCGGCACAACAGCAAAGAAATCCCCATCGAGCCGGCGCCTCACCTCCGGCGGGTCGGGATTTTGCTGGACTACGACAACGGCTCCCTTGCCTTTTACGATGCTTTGAACTCCCTACACCTTTACACTTTTGACATTACATTTGGCCAGCCAGTGTGCCCCACGTTCACAGTGTGGAATAAATGTCTGACCATTATAACTGGCTTGCCTATCCCTGACCACCTAGACTCCTCTGAGCAGCTTGCGTGACTGCTAAAAGCCGAAAGGTAGGACGACACATCTTCCCAGGGCGGCCAGGCGGTGCCACCAGGAGCTCTCTCGGAGCTGGCGGATCCATGTGGCATCCCAGACAATGCTGCCGAATTTGGGCAAAACTGTCAAGGAGAGAAAAATCTCTTCCTGTGTATTTTGTACTGAAGGACAAGAAGTGGCTTTAATAATATCTTAGAACTTTTTTTTTTTCATTTGGTTTTGTTTGGTTGGTTTTGTATCTCATCTCTTACAGGAAGATTTATAAATTATTTATAAAAATAGAAAAAAAAAAAAGAGAAAAGTGAAAGCCTAGTATGGACACTTGGGAAGTGACTTCTAGTTGTTTTGGGGCAAGGGCAGGGGTTTGCACATTGGTGGTCCTGTTAATTAAAGATTCATCGGCCTTTTGAATAATTTTATTTTACAGTGGATAATAGCAGGAAATTGGAAAGATGAAAACTGCATAGTGGACAAGTCAGTATACTGCAGGTTTTACTTGTACCAACATTAGTGGTCTCATTACCAGCCTTTCTGAGTGTGAGATCTCCCAATTTCTACTTTGCACATGGGAGTGTGCAGACCAAAAGAACAAAAATAAGCAAGCAAGGAAGTGGAGCTTGCCAACACAGCAAAAGAATAAAGTTTTATTTACTTCTGTTCACAGGGCAGTGTTCTCTCAGTTTATAAAAAACATGTGGAATATCTCCTAGAAATATGAGTGGATAAATCATCTGGTGATTTATTTTATTGATGGCAATATTCCCATCTACCAGTGCTTCACTTTCGTCTTTGGGAAACATTATAGAATCACTGAGGATGTGGAAGACCGATACCATCTCTGGGAATCAACAACACTGGAGGAGAACAGCCTATTCAAGGTCTGACTGTAGACTAATTTGATAAAGCACAGCATCATTTAAGGATTGATTGTAATAGAAGATGTCACAGTTCTGATGGTAGACATGTGAATGCTTATTGCTGATTTTACAAGGTTCAACATAGCAAGCCCAGCCAACAACTCGAAAGAGAGATATGCTCCACTTTACCATTGATTTTAAATTAAATACAAATGGTTCATTGTCATACACTGTATAGTGTCTACAACAAAGCAAGGAAATCTGTTTTACATGTGCTGTGTGGAGAAACACTGCAGCTGGAGTTTGCTCATAGTTATCATTGTCCCAGGTTGTTTGGGAAAGCACAGTTCACTTTGTGAATGAAAAGTAAAGAGTAAGCTTTCAGCAGCAGTAGAAATCTGCATAGGGAGACCCTATGTTCATCCTGGTGTTGGTAGAAGAGCTTCAGTGAAGGCAATGGAGGTTGTATGTACTTTATCTCAGAGCTGAATCAGGTGCATTTTTTTTTCTCTTTCCGTTTACAGATAGAAGCTTTTTGTAATTATTGCAATGCTTATGTATAAATGATCATTTTGGGAGATGCTTAACGCATATGACAACTTTGAAAGAATGGTTTTCCTACAGTGTTTTGTTGTTACTATGCAAGTGGTGAAAATCTGCCTGTGTAGAGAAAAGATAAATTGAATATCAGCTTTAAAGATTTGCTCAGTAATTTATAACCATGCTTTAGGTGTCTTTTGAAAAAGATGCCTTAATGCACTTTGTTCAGTAATGGGTCCAAAATAAAATGGTCCCAAGCTCAGCTTCAGACTTTTTAAATACTGATTCTCCAGGTACAAAGCTCTGCTACAGTTTGCCTTATGATTATATCAAAAATTTATGAACAAGGTGAGGAGAATACATACATGCCCGTTTGTTTGGGGTTTTTTGAACAGAAAATAAATGCCTTTCCGTGTTTCTTTGATTTTCCTTTACATGCCCTGCTAACTGCTGAATTAAATGGAGAAAAATCTGGCAGTACATTGCTGATAACACGGCTTTCAGCTGGGCAACATCCCATAGTTCAGTGGTAGGAGCCACTGATCTTTCCCAAGCAGACATGAAAAGGCAAAGTGCGTACATATAGTAAACCTCAGTGTTTATCATAGTGTCATCAATAATCAAGAAATGTATACACTCAAAAATGAAAAAGTAAATCAGTCCCCAAGCATTACATTTTAAAATTGTGTGCAACGCTACTGGTACAATCTGATATACAATGCCCAGATGATCTGGCCTGGGATGTTTGGGAGCTTGTTGAGATGGTATGAAAATTTTGAAAATGAGTTGACAGAAGATGTCTGATGCAAAGTAGTGATAAAAGGATGCATGAAGAAAGGACTTTTATTCTAGGCTTATTGCCAAGTTTCTGCCTAAAAGGAAAGAGCGGATTACCAAAGTACATGTAGCAAGGCTGTGTATCTTCTCTTTTGCAAGAAATATTAGATCTAGAAGCTGATTTCAGTAGTGGATAAACTGAAAACACTGCTCAGTGTTTGGTTATACAATGTTGGCAGAGATTGAGCTGGATGGAAGTAATATCATGAATTTGGAGAGGTCCCAAATGATTTCAAGTATTTTCATTGTAAAGATAAGAGCATGAGTCTAAAGACAGATCATGGTTTTGGCCATTGGAAAAAGGATGGTCTTTTATCTACAGACCTTGCTGTATCATCTTTATTTTAACACAGAATACTTCATTTGGAGTTAAGGCACATTTCTCCAATGTCCTATTAGTCAGTACTCTTTGTGCATATATGTTTGTGTATATATGTATGCATATATATGGGTATACACACACCAGCATATGCACAAATACAGTGTGTAATTTGTGTATACACACACATATGTATATACACATACAAAGTGACAGCAATTAGTCAGGTGGTCCTTTTTTGCTTGTTTCTTGGACAATTTCTTATTCTAGATGACAATGAGGAAACAAGTTTGCTATGAACAATATTCTTCTGGACATTTTTTAACTAACAAAATCTGTTTATTTTACAATACTTGATTCAATGCCTGATTATTCAATAAAACTTCCATTTGAAAATGTAGCTTCTGTGGTCTGTGGCATTTTGCATGGTCCATAGTATTGAATTGAAATCCGGGGGAGCAAGTGATCCTTGTATAAAAATAAAACATGGTACTTTAACATAGCATGTGGTCTTAGATGAGGATTTTTTCCCTTTTTTTTGAAAGTTTTGTGACTAGGAATGAGGTAACATTGTATAATGTTGTGTTTAACAAACGCAGATTTTTGAGGCATAATCTGCTGAGATGCAAGCAATGAAAGTGGTAGATAAAGCTTGTGTTGGAATAATGATTGTTTCAAAAGTGTTCTTAAAACACTTTGGGGTTCAGCAGAATTAGAGCAAACAATAACACAATCTCTTTAGAAGATAATAGCAGCTCAGAGCAGTGTTGAGCTTGAGGAAATGGAAGGGTGGGGGACTATTTTTCTCTGAGACCAGATAAGATTTTCCATGTGTTTGACTTTTATGTGTTAATGCACACCTAATAGAGAAAAAAAAAATCATTCTGAAATGGGCTATATGTCATAAATTATTTAGTAGACTGTCTCCCGTCTACTGTATTTTCCCATTGTTGGCTTTCAGAGAGCAATAAAGTTGCTGTTTTTTCTGCCATTAGTTCCTTTTTTATCGGTTTTGGGTATCCCATTTTTCAATTGCTCAGCAAAGAGACACTCAGTGAGCAGAGGGTCCCAAGGGTAGGAAGCACAAAAGTCTCTCAGGTCTGGGTACTCTGTGAAAAGCAGGAAATCTGCAAGTACAGGTAAAAACACGATATTCATTATTTTAGCAATAGTAGGTCACTAAATACCAGAGCGCATCATCTGTTTTAGTTCTGTGTCTTAATTGCAAACACTGTATTCTTTACATATTAGAAAACGCAACAGGACACTACTGAGAGCACAAATTAAAATGTGAGCTCATTAAGCAGTTCATTTTGAGATGGCCAGCATTTATAGCACCATGAAGGACTGTGGGAGATTCCATTAAAATATTCTTTAATAACACAGAAACTATTTCTTTTTAAATTATTCTTATAAAACAGATGTCAAGCAGTCAGCAGATTCCACTTTTAGTTGCAGCAGCACAATTTTCAGATAAGCCCGTGCACCAAAACAAAGTAAGGATTGCTAGTGGCTGTCATCTGTGTCACCAAAAGTGAGGGTATTCATTTTAGTCGGAAACGCTGTTTTAGTTTGTGGTTTAGGAGTGAAAAGTGCCAGACCTGCACAGGAAGTACCCACCAGTACCTCAGTACCTGGCCAGGGTACACATGGCCTGAAGGCCTTCAGTGGGGCAGCTTTGGGAAGCTGGTGATAAACAAAAATGTGCACAAGTTGCTTGTGGAGTGATGTGCTGGGAGTTTAACTGTTACACCATTTCTGATATATTTTCACAGACTGATCTTTGTAATGGTGGAAGTGTGTCTTGAGAGAGAGGGATGTAAAATGCAGTATGTTCCTGTCTTACCGAGTTGGTTGCCCATATAGATATGAGCCCAATGTTTTTGACTTCTCCACATTGAGGAAAGTCCTACTCACTTCCAAGTGATGATGTTGAGCTATTTGTATTTAATGTGCTTTCTAAAATGAAAGAAACTCTCTTTACATTTTAACTTTTAATTTAGTACTCAATTTTCATGTAAAAAATTAAGAGACTAAAGAGCAATGACATTAACAATGCTTTCAGTGTGGGCTAGACTCTTGGTTTGGACTGTGACGTTTAGGGCATCTGTGTACATAAATCAAATCTCTGTGCCAGAACACACTAATTTGTCATTCATGTGGGAGTTGAACAGTGCAGGTGCAAGTGTTTTCTTCTGAGGTAGGCTTTTGCAATAACTCCACTCTTTAAGTGCAATATTCTGTTTCTTTAATTTTTTTAATTGGTTTTCTGATTCAAGTGCAGACCCAGTTAATGAGACTAAATAACACAGTCATTCATCATGTTACTAATTTTAGCAAGCCCTGCCACATCATGTGCCTCTGGCAGGTTGCTAAACACCTCAGCTGCAATCATAACCTTCACAACCTCACCTCCAACATGAGGACTGATGCTTAAGACGTTGACCAAGTGTGTAACTTTCCCAGGTGGGATTCACCCTGGTTAGAGTAAGGAACTCCAGCACAAATCACGATACCAGTTAAAGGTGAGGGACACAGGTATTGCACAAGGGTTATATAGGAAAGATATGGGCTAGAAAACCATCACTGTTGAGGCAGTTCTGGTTTAGAAGTGCAACAATATATTAGGAAGTCATGAAGTCTTCTACTACGGTGTGATCAACAGTGGCATTATTACTGCTTGGGAGAGGAATGGAGTAGCAAAAGAGGGAGTTCTGGAGCAGTGCTGAGAGAGATCACTCAGAGTGGCAGGGCAGCTGAAAATCTGCCACCACTACCTTCCTTGGCACCATGCTGCAGCTCTGCAAACCAAGCCTGCACCTATTCATCCTTTTGTTCCAGCTCAGCCTTAACCCACATTCCCAAATGACAGGAAAAATAATATTGCAATTACATATTTGAAATCCTAACCTGAATAAAAGCAGCAGGGCAGGGATGACAGCCCCGGGCCCTGATCCTCCTTTATTCACCCAGATTTTTACATCTGCTGACTTCAAAGGAGATAGTCCTGATTTACACAGAGGTATAAGCCCATGAATCTTCACTTTCCAAACAGTCAAACCCAAGTGAAGAAGGAGCCCCTGTGAGAACAGCTCAGACTTCCCATTAAATCATGTCTTTGGAGAAAGCACTTTAGCTGCTAGCAAAACTGCAGTTTCTCATGAGCTGTTTCCCAAGGCCAGCACAGGTGTGTTTTAAAATGTCTGGTTCTTTTAAAATGTATGGCTCAGTAACATTCTTCTTGGGTGAATTGTTCAGGCAATGCTTTGCTGTTTCCTCCAAGTGTGGGAACAATTCTCTTAGCAGGTGCTGTGTTACTTTTATAAAAATCTTGAGAGTTGCAGATACACAAGTTATGATATAATGCTCTAGCATAAGACTATTGTTCTTGGAATTCCACTTAAAAATGAATAAAAAAGCTAAAAAGTTTAGAAGTCTGCTTCCTTTAACTGTCCTAATTTATATAGCTATTTGAATTCATGGAGGTGTTTCCTCTTAAGGAATAGCACCTCATTTCTTAATACACATGGACAGATAGGAGTATTCCTGAAAATTAAGAACCCTTACAATAGTTTATAATCAAGCATTTAAAAGGCAGTGAATGGAGGCTTTGTGTTTTGTATAGTTATTCAACAAGAAAAAAATAGCTGTAGCTGTTTAGATCACTGAAACGTAACAAATGACAGCTAATTGCTACATGACAGGATGGGAAAAGTTTTCATTAGCAATTGTTTACTTCACCCTCATTTTTATTTTACTTGGAAAACAGAAAATTCCACTTGCAAATGATTCACTGATATTCTTCTATTCCTTCACCTTTCTTTCTGTTTTCAGTCTCATTTTTAGTTTTCAAGTATTAGAGTTGCAAGAAGTGTGTATTTCAAAAAGTTGGCATTTTTTTTTATTTTCTTAAAAATTATCATTTACAGCATGCACACAAGAAATGAAATGAGAAGTCAAAATACTAATGCAATATGGCTGCTTGAATGTTGAGAATATTTTTGATGTATAATTTAAAGAAGAAATGCAGATAAACCTGTCACTCTTCTACAATTACTGAATTATTTGGTTTCATTATTCTGGGCTTAATAGCATTGCTCTCTAATTAAAACAGCACTAGGAGAGCTGATTAAGGAGCACAAGCAGAGAGATAGTAGATTATTTTAGGATAACCCTGGAACCAGCTCCCTTTAATGGCAGTAATATATATATTCAACCTCATTAATGTCAGCTTGGGGGTTTGGGGGTTCTTTTTTTATTATGAATAACTCACTAACAGTAGTTCATAGCCTAGAAGTATGTGTCTCTCTTGGGAAGCACAGATTCTAATCCCTTATGGAATAGCAAAAAAGTCCTCCCTGCGGCAGGTGTGAAGGTGTTGCCAACACAGCGAGAACATCTCCCACCAGCAGAGAATTGTTTGATCTACATTTCTGTCACCTTGTTTATGCAAGGAGTAGCGATGGCCAGAGGATTAAATAGATTCATCCAGGTTTGTAGGTATAGGAAGATATGGAAAGCCTCTTTGCTGCATTAGTAATTACAATCAGTGGCAAAAACAACCCAGAATTAGAAATTAGCAAATGGCCTTCCTTAGCAGACACCTGTCTTTTCAAACCAAGACACACAATCAGTCACATATCCTTCTAATTTCTTCTAGTGACTGTGGCCTCTGTTTCAATTTGTCCATCAGTTTACATCCACAAGCTCCTTGAACATTTGTTAAAGTTGGAGTTGAAAATGTTGGGGCTTTTTTACATATTAGGTTTTAGTCAAACCAACATTTTTTTTCAAACAAACCTTGCTGATATAATGTCAGCAGGTTATGGCAGAGAGTGGAGATGAGGAACAACGTAGGACCCAGAACAGGTGCAAATTGACTTCAGAACAAAATAATACTGTTTCTCTTCTAACAGTGTAGTCATAGAATTACTACACTGTATATATTTAGACAAACAGGGTTTATTATTAAGAAAGTGCCCTGAGTTATGCTGTAAATTCTAAAAGATGCAAAAATTGAGGAAATTAAGATAAACCTTTGAATTACATACACAAAAAGAGAAGAAAAAAATTATTTATTCACTATCAATAATTCATATTTTCCTGCTTCCTTCCATGGGAGGGATGAAACAGGAATGATTTGTCTTTCCATTTTTATGAAGTCACTGCTCCATATTAGTGTTACTTGGAAATCTCTCAGGTTGAAGAAATTTCATAGGAACACGTACAGCATTCTCAATAATCTTGAAGTCTGCATAAGCCATTAGCCAGTTTTAAGGCTGAATTACCATCAAGCTATGAATGCTTTCATGTGTATTTAACTGTGCCAGTAGAAACATGTAGAATTTAAAAAAGGTGATCAATCAACTACAAAGCTGCTACTTGGTATAGGGAAAGGAAAATATTTGTATGGACCTGTACTCATGCTGGTTTTCATGCACAGAGAAGCCCTAAATCCTGACAACCTTTTATCTATTTTTGGAATTCAAAAGCCCTGAAAATTATGCTGAGGGTCTGGTTGGTGTATGTGAGTACAACTCACCCCAGTGTCCCCAATGCCCCAGTTACTCCAGCTTCCCCACAAGCAGAAGGAGAAGCAAGCCAGCTCCCAAAGGTCTTCATCTCCAATTCTTCCCTGACATTTCTCATGGCAGGACCAGTAGAGGCACAGGATGGCCACATCTTGTGTGGCAACAGAATTATGCTATGAAGTTTTACGCAGGCTTCTCTGGGATAGAACCTGACCCCACAGAAAGAGAGGCTGAACTGGCTCCAGTAACAAAGTCCAGACATTTCTTAAGTAGCTTCTCCAGCTTCTGCCATAGTCAGGAAAGGAAAGGGAAATCTGCTGCAGGACAGCCTATGAGGATGGCACATTTTCTAAAGGCATGTCCAAAAGGATCAAAGGGTAAATTTTAACTGTCATTCATCGTCATAGGAAGGTCTGCATGAGGAGGATGGATACACTTTTCCATGTTTCCATGGAAGCATGGAAAGCTGCCTCCTTATGTGTCAGGTTTGGCAGTGCTTGTGGGCAGACAGCCCCTCATTTCACTTGAAGAGTGAAAAATCATTTTCCCACAATTTTTCTTCCCATTCCCCTAAAAGTTTGATAAATGGGAAGAAAAAATTGCCAAATTCTATTGCATGAAGGCTCATACCACTGATCTTCATTGTCAAAGTGAAAAAAATGCAAAAGCTAACCAAAAAACCAAAACAACAAAAAAAACCCCAAAGAAAATGCAACAAAACCTCCATGTGCAAAACTTTTTATTCGTTACAACTGACATATCTGACATATTTTTAATCTGCTACTATTAAAACAGTAGCAGATTAATAGTACTGTTATGATAGCAGCAGAAACAAAGTGGAGGATTTATCATGACTGGAACTCTGATAATGAAAGAGAGAAAAAGAAGTTGAAGGCAGAAAGAACATCCCTGGGAAATACCCCTAGGAAGGTAAAACCAGAAAGCATTGCTACTACAGTGCAGTGAGTCTGGTAGAAGCTCATCTGGAAGACTGCAAAATTCTGGTCTAAAAGAAAGATGATATTCAATAACACAGGATCAGATAAAGGCTCATCCTAAGGGAAAGCCAAGGAAGAGCCTAAGTAATAAGGGAAGATGTAAATGTGGCAGTGTAGCCATTACTGTCTGAATGGAGGTAACAAAGTGGTTGTGCTTTTAAATATATGATTAGGGATAGCCCCAGGGAAGGAGAGTAACAGTTCCAAACAAAAGTCAAAACTGGTACAAGAATAAATTCAGTCACCTCTTTTATGAGCAGTTAGGTCTAGAGAAATCAAGAAAGTTACTTTGTGGGATGGCAAGAGGAATAAAGAAACCTTGCTGTTTCAAGATGAAGTTCTGTATGTGAAATTAATCACACTTCAGTCTAAATCTGCAAATATTAGTCACCTAGGCATGAGCATATTTTCTATTCCATAAGGAATGGGAAACAAATAGCACCTGCAAATGTTCATTCCAAATATTCTAGTCACCCAACTCAGAACAGGGAGAACCTCCCTCCATGCCTGAACTTTCGCCATTGGTCAGACAAGGAGTCACAGACAGCTAGAGTCTATTTGGTATGTCTTTTAGATAGCTAAAGTCAAATCAAGTGACTACCACTCTATATATTCAGCAAATGGTATATTGACATTTTTATAGTGGTGATTACAGAGTAAATCCATTTCTTTGGATATAATACAGGAATTAATAGACAGCTGCTGTCTTAAAATCCTTACTGTGCTGAAGTACAAAGGCAATTTTTCACTGACCTCGGTGAAGCCTAGATTTTGCCTCTTAAATATGAATAAGGTGAAATATTGTAGGTCAAAGTCAAATGTAGACATCTCTTGATTAGGAGTGTTCTAGACACTGAGCCCTTGTTTTTACTAAGGAAGTCATTTATAATAATGTTTCAGTAAAATGGCCATTCAGACAGTGTCAACAAATAAAAACACTTTTATTTGACCACAAAACAAACTGGCTTGAGATTATATGTGCTCATATGCATTCTATTGCACTGATCCTGTGCACAAGTATTTTAGATTCTAAATTTATTTGCTTACCCAATGCTGAAAAATGCTACACATAAATAGCATTTCCTGGGCCAAATGATTTGGTTGTGTTAAGGAATCAAGAGCTCCTCAGCAAAACTGCCTTCTAACAGAGAAGTAGCCAACAGTTACAAGATAAAAAAAATGCATAAGAGATAGCCAAGAAGTGCTGGCTCTTTAACATATAAGTTGGATGCTGAGGTCAAAAGTACTTGGTTTTTTATGTTATTTATTTACATCTTCTGCAAAGGAAATGGGGCTGGTTCTCTGAAGGATAACTGGAAAGCCTTTTGATATTCATGGTAGATTGTTTCGGATGGTTGCCTTCCAGAAAATCTTAATGAGAAGAAAAAAATATTCTGTAGATGGATGTAAATATCCATTTTTCCAGAATTTTAACTTAGACTCACCTCTCTATAATGTATAGGTCACTTTCAGAGGTTTCATTTTATCTATTTCTAAACAGTATGAGTATTTATCTAATGATGCTGTGGTGAGGTATGCTTCATTCTTCAGGTTAATAAAGTGCACAGTTGAAAAAACTTTCACATGCATAGTGTTGTTAACTGCTTGTTCATAAAAGGGAAGGAAATGACTCAGGCTGGAGAAATTTTAAAGTTAAGATTTTTGATGCTCTTCAGGGTGATAGAAAAAGAATTCTCAATAAAAGGTGAGAGTTTCAGCAGGAAGCACTTTCTGTTGGGGAAAGGATTAATGATCCAGGAAGGTCAAATAAGAAAAACTGTCAGAAAATCACTCAGACTAGGGAAATATTTTGTAAAAGGCGTGACACAGAGGGAGTTAGTGGGGTTAAAGTCATGGTGAAAGGTGACTGAGATAGCCTGGTGTGCTTTGGAGGGACCAGTGTGAGAATTTCTATTTATAGAGAAGATGGAAATAGCTTGTGCAACTGCACTGGCCCATCCTGCTTAGGGATCTTGGAGTTGGAAGCAGCATCAGAAACTAATGGAACTGAAATACAAGACAAGAAAGAAGGAACTGGGAACAGAAAATAGCACAACATGGAAAACTGTAAAATGGGTCTTCTTACTGTTGGATTCATAACATTGATGAGTATTGAAATGGAGACAGCTTTTAAACTGTAACTTACTTTCATAGGTTGTGGCAACATGATTAATTACTTTTGTTAATTTAATTATTTGAACAAAAATGTTCCTCCATTTCTGGTGCCTAAATCTCTATCTGCCTACAATCTTGATTTATGTGCAAGGAAGGCCTAATATACTTAGGTATTTCCCAATCCTTAGAGGCGTGGAATTAATCCTATCTCCTCATAAAATCTGGGCTCTTCCAACAGCACGGTAAGGAATGTGGAGACACTTTTCTCTGTCTCTAGTTGAAACTGCCAAGGTTTCTTGGTAAATGATGTAACTTGATAGATACTGAGGCCTCTTGGTTTGGGAGCTTGGTGGGTTCATGTGGCAGAAGCAGTGATGATATGTCTTTTACATGGAAGCAGGCACTGATTAAGTGATTAAAATTTATGGCAGATGGTTTTGTGCTGAATTGCTGGAATGGAATGTGTCTGAAGGGTGGTGAAGATGTTTGATGCTGGAGGATGAGGAAGTTTTGCCAAGGCATTGGTGAGGTGTCACTGTCAAAGAAGTTAGTGAAATGTAACCACAGTCACTGTAATTCAAAAGGAATTTGACAAAATCTTTGTAAAGTTATTGTGCTCTGAATGCTGTTAAAATATGGAATTTATGTAAATGTAAATGAACTGATGTTTAGTTATTGGAATAAGATACTACAGATGTATTGTGGGATATATATAAATGAATGTGTAATCTAGATTATTTGGGTTATAAAAGATGGTGCTTTGACCATCTGACAGTGATTTGCTTTTACCAGGCTAAGGAAATTGTGGATATGAAAAAAGTAACAAATTTATTAGCAAGTTTTGGATTGTATGAATGTGTCTTAATTTTTGTAATAAAGAATGTTAACTCTACCTCTTAATTTCTGCTAAAGTAAACCTGTGAATTTCAGCAGCGATTTTATTTTGGGCAGAATAGATCTTAACAAAACCAGGAGTGGTAATTAAACCTTATCTAATCTCAGTTTAAGACAATTGTCAACAGACAACTGAATCATAGCCTTGCTAAGGAATTCCCATTGAAGGGAGATCACAGGGCATATCCAGCTGGAGGCAGGTCTCCAGAAATTTATCCCAGAGGTAGCCTTGAGGAAAACAGTGAAGGCTATAGTGAGGAAAAACAACAGACCACCAGTGGGTGGGTTCCCCTGACTTTTTATAATCAAGGATAACAACCTTCCTGGCAAAGGGAAGGGAAGGACTGCCAGCCTCACACCTTCATATTAGACCAAGGTGACTCCCTGAAACAAAGCCACTCAACCTTTCTCAAACAAGCTTTCTCCTCCATGTAACTTCATAGGAACTGAAACAGTTCTGAAGCAAAATGATTTTGTGGTGTAGAATTATTGAAGTCAGGGGTAATAACAGCAAAGCTAAATTTGGAAAGGTGAACAGGTAAGGAGAGAACAAAGAGGGATTTTACTGGGATTAATGTGCTGTGGGAAAGATGAGTGAAATGAAGTTCAGAGGATTTTTTTCTCTTACTGAATCAACATAGTTTTGGGATTATCTCTGAGTCATAAATTCCAATTAGCAATATAAAAAAATAACTTTTAACTGAAAGACAGCTTTCCATCGCATTCCCAAAGCCTTGCCTCAGAGATACCCATCTAAACTTGCTCAGAACTACTCATCAAGTTCACTCTAGAAGAATCACACTTCTTTATTCACCTTTTATTACTGAGAAAAGAAAAAAATATAAAGAACAAGAGCCAACAATGATACAAGATTTATAAACTGTACACTTCTCTCCTGGCAGAGGCATGACATGATACATAGTTAATTGTTACTTGAATTAGCATGCTTTATGATCACTTTAGTCAAGGCAAACTCTCAGCCTACAATTATTGCAATCCTGTTCTGATGTCCCATCAGCTCTCCCAACACAGCTAGGCCAGGCCCCAAGTGCTGGAAATGCTGAATATAGCATCCTTGCTCTTGCCAGGGTAGGTGTTGAACCTCCAGCACCCAAACACGGCAGTCAGGCAATGTCTTCCTTGCTGTTCTTGAAGACCAATACCACCCCCCAACTTTTTTCTGTTGTAGGTTTAAAGTCCCTGGTTGATTCAGTCTTTTCCTATAAATCATGGTTTTTGAAATTTCTTGTCATTTATATTGCCTACCTATGGATTCTTTCCAATTCATCCCATGTTGCTTTTACTACAAGGGCAGTGTCCAAAACGGAACACAAATTTCAGTGCAAGACTTTACCAGCTGTTTGGAGCAAAAGGATAAAAACAATCCTTCAAGTCTTCAAACCAAAATACAGTGCTTGCTTTCCTCATGACACCATGTCAAAGTTGAATAACATACCCCTCACAGCCATTGCAACCCCTGTGGACTCAGGAGAGCTACCTCCACTCTGTCTTCACCTTGTCAGGAACACGTGTGGATTTCATCCCACCTCATCAGGATCATGTTTGTTTTCAGTACTGTGCTACAACAAATTTACAGTCTGTGTCAGCCGCAAAGATAATAAATACATCCTGTGTTCCACATTTTGGGGGCTCTGGGAGCTAATGGAAATTTGTTAAGCCTGAGACAGACCTTCTCTTCCTCTGACCCATCAGTGCCACAGTTGGGACAATGTACTAACAGCTCTTATACCTGCTTGTGGTATTTTCAGTCTTCAATTTCCCTTGTTTGTTTGTAAGATTGCCACAGGTCACAGTGCCAGAAGCCTCACTGAGAACTAACTATGTGACAAGTACTGCCTCTTGTGTCTTCCTGGTTCTGGCTACCCTGCTGTAGAAGGAAATACAATTTGTCAGATGTATTTGTTCTTGACAAATGCCTATTAACTTACACTCATTTTGAAGCTATTTTCTAGGTGCTTGCCAATTTATTTTACATGAAAAGGCGCATAAAGGGCTGACAGTGATGACTGTTATTCTAAAAAGAAATGGTGTGATTCATTTTCCGATAACTGCTAAATGCTTTCTTCAGCTTTATATGCAATGTAAACCACAAAAAATCACCCCATAATTCCAGAGAGATGAAAGAGGAAACAGATATTCTATGAGATGTTCAGTTCAAAACTAAGACACCTAATGCCCGCATGTAAGTGACTAGTGCCTAAGCATTGGCATCTATTGCCATTCGGGAAACTCCAGAGCTTAGGAGATAGCTACAGGGACTGTCAGACGTGCCACAGAATGTACAGGAGACATGGCTTCTCCAGAGCAGCAGGCAAGATACTCTAGACGTGGAAAATGGCCTATAGTTAACAACTGGGTCATTCCTTGGCTGACCTAAATTAACTGACCTTAATTTTGTCATTTTAATCTCTAACGGAATCTCTGCTCATTCAGTTTTATGCTACAGCTGAACTTTGGTTCCCTGTTTTTGGTAGGCCCTCTTGGGCATATCATCTTGTAGCTCAGGCTAAAAGAAAAAAAAAAAAAAAAGCCCTTTCTTTTCTTTTGTGTTTTTCTGCCCTTTTAGAATACAGTTATTTTTACATACAGGAGGAGGGCAAAGGAAAATCTTTTCCCTTTGCTATATACTCCTTGGAGCAGACTTACCAGTATCTCTATTTAACTGCCTTTGCTCCAGTAATTACAGTGAGTCAGAAACCATTCCCAGAACTGCTACTTGCATTTGAATTACTGGTGCTCACTCAAGTTTTAAAAGTCAGAGAGCAAAGAAAAGGGATTCTCATACTGGTATGAGTTTAGAAAAGGCCTTTAGTGGATACAATAAATCGCTAGCTTAATCTAGGAAGAAAAAAGGACATGTGAAAATAATCTCATACCACTGGGAATTAGGACAGCACTGTGATGCAAATGGGGAATCTTAGAATCAGTAAAGAATAGGCATAAGGGAAAAGAAAGAAAAAGCTGAAGTCATTTTTATTTACACAGAAGATGCTAACAGGCAGCTTTTATTATACACGGAGAAGAATAAAGCAGAAGGCACAGATTTCTCCATCTCTGTCATGTAATTTATTCATTTAAGTCCAGCTCTCTCTTACTGCAGTGACTGGAGGTGCACTGAGGATTGGTGCTGCTCTGCTCATGTTGCAGGGGAGTAGATGGATTTGCATTCACTGGGGGACCAGGCGCTCTACCTGAGAAATGCAACGTGTCCTTTCTGCACCCCACGTACGTGCTCAGGATGCTGCCTGATCCCTGGCTGGCTGTCCCATCTGCTCACAGCCTGGAGAACCCTGAGCGAAGACTCTTCTGCAGCAGCTCCTTGTCTCTGCAGCAGCAGAAGCCAGGCTCCTGCTCTGGCAGCTCCCACAGCTCGGGGCTTGTCTCCCCCGTGCCGTACACGCGTGGGAGGAACACGAGCGACATCAGCACGCTGCCTTCAGTGTTAGCAGGGAGCATCTGCGGGGCAAGGACCCATCACACACACCATTATGTTCTCTTTTTGGCATGTCCACTTTGGCCGTATCCAGGGCAGTTGTGGTCTGGAATCTGCAGAGCTGTGTTAATGTCAGACTTTCCCAAGTTAATGTACAAGGTTAGGAGGCAAAGTGGAAGCAGTGAGTTGCATTTGCTTTTTTGCAATGTAACTCCCATGCTAGCAGAGCCATACACTTTCCAGCTGAGGCAGGCTTACAGAAGACATTCCCAAAGTGTGGGTCTTCTCCATCCATATGTTCATCCATACTTCAACCAATTAACATCTCATCCATCAATTTAAGTGAAACACAAGCTAAGTCCTCATAAAACAGATTTCAAAAAAACCCACATTTTTTTAAAGTGTCCTGGCAACAAGACTTCACAGTCTGTTTTGGAGATTTGTCTTTTTTGTGCTTGAAAAAAAAATGGAAAATGCTAAAGAAAAGGGCATTCAAAATGTTCACAAATTATTCAAAGTTTATATATGGATAACTTAATGCTAAAAACTAGAAAGGCATGTGATTGCCATGATTCCTGATCAATGAACAGCTAGAACATTACAACCATTCTTAAACGTGTTCTAGTTACTATGAATCTCACAGTTTTCATTGTGAAGCTGTTTAAATTAAAGAAGGGTATTATTTTTTTCAGTGTCTCCAGGCCAGTTGGAGGTGGTTATAAAGGTTTCAGTAGCAGAGTCTTTATATTGAAATTGTTCTGGCAATTAATGTAACAGAATAATGGTTTTGGAAAATAAGTCTTACCTTAATTCCACTTTTAATTAATCTAGTTTCAGCCGCATGTGAAAACACAAAATTCAAGATTTAAACACATTAAAAATTGCTTTTTTTGGAGAGACAGATATACATGAAAAAAATGAAGTAGAAAAATCTTTAGAAGAATAATGTTTTTAGAACTTGGCATTGTACATATTATTTCTTGGGAAAATAAAAGAAATTTTGGGGAGAGGACTATCTTTTTCCCTTCCAGTTTAAATCACCAGATAATTCAATAAACAGTGGAACACCTTGCTCAGCTTGTCATATTCTCAGGTTTAATCTCAGCTATAAAAAGCTAGTCCATTGTTAAGACTGAAAACCTCTACTGTGAAAGAGAAATATAATAACCTTTGCTGCATAGACACCAGGTGTTTTTCCCTAACAAGTACTGTTGATAGAGTGATGTTTAATCTTTGATGGCAATATCTAGGATGTATTGAATTGCAATAAAACCACTTTCCAGACACAGTATCTTCCAGGATTATAAAATCTATGGACAAACCATATGATTCTGTTTAATGGCATTGAATGCTACCTTGTAGTGCTAGAGAAATTCGGGTATTGTTGTAATTTTGATCTCTTGCACGGGAAAAATCCAGAATGTTTGATAGCTTTATTAAGTGGCAAGATTTTGTTCCTGCATATCAGGTCAGCAGTAAATTCTTACCTTATTACTGTTATAAAACTCAGTAATAGAAACCTGAAGCTGTGTTATATGACTCTCCCCCAGGAAGGGTCAGTGATTTCACTGCTTTCACTGCTGCATAATGATGGTAGGAAGCACCAGATTTGCAGAAGAAAATTAGGAAGGATTTTGATCCAAACTCAGTACTACACAATTGCAATTTAATGTACTACTATTGAAAAATGAATTTTTCTATCATGATCAAAGTGGATTCTCACTGGAAGAAGAATTTGGGAGGGAATTTGGAATTGTTAAAATGCTCTGAGAATTGTGCATGAGCTAAAAATGAAAGGGAAGAGTGGAAGGAAGAAAAGGCTAGAAGCAGAAAGCTGAGTGATATGCATCCATTTTCATATTATATTCTCGATTAGGCATCTGACTGTCTCATAATTTTAAAAGTCCTGTCTCAATCTAGGATAATTTTTAATCCTAATCCTGCAAGATAGGTCATGGCTTTAAATGTCTGTGGTTCAGTCCTCTGCTCTGAAAAAAGCAGGAAAATCATCACCCTTCTCCACATGAAGCCCCTGAGTAAGGGAATCCAAGAAAAAAAAGGCTCATGTCCCTTAGGGCCTTTGCTCTGGCTGTCTTTGCATTTCTGTAAGACCCAGGTAATTGTCACCACTGAAAAGTAAAATCCAGGTTTCAAACCAATCATATCTGCAAACTGGAACCCAGAAGAAAGTTGGGATAAAGGGTTAATGTGGTTCCAGTAACTCAGCACTAGGCAGAAATCTGTCTCCATGTTCCATAGCTTGAAACACACTTCATTTCCACCTCTAGGCAATAGTAGGGTATGTTACAGAATTCATGGGACAGGATTAAGCTTGTCGTAGCCAGGGAACTTTTTAAATAAACTGGGATTAATCTTTCCTTCCAATTAAATGCTAATCATTTAGCCTAAACTAGCACTTAGCTTCCTGCTATAGCCAAGGGAAAAGGACAGACACCTCTAAAGAGTGATTATTCCAACTGCTACTCAATATCCAGGGTGGAATGAATCACCTTTCATGAATGTCTATAAATCTCCACAGAATACAGGAATCTGGATGATTAGTTAAACTCACAACTTTATTTTGAATCATCTTAAACTAGATGAGATTAATTTCATTCCTGGTGATTAAAATAAGGCATTTTGCATGTTACATCAATTGTCCAGACAAATGTCAAATGCATCTGCTTCTATCCAGCCTCATAAATAGAAAAGACTGGTATTTAGCTAATTACTGCTTTTTTTCCAGATAACATTACTGAAGTTTGGCATGGATAATCTGATTCAGTGACTTTTCCTAAATATTTAGATTTAAATCCCTAGATTTTTCTAAATCTCTAAATTTCTCTGAAAGAAAAGCAATCTTAGGATGGTACTGGCTATGTCAAATCATCATCAGCCTACTGTGGGCCTGACATAATTTTACACCCCTCTGCAATCCCAAATTATATCTTTATATTTTTAAAAGATGTTAAAAAAGAGCATTTAGGCTAGAAAGACTGTTGTCTATCATGAATCACTGGCTTTTGTTAAGGAATTAAAATTGAAACCACATTAATGCCATTTACTCCATGCATGTTGACTCTGTAACTCATGCTCTGCTGTTCTGGAGCTGCAGAAAGCCAAATAATAGGAACTTTAGGATATCATGGTCCTCAATAATAACATAGTTCCTGGAGGACCAAATCATCCCAGTTACAAAGTATGATGGCAGATGTCATGTTCTTTGCATTCCCTGCCTCTCATCAATTTTACCAGACTGGAGATAGGGAAATGGGTGATGTGGCTTTTCTAACTTCCTTATTCTTTTTGAAATGAGGCCTGTTTTCAGGGAGCCTGATAAACAAGCTTCTTTGGAGGAGACATTGATAATTTCCATTAGCAGCAGACAGTAGTTTTTCCACTGGCTTGCACGAGTCAGGGAGAGTACAAATCTGCTTTGTAGAAGGCAGCTCACATAATCCTAGTGGCTTCTAGAGTTTCATTTTGTTTAATGGAGTTTCATTATGCCGGGGTAGTGAGGTGGTTACCAGACCAACTGAAAGTCTTCTACCCCTGTGAGTTCCTGTCACATTTAGTTTACTTCTGCAAAATAAGTTGAGAGTTCTTTGCAGGTTGGTCTTAGGTTTAATTCAAAGACACTCAGTCTTTGAATGTCTGCTGTAACTGGCCTCTACTGGTTGTTGGTCATGCTATACTTAGGGAGAAATGAAAATACAGGTAATAGATACAGCCAGATAAAAACATATAAATAAGTAAATAGATAGATAGATAGACAGACAGACAGACAGAGACACAATCTCAGGGACAAAGGACAGCTAAAGAACATGTCAGGATTTTGACATATGCAAAATGGTTTTCTTTGTGTGATTTCAGGAGACAATTAGCCTTCTAGATAACTTTAGCTGATAGTCATCTTTATTCCTCTATCACCTGTAATTACAGAAGAAATTATTGACATAATAAGGAATTAAAACTACACTTTTAACTCCAAAGCTTTGTTAAGATTTCCTTGACCTTTTACACCTTTTTGTTATTTTGAAAGGGTCTTTTCAGCAAGTTCGAGATCTTCACTGAAATGACTGTAAAACAATTCTGAATTCTTCCATTGAGATAAGCTACAGGGCACAAGGAAGTAAAAGAATCTGCCTTGTGCTCAGGACCAAGGGGCATTTCTCTCTACAGCATATCAAAAGTAAATCCAGCTGCTGTCAGCAATGGCTGCCCTTCTTTGTTACCCCGTGGCTCTTCACAGCTTTGATTGAGTTTTTTAATAACTACGTTGTAAATCTGCCAGAATTTTCACCTCCAATTTTGAGTTACTTTTCGTCTAACAATGTGCCAAAGAATATATCTTCGACCTTTCTTTACCACCAGATGAAAGGCAGATGGGAGTAATTCTCTTTGTTAGTTCCTACTCCACTCACATATCTTCCTCCTTAAAACATGTCCCTGCAGGCACTTCTGTTTTCCACAGACATGTTTTCTTCATCCTTCTTCTGTCTCTTTGTTCTGTAATCCCATAGGACTCCCTTTTCAAGGAAGTTTTTAAGTATTCAATTTTTTTTTTCCTGAAATACTTTTATAGTACATTTTTTATTGTGGTGTTCCTTATGCTGGAGATCCCCAATTACAGCGACTGTCTCGACATCATACAGAGACTGTGGACACATACCTGGGCAGACAGCAGCTTTCAATCTGTTTCTGAATCTTCCCTTCCACTGCAGAAGACAAAGGTCACAGCAAGGTTTCAAAATCATGGCAAAAAATCTATAGATGTTGCATCAGAACTGGAAAAAAATCAAAAGTTTAGCTAGTTCCTAGCTTTAAAACAGGTTGAGACAGTGGGAAGAAGAGAAGCAAGAAATAAAAAAGTACTTGCAACATAGAAGAAGCAAATAAAATGAGCTGAGCACAGACTAAAACCGAAAACACTATACAAGAGATGAAATTGCAAATAAATAGCAAATGGGATGCAAAGAGAAAAGAAACCACGGTCTCTGCTTCTCTAGCCTAGGTAGTGCACTAAGAGCCCAGGGCTCCAGATACCTGTGTTTTTCAGAAAGCCCTTATGTATGCAAGTGCCAGAAAACAGATGCTTTGACTGTTGCTACATTCCTTCTGGTAATTGTTAAAGACTGTAGTAACACATTGCCTGGTGAACTCAGCTGAAATATTTAAAGCCCTCAGCTGCAGACAAGCTGACCCAAAAATGAGTACCTTCTTAGCTGGTGGAGAAATTCCTTACTAGTGAGATTGAATTGCTTGGTAGCCTTTAAAAATTGCATGAGACTTTTTTTTTTCCCTAACCTCTGTATGGGCTATTAAATGGAATCTCTCAGCAAACAAAAAAAAATTTAATACACAAAAATGCACCCTTTAATATCAGTTAGAGAAAAAAAAAAAAAAAAAAAGACTGCTGCACCAGGGGTATTATCAGGTATTTT